>CM017555.1:44078593-44463410 GCA_007844125.1 Sinonovacula constricta
GAAAGGTAAATTTGTTTTCGAGTTTAAGTATGTATCATAACAATATGAACTTAAAGAATATATTTACCTTAACTATTGTTATTCTCTGATAAATAGTGAAAAGTACAGTCACAATATCAATAGAACAATTTATATTCTGTGTGTTTTTAAGATAAAAATATTCCTGCCAAATTATGCATATTGATCAAATTAAACATTTTTTAGTAAATTGTAAATATATTCGTCACTTAAATGCTTGTATTTTTAGTGGTACACACCTTTATTAATTACACATGGGTAAATTTTTAATCTAATTCAACACTGTCGTCTTTATGAATTCAAAGTTGCTTTCAGAATTTCAGACAGACACATCCTTAGCTCTCTCTTAACTAGTCCTAAATAATAGGATATATTTCTTCAAATGCATTATTATTGTTACACATAAAATATTTATTTCTTAGCCAGTCAACCATGAATTGATAAGGTTTAGCCAAATAATGAAGATCCTGATTGGCCTACTTCCAGTGGCACTTGTCTGATCTGCCTGCTCCCACTGGTACGTCTGACCAGGATCTGCACTTATTGCTGAAGAGTACCTAGCAATAGGTCAAATAAAGTGTACCTTTGCTAGTATTTAGAAGATAATTAAGATTACTGGTTCGTAACAAATGAAGCAAGATACAGATATTGGTGTAGTACTTTGTTCAGGACATACAGAATGTGTTTTAACATGATTTTGGATTCATAATTACTTTTGGAACTTCAGGCCAAAACATCAACTGAATCACAGAGGCGAGCGATGCCAGTCAATCGCATGTGCTCGTTCTCATGGCGACTCAGATTATGTTTGTCCGTATCCAGAATCTGCCTGTGGCTTTGAAGTTTGAAGTATTGGTCCTCTCGTTCTGAATGGACCTGAAGTATATAAGGGCATGGCTAAGACAACATATATATATTTCTATATTAAAGATGAAAAGTTGACTGAAAGTCCTGAAGTAGATGGGGGAATGGGTTAAATAATTACAAATATTTGTTTATTTAAGTTGAAAACTTGACTAAATGACCTGACATAAATAAGGACATGACTTTTGCATATAGAGAGTGAGTTAAAGCCTAAATTAAATTAGAGCATAGCTTAATCAAAGCAGACATGAAAGGATTTTTGTCATTATAAAATATGTATTATCGGTCCTAATGTTTGGAATGCATCTTACTAAAAACAGAGAAATTGGTTAGACAAAGAGATCAAATACGTTACACTGTAAGAGCATGGAAAAGCCATAACAAAAATGGGGGATAATATCACAAAATATACGTCTGTAGTATTGGTGATCTTGTTTGGTATGATGGAAATACTGATGGATACAATGTTATAAATTGGTGAAGGCAAAGCAACAATAGTATTATATTGTATAACATGACACACAATCACATACACACATGCAGGTTAAACAGTAAACAAGTTTCAGATTGTAGAGATAAGAAGGACATTGTCTAAGCTTGAGGCTATTGTCTTATCTACAATCTGATATAAACAATCCAACATAAATGATAATGAAGTTACTATTTATATTATTAGATTTATCACCATTTTTTTTTTCTTTTTAAAATTTAAGATGAAAAACTGTAAAGAGGACCTGAAGTAAATAAGAGAAAAGGAATGACAAAACAGAAAGTAAAACAGTAGTTTTTGTCTTTGTGTTCCCATTTGACATAGGGTCATATTTATAAAGAATCTTATTTTCTTTTATTTCTGAATTAACTAAGATTTAAAAACAAAACAAACACAAACATATTTCCTTAAATAAAGAAAATCCAGATCTGAGGGACCCAGGTTTGTGGCCCAGTCTGATGACAGGGTGTCAGTCCTTGGGCAAGACCAATTACAGCACACCGTTCCAGGTAGTTACTATAGATCTACACAGGAAGTGGGCAGAGGAGATAGATAGATGAGAGCTGAAAGACCTTTATTACATATCAATATTAAACGAAAAGGTTTAATCCTCAACTGTTGGAAACACCACACTATATGTGTTTTAAGCAAGTAAAGCGTATAACTATGTACTGAGTCAGAAAAAACACAAAAGAATGATAGTATTTGCTATAAAAGACCTTTTTAGGGTTTTAAAGTAAAAATTGTCTTTGATTAATCTGTAATATAAATGCAGATTTTATTTTCTCCAGTCAACCACTTGTTTCATGAGACCATTTGATTCTTGACTACTTTCCCTTTGTGTGGTCGTGAACATAGACCTCAGACTGTATTTTCTCAATAAGAAAATCTGGGCAGCTTAACTGTACCACTAACTTGACCATAAAATTTTGTTGAGTTTCATTTTGAAGGAATCACTAATCCGGGTAATCAGCCTCAGCTGTCGACCCCATAAAGCAGAAAACAAACTGTTATAAAGGTCATGAATCTGCACATAAATTCATGAAGTGGGCAAGTCAAATCTGTCAAAATTTCTTACAAAGGTTGGCTTAAAATCTGTATCTTAACATTGTAAGACTTAAAATGTATATTTAAACTACAGTAAAACCTCTCCACAGCAACATCTGGCGAAGGCACGAAAAGGTGTTGCTGCTCAGAGGTGTTGCTGCTCAGAGGTTTCAATAAGACGAGAAAAAATGTGTTTTTTTAAATAGTTTTGTACTGATATTAGATTTTCATAAGTATATGTTTTAGTTAATTTTGCTTTGGTAATGAAAATGCAATATATTGTTATAAGAGATAACAGAAATTGATTTTTTAAATACTTTATTGATGATGAAAAAACAAGTTGTATAACACAAAAAACTTAAAAATGTATGTACATGATGAAAAAGCAAGCTGTTGAACATAGAAAAAACTTGTAAACGCATGTACATGTACACACATATTGTATATGTAAGTTCAGCATTACTTAGTTGTTTTGCACCATTTAGTCGTTGAATTTATAGAACGACATCCAAAAACAATGACAGTTTGCATTTAGCACTAATGTAAACATCTTTTAAGTAAGCAATCAATACAGTGATATCTTTCACTCTTCTGATCAATTAAAGAAAACAAACCTACTGTTAAGTGCATCAATAGTTGACACTTCTTTCACACGTATAGATCTACAACGGCATGTTTGTAGCATGCAGCTGGTTTCGCGTCCAACTGTCACTTGATTGCAATTAACACCTTCTCAACAGGGTACAAGCAGTGATTAGCCGACCGCGTGACATTTCTGCTGTACGCGACAGACTGATCTAAAAAATAGCTGCACCGGTGTTGCTACGCAGAGGTTAAACTAGCCTCAGGGAAGAGAATTACACGGCCGCTTACCGCTTCGCGGAGGAGTTGCTGCTTAGAGGTTAAAATGCGCTGAAAACTACTGGGGGGAAATTTAACTGCCGCTGCTTAGAGGTAGCCGCTGCTTAGAGGTGCCGCTTCAAGAGGTTTTACTGTACATTAATCACAAATATACTACATGTTAGTCTCTTTGACACAGTTCGTAGAGAAATAGACTGCTTTTAAGAAGTCCCATGTTTGAATCCCTACTCCCCCACCCTGTCAAAACAAGCATTTGTTTTGTTGTTGTTTTTTGTTTTTATTTCGTTGTAGACTTTTTCATCCCTTTTCACTGACTAGCAAGTTAAGAGCTCTAAAACTTATTGACATTTTTTTAGTATACATATTTTTAATTCACATTCTATTATTTTTTCAACACAAAACTGTTATAGCAAAATTACGACTGTTCTTAATGGCATTAAATGGTATGAATATACCAGTTGTTGCATAATTTTATGGCTTTACAAAACGTTAAACACGACTATATGAACTGTGAAAGTAGCAAGGGAGTTTGTTGCATATGTTTGTAATAGATGGGAGTTCAACAGTTGGGAAACTGCTACAGGATATAGAATGTGGGAGCTAAATGATTACGGGTATTTGTTAGGCTTAATACTTTATTTCCTCCTTAAGAAAGAAATATTGGACTAATTAGAAGAACCTCTTTATGACAATTTATTTAAGTTCAAACAATATTGATGTCTTTCAGAATGGTAGGATATCTGAATACAGCAACTCCGCCAATTACCATCATTATCTTAGTGTGTGTTTTTTTTTTCAATTTCCATTCAGATGTGTTTTTCATATAAAATCGCATTGCACCAACACAATTTTGGTCCTTATACATATCTCTTAAAGGCAGAGAAGGGCCTCTCATAAAATGCCAACATGCACCGTGGATCAGCTGCTTTTTTTTACCTGAGTGGGATCAACTTGGTCACAGTCTAGTAAAGGAGCATGACACAGAGAACCACATAATTGGCAGGTCAGATGTATTTAAATTTTCATGTCATGGTACAATCCAGACAAATAATTCATTGTTTATGACTGATGTATATACATGAAGAAGAAATCCCCATGCACAGTTCTGAGATCAGTACCTGAGCTTTAAATGGTTTAAAAAGGTTAAAGCATTGTAATGCTTTTGATTCTCAACACCAAAAGCAACACAATCTTTTGAAAGACAAAAGGTTCCTATTAAATGGTAAAATGTTATACATGAATCTGTAATTAACAATTGTTAACAAGGTTTTACTTTAAATAAATAAAAAGACAATTTGACCATTAGTGCCCAAGTCACTTTAAACTATTTAGTAAAGCATTGCTGAAATCATGGACTCTGATTTGCTAATAACACTGCTATGTTATCAGATCAAATGTTGATTTCATGCTATCAATGTAGAGGCAACACTATATCGTCTTCCAAGTAACATCTCTAAGTGACACTTCTATGAAAAATTTGTGTGTAGAGCAGATAAAAATGTAAAGACTGTAGAGCAATTAAACCTCATTCACCACCATCAACCTTTAAAATTTCAATAAACAGATGTGGGATTAATACCATTATTTATCCCTTTGTGAAAATATCAAAGAATTATGAAAGGATAGCTCAATGAAATTAGAAGAAGGATGAAACATTAGCTTTTGTTTGATGTAAAGTCATTAACAATGATATTTAACTGTCATTGGGTGACACTGATGCTATCAAAACAAGGGCTTGGATTGCCCTGAAACCAAGATAAACAATGATGAAACAGTGTCCCAAAGGCAGATATAACATAAAAACACATAGACTACTGATTGCATCGTCAAAACTTGAATACATGTATTTTTATAGCAGTTTTAAATGCTTTCATGTTTTTAGTATTCATTGTGTGTATGTACGATTTCCAGATTAAAGATTAGACCTTGATTCTTACACTTCAAAGCTTGAATTGTTTAGGCTTTAAGGCAAATAGTGTAGATCCAAATATACCAGCCCCAATAAGGAGTTTTCTGATCAGGATCTAAACTAGTTGCTGCTGAGTTTTTTAGCATTATGTCTAGCCAACTTTGTGTGATATAAGACAAAAAAGCATATTTTCAGCATAGGTTATTGATAAAATGTAGCATAATTAGGTATAGGTATGCTTCAGGGTGAAAATACAAAGTGTTTCACAAATAATATTTATAATTAATTCTGTTTAATATGTCTCATTATAAAAGTTTTTTTTAATTTTTGAAATATGTCACATTGACCAAGTATGGTCACTAAAGCTGCATCCAGCTATTGTGGTGGCTGAAGACCTCAGACAAATATCTGGATAGAAAGACTGACACACCGCAGGTCAGCTGGAAGACCTTTCCACATTAAGTCTTTCACCCAGAATGGGACTCATGTGGTGAGAGGCTAAGCAGTCAGAGGAGTTACAATACAATATATCAGTGACTATGATGTTGTTTTTCAGGGTTTGTTTCTTGCAACAGTACATTACTACTATTTAACGTGCTAAACATGAATAGGGCCTTTATTTAAAGCAGCCATATAGTTCTAGTTGGCTATTTTGGACCTATGCTGTTTATTACTCCTTGTCAATTTGTTGATATTCAATATTTGTCTTTTTAAAAATCATTTGTTATTAAACCCTTTAAATGCTGAAAACACCATCCACCTCATTAACATAAAACCTACTCCACTCTAAATGTGTTTCCAGCAAAGCAAAGGGTTGAAGAACAATGACAAAATCAAGAGTACATGTGTGCTGGGTGGTATTCTTGTATCACAGTAGGCTTGATATAATGCTATCACTTGATGTTCCCACATCTAACAAACTATGATACCATCACACCAATTTCTGCCTCAATTTCTCTTTTATGATACAATCTTCAACTAGTAAATGCATATAAAACATTCATCAACTAGTATACCACATTGTAACATATGACTTAAGCTGTGTTTGCTTGTAGAGATAACAATAATTTATTTGGATGTTTAATGGTAAAACATTTTGTCCCACCTGTTAGATGCCACCTTTAATGGTCTAAAATAATATCCTAAAATCAACAACCATTTGGTGTACAAGATTAATTTGAATCAGTCATTTATAAATACATGTACTTGCAGAGTTCAATCAAGCATGCACTTTGACACCATGACACTTAAAATTTGTTTTTGGTGCATCCCTAAGCATGATTTTGGGCCCATTGAGTATATATGAAGAGCATGCCAGATTATTTTGGGCCACAGTTAGCTAAAAAATCATTACAAAATTCAAATCAATACTAGTTTCAATCAATTCCTCAGGTAGTGGCATTTTTCTGTATGGAAGAAGCCTGTTTTTCAAAGCAAATGACTAACGGACAAGCTTTACCAACATTGATTAATTTTTCACAATCCTAATCATTGCTGTGATGTCTAAAGATTATATTTTAAGCAATAAGATAAACTCTTCTGCACATTTACTTTTGAATGTCTCATGTCAATGGTAGTTCATGTTCAATCAACGACTGAAATAAACCGGAATAGTCTTACTTGAAAACTACTGTGCATTCAGTTTTTTGACAACCAAAAAAACAGCAATTATTTGTGCTATGTGATTGGTTGTGTAAGGAGACGATAGTAACACTGAGGTATGATTTGCATTTTACTAAAACTGCAGGAATATCATAATGTAGAGTCATTATATTAGGTGACAATGTCACATACAAGTTGGAGAGGGCTGCTGAGGAAAAGCTGGATGTTGTTTGTGATGTGATTAAGAACAATTTAAAGCAGGAATTTGCTTTTGCTGGAGCTGTTTCTTTGATGTGTAAATAGAGGGAGGGTATGTGGGATGGGATTTGCCAGCATTTTTGTCGATACTGTGCAATGACATTTCTATCATTTCAGCACAGGGGCACTTATAAGGTGCCCAGGGACAGAACCTGGCCAGTCAATTATACTGACACCCACGAGTCAGGTGTAATGCTGTACCTTAGCCCCAAGTGTTAGGAAGGAAGCCACAACTACCAGCTTTAAAGTCTTTGGTTTGACCAAGCCGGGGTTTGAACCCGTGACCACCTGATCCACAAGCTGATGCTCTACGGCTTGAGCTATTGCAGCTGATATGTAAAAAAAAAGCAACAAATGACATTTTCAGTTTTAAAGACCTTTTATGACACCAACAAGCTTCATATTGTAAGGATAACACTTTGTTTTTGAGGTAAAGGCCCCTCTTTTTTGTAGGGCTTCTTTTTTTGTCTTCTGTTGAGTATAAAGATTGAACACTGTAATAGTGTTTGTACATTTTTTGGTGCATTACATGTTTAAGCTTAGATCAAGACTATTTCCAGATATCTTAACCAACCACATGTTTGGAAGCTGCAAAAAACTAAATTTGTGCAATTTGGAAAGAAAAACCCAATACAAATCAAAATTTTAACCAATAATTGCAAGCATTAGACTCTTTGAAAGAATAATGATGGAAATCAGGCTATTAATATATTTTTTTATTATGTAATTAATGCTAAGTGTCAGGTTTAGACATCTTAACGAAGGTACAGTTGCAACCAAATAAGACCATGTTAACAAATAGATTAAGAACAGATACACATAATTTACGTTTAATGACGAGTGCATACATAAAGTTTTAGACTCATTGTTAGGTTTTAACAGCACTTAAAGCAAGCATTAAGAGGTGAATAGGTTAGTACATTAAATTTGCCAGGTGTTCAGTATGTTTCCTTCAAACCTGCACACATGCTTTTATCCAAATCAACCACAATAAGGTTTGTGTATTTGAAACTAATAATACAAGGTTTGTGTATTTTGACAGTGGTTTGTTGTGAAAAATCTAATTGGAAATGCATACAAAAGACTCATTGTGATCTAATTAAAATTTCAATTGTCCTTTAATTGGTTACTAATAACATATCTTTTCAAAGAGTTATTATCTATTTTCATGCAGTTAATACTTTATTAATTTATTTGAAAATTTAAATGGTTAGTAACATCACATTTTGTTCATTTTCCTTGATGCATACTTGCATTAGTTGGAACTTTGTGTAGTTTATAACAACAATTCAAACAATGTTTCTGTGTCATTTTATAAGTTGCATTAAAATAATAATAAGTAATACTTTCATCATTGTTTGTGTCCCAACTAGGGATTGAACTCATAGCATCCAATAAGAAGGCAGATACAACATCATTAAGGATGGTTTAAAATGTCAATATATAAAAAATTAACCTTTTCTCTAATGAATACAATGTAAAATGCCACAATAACTTCTTGAAAATTTGTGTAATTACTTCTAAATGTACATTAAGGTTACATAATTATTCTCCTATGTATATGGAATTCTCATGCTCACTCAGTAGTGCAGTTATACTAGATATTTTGCCTTTGAAATCACAGTGACACAATTTTGGTTATAACAGCTATGTCTAGAGATTACTGGTGGAGGAAATGGCTGAACAATGTCTTGGTTAGGGTCGACTGGCATTCCATAAATCAGCTGGAAGATATTTCCACATTAAGTCTTATCATGCTTTATTTATCAATACTCAATTCAAAAACCTTAGATATATGCTTACAATCAACATGCTAAAGTAACCAGACTAATTGTTAGAGACTCTAGCAAATAGAGTAGATCCTGATCAGACAGCTTGAAAGGGATCTCTTCTCATCAACTAGGTGTTTTTATTTTTTGTTACTGTGCACCAACACAATTATGGTAATACTGGCGATATCCAGCTAATTATTGGCGGAGGAAGTCCCCAAATGTCTGGATGGAACAAAAAAACTGACACATTGCAGGTTAGCTAGAGGAACTCCCGGCATAAAATTTCTCCCACCCACTGGGACCTGAACCCACATGGTGAGGGGCTGAGAAGTTATAAGTCGGAGACTGTAACCTCACGTCCATGGGCAACCTCTGATCTACTCTTTATAAAGAGTAGAAGGCAAGTCTTCACTGCATGTATAACCCAGATATTGAGGTTCTTTTAAAGCTGTAATTCTAGCAATGTAACACTGCATTACATATGACTAGAGGCTAAGTAGAAAAAATATTACAGAATACTACTTAGGGTTTCTCTTAATTCACAGACACCCTGGGAGTATGTTGTTATGGAACACTGAAACAGCCATAAATTATACTAAACACATGTAATTCATAGTGATCAGACATCTTACAAATTGTTTTTCATCGTAAAAAGATATAAATGCTTTTTTAATTGGATAAAGACGAGCGCACTGGGGGTAAATTGGGATTGATTAATCTCCATAATTAAAGATTATTGATGGTAATTGAGACCAGGGATATCCATTACATAACACTGAAGGATAAATTATGGGCCTCCACTAAATGTACTCAACACTCACCCCCAAAGGCAACCTGTTTTTATCCTAGTCATTAATAAATCGCCCTCCAAAATAATTTTTAAATAATCAACAAATGGATTCAATGAGCTGAGCTAATTCCAACTCCTTTTGTTACGACAAAATTTATACAACAAATTTAAAGCTTAATCTGCTACCAGGCTTAGGCAAATAGTGTGGATTTAGAACAGCCACCTACTACAAGGACCTATTTGATCAGGATCTGAACTCTTTGCTATTGTATCTGAAACATGACTTGTTATGTTTGCATGAAATAATAAGCTACAAAATGTTAAAGTTTATAACAGGTTATTAACAGAATGTTCAAGACTAACCTCTTATTAAAGTAAATTATGTCTGTCAATCTAGTATTTTGTGAAGCTGTTATAACAGTAATATTATTCCCATTACACTGGCAGATGTCTGATCAGGATGTGCACTACTTGCTGCTGGGTCTCTAGCAATATGTATTGTTGTCTATGTGTAGCAAATCACATATATTGATTACAAATTAAAGTGGGAGCATTCATGGCCGAGTAGTTAGAGTTGGAGACTTGTATGTCCCCAGCACCTCACAGTATGAGGACATCTTCAAAACTAACCTGTGGTGTGCCAGTGGTTCTACCTAGACATTTGTACCGAATTTCCTTATTATTAAAGTATCTTATAAAGCAGTAGCACCATACATCATAGGGTCTTCTTTACCCAATAATGTATTATGATAAAGTTCAGATTAAACCCTACCAGCTTGATTAGATGATGAATGAATAAAATCATATGTTGACACTTCAGCTATGATTTATCACCCATAATCATGTTAAGAGGAAAAAAAAGAAGGTAAACATGTTGCAAATGTCAGAACACATTACAAATGGCTTAAGTTCAAGTTATCAGTTTAAGAATATGTTATCCTACTCTTTAGATTGGGACCAAATGACTTTAAGGCAGACGTTTATATTTTAAGGTGGCTAATCTTTTTGGCTTTCTCTTAAAACCATAAGATGTATGTAACAGACATGATTCTACCAAGCTAATGCTTTTATTAGCCAATCTGATAATCTGTTAACAAATTTGGTATAAATGTACGATACTGTTGTTAAAAGCAAATATATGACAACAGATGGCTTTATAAAATTTGAAGATTGAGCAAGTCAGTTAGAAAAAGTCATCTTCACAAGTTAAAATGACTGAATTAACTATAAATTCCATTGCATTATTTTTTAACCTTTTAATATGGATATAAATAAAAGTATTTGAAGGTAATTTCTTTAGCTTTTCTTTAACTTTGATATTTGTGAAACAAAATATCTGTTCAGATGACTGAACTTATCTTGAAACATTTTGTTTGATTTTCAAATAAACACATTTATACTCTGTCAAGTGTGATATGATTACAAGGAAGGATCAGAGGTCACCTTATAATTAAGGTTCTAATTATGGCTATACAGTAAAACCCCAAACTGTGCCACAAACATCAGTCAAAGCCTACACAAAAGTAACTTCAGATGAAAACCTTAACACTATATCAAAACAGACACCAGAGCAAGGGCATTGACAAAACATTTTTTGTTAACATTTTGATGTATAAAAGTCACACCCCAAAACTAGTGTAACAAATTTGAATTGTTACCAGTAAAGAAATACCTTGTTATACAAAGAAATGGCACAGATACAATTATGATTACCGGTATGATGGTGACTCCAGGCTTTTAACAGTGGGAAAAATCCACAGCAGCACTGAAAATCTCCTCATATGAATCATTGACAAAAGGAAATCAAACCCATACATTGCACACATATAGCGTAATTCTTCATTTTCATTCAGTGGTTGCTTCAGCTCCCTTTTGCTATCATAGAAGCTACTTTTGGAACTATTTACTATCATAAGATTAGAAAATAGAAGCTCAAAACAGATTGAGGTTTACAGTATTGAATCCAGAAAGAAATAATTCTACATTGTATCTCAAGTGGGTTAAGAGTAATAGTTTTACAAAGGTAATTAAGTATGCTAAGGTCAACAGAAAGCTAATTACAGGTACATGTATGGCAGTCACAGACTTCATGAAGAAATATGTGTATAGATGATTAGGAGATGTACACTTCACTTTCACTTTGTTATGGTCAATATGCATATTTTATGAGTGTACTTTAGGCCAGCAGCTCAGACTTCCATCTAGCTATACTTTCTGTCAAAGGTTTAACCTATAGTTACCCTTAAGTCCTTGCCCAAAGAACAACAAGCTGGTAGCACAGGTACTGTTTATCTAATTGCTGAAAGTCAGTTTTATATGTATGTGACACCTACCTTATCTAGTTCTGCCTTCTCCCTTATCAGCTGTTGTTCTAGTTCCATCTCCTGTTTGTTTCGGGTTGCCAACTCGTTCTTAACGCTTATGGCGTTTTTACGCTTAACCTCCTGTAGTTGAGCCTGAAGACGTCGCACACTCTGTTCCTGCTTCTGTCGAGAGTATTCTGCGTTCCTCACTTTGGAGTAGAGATTCTGCTCTGTTTCTGTACCCTTAGACACCATTTTCTAAAAGAAAATTGAATAAACAATCTAATATTGAGCTTCAAGGTATGAACTTCTTGAAGTTTGGTTAATAAGGTGACATATTTCACAGATATTGTAAATATCTAACATTGTGAAGAATAATTATGAATTTAACTGAGTTGTTTATATATCAGGATGAAATGTCTTTTATATGTGTTGTTATGAAGGTGGCCCACTACATAACAAATAGTATATTCAAACAGGTGTTTATTTAATGAACTTCTAAATTCTCATTCACATTTATTTGCCTTCATTACTAAAGCCAACTCTGACATTAAATATATTTGATATATTGTTCCTTTGGGACATCATAATTATAATATGATGATGTGAATTGAATGGCTAATAACTGCCCTGAGCTTTAGGTGAAATATTAATGATAATATGGCTGTAAACTAAAATATTAATGAACCAAGGTGAAATGGATGCTAAATACAATAGGAAGGAAAAATACATAATAAACATAATCAGTAAAGTCAAGTGTGATGAAAACACATATCACTTAAACTGTACAGAGGGATTTGCTTGACAAAGCAGGGGCACTTGTTTGACAAAACTGTACTACTGCTGTCAGATATAAACAAACAGGCATTTGTTTGACTTGTTTTGGGAGGGATTTTTGTAACACCCACTCTCTACCAAGCTTCAGTGAAAAGTCTTGTAGATGTTAATGATTGTCTAGGGAGGCTGTCAAGATTAAGGTTTGCTAAATTTACCCTGCTATAAACTGGTAAGGTTCAAACAACAAAATGTAGCTCCAGACCCACTAGCTCCAGACAGGAGCTGTCTAATCATGATCAGCACTAATTGCCACAAGCAGCAAACAATGTCTGGTAGCTTTACCAGCAAATGAATGAGAATTAATTTGGATTATTAACCTTCATCAGCCTAGTAAGTCATACTTATTCTTAGTCATGCTTTCACATGGCTAGACATATTTCTGTAGCAAATAGCATAGATCCTTTTGTGCGAGCTCCCATCAGAAGCTTTCTGATTGGAATCTACACTATACCACACTTTGGATAACCTGGTTATTTTGTGGTTAGCAGGCCAACAGTTAACTATATATAGCAGGTTATGGTTAAAACTGTGTTGTTCATTGTCTGACCTACATTTATTGTGACAAAACATGAAACTGAGTTGTTCATTGTCAGGCATTCCTTTATTGTGACAAAACATGAAACTGAGTTGTTCATTGTCAGACCTACTTTTATTGTGACTAAACATGAAACTGAGTTGTTCATTGTCAGACCTACTTTTATTGTGACTAAACATGAAACTGAGTTGTTCATTGTCAGACCTACCTTTATTTTGACAAAACATGAAACTGAGTTGTCCATTGTCAGACCTACTTTTATTGTGACTAAACATGAAACTGAGTTGTTCATTGTCAGACCTACCTTTATTGTGACTAAACATGAAACTGAGTTGTTCATTGTCAGACCTACTTTTATTGTGACTAAACATCAAACTGAGTTGTTCATTGTCAGACCTACCTTTATTGTGACTAAACATGAAACTGAGTTGTTCATTGACAGACCTACCTTTATTGTGACTAAACATGAAACTGAGTTGTTCATTGTCAGACCTACTTTTATTGTGACTAAACATCAAACTGAGTTGTTCATTGTCAGACCTACCTTTATTGTGACTAAACATGAAACTGAGTTGTTCATTGTCAGACCTACTTTTATTGTGACTAAACATCAAACTGAGTTGTTCATTGTCAGACCTACTTTTATTGTGACTAAACATCAAACTGAGTTGTTCATTGTCAGACCTACCTTTATTTTGACTAAACATGAAACTGAGTTGTTCATTGTCAGACCTACCTGTATTGTGACAAAACATGAAACTGAGTTGTTCATTGTCAGACCTACCTTTGTTGTGACAAAACATGAAACTGAGTTGTTCATTGTCATGCATCCCTTTATTGTGACTAAACATGAAACTAAGTTGTTCATTGTCAGGCCTACCTTTATTGTGACAAAACATGAACACCTTTGAGCATTAACCTGTCACCACTCACACAGGTAACAGGTTGTCCTTTTGTAGTTATAGTGTTGTGATTTTGGAGATGTGGTTGTTAATGTTCCACATCTCTGATTTATTACAAGTGGAATCTGATATAATGTTTCTATCACTATGAAACAATGCCTTCATTTACTTGACTCTTTTCAATTTATTTTAAATTTTTCCATTACCAGATTGCCATGGTCTTACCAATATGCTGCACCAACCCAATATTTTCTATTAGCAATTTTTCCTGCTACAATTGAAGAAGAAGACCTCAGATTAATGTCTGGGTAGAAGCACTGATGAACATAAGTCAGCTTGAAGGCTTTTCAACATGAAAGTTCTCGCCCCAACTGGGACTTGAGCCCACTTAGTGAGGGTTGAGGAACTACAAGATGGCGACTCTACCCATTCAGTTCAAAACAGCTCGGACAAGTACACGACTTACACCAGTTACATTTTGCTGTGCTACAGCAACCACTAATAAAATTACAATTATTCTACTGAAAAACAATATCAAAACAATATAATCTAGTTCAAATCTTGTTTATCATATGGCTCTTATCATGATTATGATATTGCCTTTCTTGGTGGCAGAGAAAACAGCTGAAAGGTATGTGACCTCTGACATGGAGATTGAAGCAAAGCATATTAAGCATTAAGTTCTATTTATAATTGACATTGGCTTATGCCCTAATTTAATTTTAATCAGCAAACTAACTACATACTTGCAAGGTACATGAAAGAGTACTGGTATGTATGCATAAGGCCAAGCTAAATTCTTTATTTCATATAATGTTGGTTTTCACTAAAAATAAAAATGATTCCATGGTTTCAAGATTCAAGTATAAAGTTTGGAGGAGAGAATATAGGATATATTACTGTTTGAACACCAGTTGTCCAGGTGCCAAAAAAAATAATGGGGCATATTTCTGCTTGAAACATATTTTATTGACAAAAATACCTACATTTTCAACATTGATTCATAAAAAATATTAAATGTTATAAGATTTTTCTTCTTAATACAATCAGAATTTCTAGAAACAGTGTATACATAATGTACCTGGAAGAACTTGAGCGAATCCTCGTGTTCACGGCGTGCCTGTTCGCTGGAACGTTTCTTGAAGCGCGCCTCCCACACCTTCTGCTTGCCTTCCTCGGTTATTTTCTTGTTGTGCATGTGGCTACTCAGCAGGTTAACCCGGCGGGCATTATGAGTCTGAAATAGGGTCAAACTATGGGTTAACTTACTTCTAAACATAAGGTTTAAAAGTCCAAATTCATAATGATAAAACCAGGTTGTATAAGAATAATGGCCACAAAATCATAAGATTTGTTAATCTTACTTGGGTGGAAATAAAAAATGAATTGCTTATTTTACAGTTACTGTTAAAATGTTAAAGCATATATTGCAAATCCTTAAGAAATAATTGCTGAGAATTGGGGAGGTAATATTGTGATCCTCTATCAGCACCCCCTTGACAACCACCCTCCCTATAAAGGAATGTCTTTCCCTGCCACCAATCTAGTAACCAGTCCAGTGGCTGTACAGACAGACAGACTGGATCTCAAGTGTTTGTAGAGAGAGGAAAATGAATCCTTATTCTGCTTCATTTGTGAATAACCAATAATGTGTCTAAAATAATATACTAAAACAATATATTATGGTAAACAGACAAGACATAAATTATTGACTTGGCAGCCAAATGTGCAGATCCAGATCAAACTGCTCTTGCTTGGATACGATTTTCCTTAATCTGCTTTATATCATGCCTGTCAGGGTAACTCTTAGCCTGCTTCCCATGTATTTACAAAACTTTGGCAAATAGTTTAGATCCAAATCAGCCAGCTCCCTGCTGGGAGATGTAGGATTAGCGTCTACACTATTTGCTGCTCAGTCTCTGTTTATATCAACTCTAACATGTAACATATATAATATTAAAGCAAAAAACTTTAAGAATTTAGCATGGGTTTTAACAAAGTGTAGCAAGCTAAGGGTTAAGAATTAGTGTCATATTAGTAAACACTCTGCCTTCAGCTGCATATAACAAACAGTAATAAAACTGGTATAATTCATAGCTCTCAGATAGCTCCTTCAAAGGGTTCAAGGAATCTCACACATAGTTTCCACAAGATGAAAGAAATTTCAGGCATGATTTGGATTTGTAGGCATTAAGTTTTATAGAATCTTTGGCCATTAATAACTGGCCCAGACCACAAAGGGCCAGCCCCTGGTTCCAGGCCAAAGACTGAACAAAGATACAAACCACCCAGGCAGACACAGGCACTGAAAGGTTGTAAGTGCAAGTGGTTGCATTAATAAATATTTTTTGCTTTGTACTTATACTTAAAACCTACACGCCTCCACAATTATGTTGTTATTGTGGATGCTTACCTATTATTTGTACAGCTTGTTATGTATGCATAAAGTTGTGGAATGATAACTAAAATTACTGTAGTTTAGTTTAAACCTTTTATTTATAGTCGATTGGGAAACAAGTTCTTTTAACTTATATAAATCCCTCTCGACTGTCCACTTCCTGGGTAGAACCAATACTCAGGTACGGAATACCTGGAGCAATGTGCAGTATATAGTCTTGCTCAAGGACTGACATCACGTGGTCAGTATCAGGGTTCGAACCCTGGATCCTCCGATCCAGAGTCCAACGTCTTAACCACTAGACCCCGAACGCCCCTTACTGTAGTTTTATACAGGTTTTAACAGAAAAAGCCTATGATTCTGACCCAATTGAATGTGCAACAGTCGTATAGTTTATTTTGTTTTATTTGTTTGGTTTATAGTCTAACTTATAGTTTGTAAGTTTTCTAGATACAGTTTTTAATTGAAGCAGACATAGTGCTGCCTTTAATGGTGTATAGCATGAAAAGAACATTTAACATGATATCACATACAGTCACATTATCCTTACACTGAACTGACCAGTCGTGGAATCACTTTTAAAACATGCAGTTTGGGTTTCAAACCCAGGGCTTCCAGTACCTGGAGCCAATGCTCCTTTATAGCTTTAATATTCTGCTTTATCATCATACTTACAAGACACTATCTTACTGTAATATACTGACATGAAACTGACATGTCAAAGTTGTGGTCGGACTCCCCTCACAATTTATGGGACATCTTTATCAGCCATTCGATGATATCAAACAAATCCATTTGGTTCACTACACTGTTTTCTAAACCATAGTCCACATCCATCTATATTTACATAGATTTAGATACATTCACCCATTTGTCTTTCTTCAAACATTTAGTAAACAATCGCTACTACTTTTCAATAGATTTGTCAAAGGGTAACGGAAAGATGAAATGAGGATGATAATAAAGTTTTTTGTAAGCAATGTTTGAAGAGGGAAGTACTGTACTATTTTTATACCCGGGTTACCGTACTAAGACTTCTTATGATCTGTAAATAAGTAATTTATTTCTGCACCTGAATCAAAGATATTCCCCCTGATGAAACCAGGCACCGCCTGTTTGCGTTGCTTTATCAACAATTTCCTAACCTCCGTTTAAAGTTTGATAATTTATTGACTCGTAAGGAGGGGCTAATTTTAGTCGGACTTCATCACAATTAGGTTGACACAAGTGTTCTTTTTATGCACAAAGTTTTTGTCATATTGTACATTTCAGAGGGTAATATAGGAAAATTATAGGTTTCTGTGGGGTAGATGATAGCTTGCAAGCAATTTCAAATACGCAAACATACAGAGAGTACTGTTCATTTTTTGCCTAGTCAACGCAGTAGGTCCTCTGTCATGAAATTCCATTGGCAAAATGGGCTGAAATATGGTGAATAGAGATTTGAACTCATAGTCTACTAACCACAAATTGATCAGTCTTAGGCATTACAGGTGATCTAAATCAGCCAGACCCAACTTGGGGCTGACTCGTCAGGATCTACACTATTTGCTGATTTTTTAAAAACATCTTGTTACTGCTTCATGAAATTACAAGAGGATAATTAGGAATTATGTTTTGGTTATTAAAAATGCAGCATGATACGGGTAAAAGCCATTTCATTATCATTTTTTCACACTTCACCATCCTTGTGGCAAAGGCAAAGTAGAAGTGAGTGTCTGCCAAAGGAAGTTTAAATCAATTGCATTTTAAATGTGTGTGTTTTTATTAACTGGAGATTTTTTTGATTTTGTTACACTACACTGACACAATTATGGCCATATTGGTGATGTCCAGCTTATTATTGGCAGAGGAAGAAACCTGTTGATCTTAACTCGTATTATGCCAAGCCATTTAATAATAGGTCTTCTCAATATGACAAGTGATTAACTGGTTACTATGAAAGTTGTCTTAACCCTAATAATGCCAAGCCATTCAATAAAAGTTGGTCTTAACCCTTATAATACCAAGCCATTCAATAAAAGTTTGTCTTAACCCTTATAATATCAAGCCATTCAATAAAAGTTGGTATTAACCCTTTTAATGCCAAGCCATTCAATAAAAGTTTGTCTTAACCCTTATAATGCCAAGCCATTCAATAAAAGTTGGTCTTAACACTTATAACGCCAAGCCATTCAATAAAAGTTGGTCTTAACCCTTATAATGCCAAGCCATTCAATAAAAGTTGGTCTTAACCCTTATAATATCAAGCCATTCGATAAAAGTTGGTTTTAACACTACAATGCCAAGCCATTCAATAAAAGTTAGTCTTAACCCTTGTAATGCCAAGCCATTCAATAAAAGTTGGTCTTAACCCTTATAATATCAAGCCATTCAATAAATGTTGGTCTTAACCATTATAATGCCAAGCCATTCAATAAAAGTTGGTCTTAACCCTTATAATATCAAGCCATTCAATAAACGTTGGTCTTAACCCTTATAATGCCAAGCTATTAAATATGTACTTTTATTGGTAGCTATGGCAATGGCTTGTATGCTTTATGCCAAAAAACATTGAATTGAATTTAATAAAAGTTGGTCTTAACCCTTATAATGCCAAGCCATTCAATAAAAGTTGGTCCTAAAACTTACATGACAAGTGATTCAATGAAAGTTGATGCCAAGTGGTTCAATGATTGCAGTTAAAGTTGGTCTTAATTCTGAATAAGCAAAATGAATCAATGATCAAAATGGAAGTTGGACTTTACTTTTAACAGGCATAGATCTTAAAGGCTTAAAGGTTAAAGTACAAAATAATAAAGTTATAACAAATTCCTAATTTGTTGTTGTTTTACTCATTCTTTTTCAATCTTTGTAAGGATGTATTTACATCAGACAGGACTTAAGTGATTAAGTGTTCTTAAGGGTTCAATTTTGTTCTGTGCTTTAAATTCATCTTAACTGGCATGCACTCATCGTGAACAAATTAAGACTGATGATGTAATAAAACCAATTTATGTACAAAATTAAGTCTTGAAAGTTCAAACTAATCATTCAATTAAATTGTTCAAAATGCTGTCAACAGAGTGACATACAGTATGCTCTAAATTAAAAAACAACAACTGTTGTTGAAATAAATCACCAAATTAAAATGCTCTAACTTGTATAAGCTGTATGCCTGCTAAGTGAAAATTGATCACATTTAGCCCAATAACCTAGATGCAAATATATCCGTAAAGTCTAGTTGCAAGCTATCTGATCAGAAACTGCACTTTTTCCAACCAAGTCTCACACAATAAATCTGTACTTTTTCCTACCGGGTCTCGCACAATAAAACTGCGCTTTTTCCTACCGGGTCTCGCACAATAAAACTGCACTTTTTCCTACTGAGTCTCACACAATAAAACTGCAATTTTTCCTACTGAGTCTCACACAATAAAACTGCACTTTTTCCTACCGGGTCTCACACAATAAAACTGCACTTTTTCCTACCGGGTCTCACACAATAAAACTGCACTTTTTCCTACCGGGTCTTACACAATAAAACTGCATCTTTTCCTACTAAGTCTCACACAATAAAACTGCGCTTTTTCCTACCAGGTCTCGCACAATAAAACTGCACCTACCAGGTCTCGCACAATAAAACTGCACCTACCAGGTCTCGCACAATAAAACTGCACCTACCAGGTCTCGCACAATAAAACTGTACCTACCGGGTCTTGCACAATAAAACTGCACTTTTTCCTACCGGGTCTTGCACAATAAAACTGCACTTTTTCCTACCGGGTCTTGCACAATAAAACTGCACCTTTTTCTACCGGGTCTCACACAACAAAAACTGCACTTTTTCCTACCGAGTCTCATACAATCTTGTTACCTGTGCATGTTTGTTAGTAAATAACTTAGGATTTTGCACTGTTTATAAAAAAATGTGGCATACAAAGATCTACAAAAAAAAATTGTACTTTAAATATTCAAATGTTAAATATATTATTTTATGAGTGCTTTTAATTGGGGTGAAGGTATCAATGAAACAATGAAAATGTTAATTAGGTATTCAATTCACACTGTGTAGCCACAACAATGTGTTGTCGTAGCCACTAACGAGGCTGTAAATTATAACAGCTACAGGTTGAAAGAGGCATGGGATTTTTGTTTCTCAGATTGTTTTAACCTGTCGGCGTTGACAGATTTACGATTCTTGACGCAATCAGCAAGGTTTTAATCAACTCCCACTGCCTATCAAATCGTGAGCAGAATCCACTTAACAGCATGACAGGGGTCAACATTTTTGTTTGATGGCAGGCGTACAAGGAAAGTTAATGGAACACCATTGAAATCTTGTTTGAAAAGTTCAGAGGTAACATCATGGGAGGAAAGGAGAGTCTAGAAAGAATGACAGCAGACTGCCCAAACCAGAAAACTTTAGATTACAGTGATCGTGATACGATGTCTCTCGTGGTGCCAAAAAACGCTATGAATTTTTGCTTGTTGGTGGGTTTGTAACATTTTCAAGTTTTAAGAAGTGGTGTTCATGGGAAGCAGATATATTGCTGCCTTTACTGTAACTACCTGCCATTAATACTTGACATGATATCACATCCAGCTATATTGTTCTGCCATCAGGTCAACCATTTGTGGATCTGCCCTTATGTTGGCTTGAGCAATACCAAAGAAAGTTACATACCACTTACATTTTGTACAACTTTTATATGCAAGAATATATTTATTAATTACATCTTTAAAAGCTGTACTATTGTTTATTTTAAATACGTAAAATTGACACAATTATGTTCAGTATAGTAATGTCTTGATTTTATAAAAAAAAAACAACAGTGCACTGCATATCAGCTGGAAGATTCTTTATGTAAATGTTTTTGCCCTGGTTAAGCTTTATTTTTATTAAGAATCTTCTTATATTTTGAGATAGCATAAGAAAGTTTCTTAAATCTTTAAACATTTCCATAGGAAGGTTTTTATATTTTATTCATAAAAATAGAAGAAATAACTAAGATTATGAATACAAATCAATGACTCAAAACCAATTGGCTAAGGAGAAAATAGGTTTCACACCCACTTGGTAAGGGGCTAAGGAGAATATAGAAGGACTCAAATCCCACTTGGTAAGGGGCTAAGGAGAATACAGAAGGACTCAAACCCACTTGGTAAGGGGCTAAAGAGAAATTAGAAGGACTCAAATCCCACTTGGTAAGGGGCTAAGGAGAATACAGAAGGACTCAAACCCACTTGGTAAGGGGCTAAAGAGAAATTAGAAGGACTCAAACCCAATTGGTAAGGGGCTAAGCAGAAAATTGAAGAACTCAAACCCACTTGGTAAGGGGCTAAGGAGAATACAGAGAACTCAAACCCACTTGGTAAGGGGCTAAGGAGAATATAGAAGGACTCAAACCCACTTGGTAAGGGGCTAAAGAGAAATTAGAAGGACTCAAACCCACTTGGTAAGGGGCTAAGGAGAAAATAGGAGTCAAACCCCACTTGATAAGGGGCTAAGGACAAAAATAGAAGGACTCAAACCAATTGGTAAAGGGCTAAGAAGAAAATAGAAGGACTCAAACCACTTGGTAAGGGGCTAAGGAAAATGTAGAAGGGCTAAAACCCCACTTGGTAAGGGGCTAATGCAATATAGAAGGACTCAAACCCACTTGGTAAGGGGTATGGAGAATATAGAAGGACTCAAACACACTTGTAAAGGGGCTAAGAAGAATATAGAAGGACTCAAATACACTTAGTAAGGGGCTAAGAAGAATTTAGAAGGACTCAAACCCCACCTGGTAAGGGGCTATGGAGAAAATAGGACTCAAACCCCACTTAGTATGGGGCTAAGGAGACTGTAGAAGGGCTAAAACCCCACTTGGTAAGGGGCTAATGCAATATAGAAGGGCTCAAACCCACTTGCTAAGGGGCTAAGGAGAATATAGAAGGACTCAAACCCCACCTGGTAAGGGGCTAATGCAATGTAGAAGGACTCAAACCCACTTGCTAAGGGGCTAAGGAGAATATAGAAGGACTCAAACCCACTTGGTAAGGGACTAAGGAGAATATAGAAGGACTCAAACCCACTTGCTAAGGGGCTAAGGAGAATATAGAAGGACTCAAACCCACTTGGTAAGGGACTTAGGAGAATATAGAAGGACTCAAACCCAATTGGTAAGGGGCTCATGCGAATATAGAAGGACTCAAACCCACTTGGTAAGGGGCTCATGCAAATATAGAAGGACTCAAACCCACTTGGTAAGGGACTAAGGAGAATATAGAAGGACTCAAACCCACTTGCTAAGGGACTAAGGAGAATATAGAAGGACTCAAACCCACTTGGTAAGGGGCTATGGAGAATATAGAAGGACTCAAACCCACTTGCTAAGGGACTAAGGAGAATATAGAAGGACTCAAACCCACTTGGTAAAGGACTAAGGAGAATATAGAAGGACTCAAACCCACTTGGTAAGGGGCTCATGCGAATATAGAAGGACTCAAACCAACTTGGTAAGGGGCTCATGCGAATATAGAAGGACTCAAACCCACATGGTAAGGGGCTCATGTAAATATAGAAGGACTCAAACCCACTTGGTAAGGGACTAAGGAGAATATAGAAGGACTCAAACCCACTTGGTAAGGGACTAAGGAGAATATAGAAGGACTCAAACCCCACTTGGTAAGGGACTAAGGAGAATATAGAAGGACTCAAACCCACTTGTTAAGGGGCTCATGCGAATATAGAAGGACTCAAACCCACTTGGTAAGGGACTAAGGAGAATATAGAAGGACTCAAACCCACTTGGTAAGGGACTAAGGAGAATATAGAAGGACTCAAACCCACTTGTTAAGGGGCTCATGCGAATATAGAAGGACTCAAACCCACTTGCTAAGGGACTAAGGAGAATATAGAAGGACTCAAACCCACTTGCTTAGGGACTAAGGAGAATATAGAAGAACTCAAACCCACTTGGTAAGGGACTATGGAGAAAATAGGACTCAAACCCACTTGGTAAGGGACTAAGGAGAATATAGAAGAACTCAAACCCACTTGGTAAGGGGCTATGGAGAATACGGATGGACTCAAACCCTTCATTGTCACATACACTCCTAAGCTGTACAAACCTTTATTAGTTTTACAACCTCATGAATAAGGAAAGAATATGGATTTATTATGAGATACATATAATCGTCAGTAACCTCTCTTTCAGAGGGCTTAATTTAAATGGCACCCTTTATACTGCATCCCTGCTGTTGAATAGAAAATAAAACTAGAAAACAAACACTTGAAGAGACTTTGTTAAGCTTTATTTATAGCTCAAATGTACCTTAAATGTTGTCACACAAAAGATGAATGATGATTAATAAATCATTTGGACAATGTGGCAAAATAAACGTGTCAGCCACAAGTGAGGTAGTTTACATGTTCAAATGTGTGTGAAATGAAGTGTTAAAAAAGGGCATCTAAGATTTTGAAGATCTTTCCTACGTACAAGAAAAAGGTTAAAAATACTTATCAATATACAATAATTGTGCTTTTAAACAAAATGACTGGGACACTACACAGAAAAAAGACAGTTTTAAATAAAGAGAAACAAGTTTGTTGTTTGTTTGTTTATTGGGTTTATCGTCCCGCCAACAGTTTTTTGGTTATCTAGAGACAGTGTCCACTTGAAGCAGTTATAGTGCTGCCTTCACTGTGTATAGCATGCCATGAACACCTGGCATGATACCACACCCAGTCTCATTATCTTGACAAAGGGCCAACCATTTGTGGAACTACCCTTATATTATTTGCTTGAGCGTTAGCAAGGGAGCTATACCACTACCATTTTTAATGACTTTGGTATGTTGTGAACCCAGTATCGAACCCTGGGCCTCCCATAAATAGAGCCGACGCTCTACCAATTGTGCTATCAGGTCCAGTCAAGTTTGTTGTACCAAACATATATCTATCACAATCTCACATATGTTGTATATTAGGTATGTATTTTTTAGCATATATAATATATATTTCAAGTAGGCATGTATTCCTTCAAAATTATTTTAGGTTCTTAAAGTAAAATTATTGATGAGGCAACAAAATATCCCAATAAAAACATAACATATTCACTTACATATTTTCTAAAAACTCATCTAGAAATATGACCTGATCTTTTTTTTTTATCATAATCCAAACAGAAATTCCACAACATAGTATTTATTTTTCTATAACTTTAGTATTAACTTCTCTAATCCCACTTCTACATACCTGTTACATATTCCTAATGACACTATTAAGTGATTTTCTTTGATACTCTAATTAACCTTATTCTTGCTATATTAGCTTATCAGCAATATTACTATTTCCTCAGAACTACATGCTTAGGTAACAAGATATATTGCAGGAATTAGGAGCAAACCTAGTAGATCCTGATCAGACAGACCCCAGTGTGGAGCTTGGTGGTCTGGATCTATGCTATTTGCAAAAGCCTGATCAAGTCATGTTTAGCAGGGTAAGAGTTAATTGATTTACCTTAATATTCTGCCATAAATCATAATTATGCCAATGAAATGTTGATTTATGAAATCCAGTGATTCTTAATTAAGTAAGATTCTATTATAACAGCTTTGTACCCACTGGCCAACTTTCTGAGGTATGATATTTTTTCACATTAGAGAAACATATTGACATAAATATAGAGGGAGCATCAAGGAAGAATTCGTATTTTGGGGGGTTAGAGGTGCACCAAACACAAAGGTCATTCTATGATTCTCAGCTATTAATGGTGGATTTTTGTATTTGAGGGCTACAAACACCCTTATTTTTTGCACAACAATTAAATGCAATACCTGCATACATGCTTGGTAGGGGTGCCCGTGTCATAGTGGTAGAGTCACTGACTCCTCTGACTGCTTAGCCTCTCACCATGTGGGTTTGAGCCCAGTTTGGGGCAAAGAACTTAAATTGAGAAGGTCTTCCAGCTAACCTAAAGTACAGGTGGCTCTACCCAGATATATATCTGGGGTCTTCCTCCACCAAAATAGCTGGGCATTTTTATAATGATCATAATAAGTCGCTGCGATGTATTTCCAAAATATAACATTCATGCTTAGTAGGCGAAGAGTTTAGTGTTCCCTTTCTATCAATAAGTCGAAACATTAGTGGATAGTCTTCCCTGAATAACCCCTAAATGCATGTAGGTCCTTCTTTTTGGAATACTTGGTTTTAATGCTCATACTCTTAACAGTGTATATTGACTTTTGGGCTTGAATTGTGGTACCCATATCAACCATCATTAACTAAAATGTAAATTTTCTTGTTTAGATATGAAAATTTTATAAAATTAAAATCGATTTAGAGTTCATGTAATAGTAAGACATATCACGGTTAGTAATGGCAATATCTCTAACAGCATAGTGGATTAGGTCCAAGGATTTCAAAAAAAGGACCTTCTTACTATTTGGAATACCTCGGATATTATCTAATAAGGGAGACAATTTTCATTTTACCAGCTTTTCCCATTGCAGATTTAATTCATTTGACAGTTTTGAAGCTTTTTATTTAAAAGACCTGGTTATCTGAAGTAATAAGGCATGGTACTGCATTTTTCAACATGCTTTGACAAAGAAACTCTAACCTAAAACTGCTAATATATTTTATTGAAAGAACATGCACTCAATACCTCTGAATTATTTATGAATATTTTGCTATTTCTACCTACAAGTTCTGATATAATCTTAAAGACATTTTTCTTCAGTCAAATCAAATTTTGCACACTATAATATATCATTCACAACTAAACATACATTAGAAAACTTCTATATGATGATGTGCTGATGAAATAAAAAAAAACTGAAAAAGGGACAATTTATGTATCTGTACCTACACTTTATATCAAACTAAGAAACCCTCACATCTTCAATCAACCTTTGTTTGATTTATCCTCTGATTTCAACTTTTTTTTTCACCACTAGTAAATTACTACACACATCTCAACCACTTTAATCTTTAAATTACAGTAAAACAGTTTTACACCTACTTGTAAAGCTCCTTGGAGAGACAGATTTGATCTATGACACCAAGCTGATCATTAATCTACTATATCTGAGTTCAGGATACAAGATCAAAGTTCTTAAAGGTCCAACAGTAACAGTATGACTACCAAGCAACCAGAATTCAAAATATTGGATTTACCAAAATATTTGAATTAACAAAATATTATAATTATCAAAGTGTTGGAATTACCAAAATATTAGTATTTCCAAAATATTGGAATTACCAAAATAATGGAAAATAATGGAATAAACAACATTTTGGAATTATCAAAATATTTTAAGTAATGTGTATACTAACACTGGCATGGGGCACCACTGACCAAGTAGGTATAAAACATCAACATGGCCCTGGTAAGGGAAAGAAGTTTCATGTGGTGAGTTCTTCTGGCTGACCTATAGTACATTGTGGTTCTAAATAGACATTGTCTTCAGTAACTGTTAAGCTGGACACAATAATGACCATAAATGTGTTACTATAATGTATCTTAAAAACAAAACAAAAATAATGGTAAATCCTTGCTGTTAAGTGCAAAATGTTCATAGATAGTCCTTACTCATTAGCTTGTTTATAAAGCAAATTAGGGTCACATATTAAATTGTGAATCTATTAGTCAATACCCAATGTTGTTTGAAGTTTTCTACTTGCTTTGTTTGTTTGTTTCATCACACCAGCACGATTATGGTCATATTGGCAATGTTCAGTTATTTGTTTGGAGGCAGAGCTCAGATTTATGTCTGGGTAGAACCACTGGCTCACCACAGGTTAGCTGGGAAACCTCCACGATGGGAACTTGAATCCACTAGGACATATTATGGTATGAGAAAAGCCAGAGAAACTCAAGTCCTATACAAGATACAAAAATAAAATGTTTTGTTTCAAGTTCAACATCCTTTCGATAAAGAAGAAGTAGTCCAAAGATGGTATCCACTTGAAACAGGTAAAGATAAAGCAGTGCTTAATTCTCTTATGTTAAAAACTACCACACCCAAAACCAAATCCATATAAATGTATATATATTGTCCTTAAAAGGAGATTGACAAAACTATGTAAATAAATGTGATTAGAATATTCAGAACTTCTTGTGGGCGTTACATAATTCTTCAATAATATAAACATTCCAGTCATTATCATAAATGAACCAACAACAAAAACTTCATTTAGCTTTTAGGCACAATTACCAATTACAGTAATAAGCACAACATACCAAAGAGCAAAGTAAACCCCAAACCAATCTTCATCTTTTCTTATATTGGGACAGGTACTTCATATCAAAACATTGTAATCGGGAAGTATTCACTTCAACCATAGATGAACAACATCTAGCAAGTGCAAGTCAAGTGAAGGCTTGACACGCTTGTAAAGGCTGGACTGAAGTCATCAATTTGTCAAGCAAAAGGTCCCTCTTTCAATCATCAGTCATGATTAAACCAACACACTCGAAGCTTACAACATTTGTCAATTACGATGGAGAGAAAACACACATCCAGAAATCTGCTGATATAAGATAAATAACTAGTTTCGAGTGACAAGGCAAATGATGTCCATTTAAGTTTTATACAAGTTTGAGTTAGGTTTCATTAGTCTTTAGGGCATCCATGGCATAGTGGTAGAGTCGCAGACTGCTTAGCCTCTCACTATGTGGATTCGAGTCCCATTCGGGGTGAAGGACTCAATGTGGGGAGGTCTTTCAGTGCTGGTGGTTCTACCCAGACATTTCTTTGGGGTCTTTCGCCACCAAAATATCTGGACGTCACTATAATGATCATAATTGGTCGCTACAATGTATTTAAAAAAAACAAACAAAACAAACAAACAAACAAACAAAACAAACTATCAGTCTTTTTTATATACAATGCTTTGACACAATTATGATTATATGGAGGACATCCAGTAACATTGGTAGAAAGACAAGGTCAGTCATATGTCTAGGTAGAACAAATGGAAATCTGCAGATCAGCTGGATGACCTTAACACATGAAGGGTTTCGCTACAACCCGAGCTGGTACCCATATGATGAGGAGCAGTTGATTTAAGGTCAGGACTGTGTAAACCAATAAAAACAATGACAAACAGCAGCAACATGAACGGAAGGGATCAGGCATTCCTGTTAATGAGGATGTTGGGTGTTAGTTATAAATACTTTGTATTTTTGGTTTTATGACACATGACAATTGACAGGTTATAGGGCACCAAATACACTAAGGTTTAATGTATATAAAGCATAAGTAGGTTAAAATTAAATAACCTGTGTAGACATATAAAAGTGTTTAATAAATGGTAATTGAGGACAAGTTATGATAATGATAATTAAAAATTTTTATAACTAATTAAGAATACAAATCTTGATTAGAAAGAAAACAATTTTGTTACCGGACACAGTCCTAAACAGTTCTTCTATGTTATTGACATTACATTACATGGTTTGTATCAATACAGTGAACTAAAATGTGGTTTACTGTGAGTGGTTCCTGGCAAGGAAAACATTTGTTACTGGTCATAGAGCAAACCAGAATTAAACGAGAGATTAATTAAATTACTTTTATGCAGGTGAGATATGATTGTGTACTCTACTGTATCTAATGATGTTTTAACTTTTATACCTTTAGCAAAAAGATGTCAATATTAAAGGTCATTTTCAACAATCTTGGAAGTTGCAATTTGTGGACATAAAGTTTACATACTTGAATTTTTTTGTTTTGTTTTATGGGCATATCATAACACAAAATTGACTATATTTCACAAAACAGCTTTTAAACCAATCACTCAGGGTCATACAGGTATTAAAACCCTAGTCTTGGAATCAGTTTTTGGATATTTTATATATGTATTCTGAAATATATAACCTATCAAAGGCAAAGAAATAATTTCAACTTTACAATATTTACCTGAACTGCATTAACAATTATTTTTAACTTGATCTTCTATAATATTTACAAATTTTTTTTTTGATAATAGAGAATTACAGTTCTACTGGCAGCCTATGGTAGAGAATGTATAATTCTAGAGAGTTGAAATTATAAATCTCTCCAAGCATTAGCAATCTGAGCCAGACTTCATTAAGCTCATCTGTAAGTCAATGCACAATTGTATAGAGTTTATTAAAGATCAATTAACTGATTAGACTTTCTTAAAATGTTGATTCAGTAAAATTTCCTTAATAAATGACAAATTCAGGGATTACGTTTGTTTTTAAATTAGTTGAACATTGAGTAATATTCAACAGAAGAAAAGATTAGTTTGTCTTTATGGCTAAAAAAATGGTTTGATTTCAAAACTACAATTTCTCAAAAAGCAGACATCAACTGATATGAATCCTTATTAATCTTGCTCTGTCTGTATGCCTTGGCAAAGGTGGTGTGAGTACAGAAACATTTATGTTAAAGAAGACGTGTCAATTGTATCCAGACATGCCTCATATGTTAACATTAATGTTAATCTGTTTTTAAACTAGATGCTTAAGTGATTATATTATGTAATGCAGATATTCTGTAAATGCAAATTTATGAGTTTATGAATGAAAAAGTCCGAGGTAGGTATATCATTCTGTGAATAGAGAAAGGTGTAAAGGAGAGAGCAAAATGCTATTAGAATGATTTTATGCATTGTCTATTAGGCTGAGATATTCACTGCCTTCTAGGGCTCTATACAAGGTTATGGCAGAGGCCAGTTATATCATCTAAGAATTTCAGTCTAAAGTTACTGCACACGTTGGGAAAAGAATGGTGAAATCTGGATTTAGATTCTGATCAAAGGTGTGTAGTGCTGACGAAATAAATAACTTTGAGTTAGTTTTGAACTTACTTCATTATTTGCATTTATACCTTTAATGCAGAGTTAAACTTGCCCAACCAGCACTTTCAGCGCTTTTATTATGTTATGGTGAATCTACAAAATAATCTTGTATCTGCATGCTACTAACACTTATTGTTCACGGAATAATTGTTGTCATTTTGCAAACAGATATGCTGTTTTATTCCCTGAAATGAAAGCATTATAAAATCTAAAGTACCCATTCCTGATTGTTACATATAGACATAGCTCAAAATAGTATTATGAAGGTTAATAAAGAAATCCGCAACAGTCTGCTTAGTGGTACAATATAATTGAACAACAAGACATTCTTTGTGAAATTGCAATAAACATTATGAGGGATAATCTTACATAATAATGAACTTCAGTAAACGAAGGTACATTGAAGAGAATTCTTCCTTAATCCACTAAATGCTGGAAACACAATTCACCCTATTAACATTAATATGTACGCTGACCTGATGGTGTTTCCAGCAAGTAAAGGGTTCAGAGTTCGGTACAATAAAGATTTCAGTGAACATGAATGATAAAGAAAAAATAAATTGAAATAAAATGAGTGTCAACAATTATCACAGATAGAATTACACAAGAATGGGGTCCTTGTTTATATGTGATTTGATAAACCGACCGAGCCATCATATTCACAAAATGTGCATATTTGATTCAAGTAGATTATTTTACTAACAAAGGGATTCACTAATTTCTTATAATGGAGCAATTACAGTTTTCTACCACATTAGAGTGTTGTGACCCAACAAACTTTGCCAAATTAACTTTCTTCAATACTACTTCTACTGTTAACCCTCATTGTGCTATAGTAGTTAATACACAATACTGTAAACAATATAAGTAATTGCTAGCAAATAAATGTAAAACATATAGTAAGAAACTCTGCCACAAATACTGCAGGTCCTGATCAAACAGCTCTCAGCTGCAGCAGGCTGATCTGGACCGATACTGTTGGCCTATACCTAATATCAATTCAATCTTAGTAGGTTAAGAATTCAAGGTTGTATGCTAAAGGTACAAAATACAAAAGGTAACATTACAATAGTTGCATATATAGTACTTTTTTATGATTCTAAATCATCTTTTCATTGGAGTGTCTGTGACTGAGCTAGTTGTTGCCTCCTCCACCCCTTCCTAAATGGGATGGGATGGGATTTGCCGGCACTTTTGCCGATACTGTCCAGCGACATTTCTATGATTATAGCACAGGGGCACTTATGAGGTGCCCAGTGACTGAACCAGGCCAGTCCATTATACTGACACTGACGAGTCAGGTATAATGCAGTCCCCATAGCCCCGAGCATAGGGACGGAAGCCTCTACTACCAACTTTAAAGTCTCTTGTTTACAAATAAATTGCTGAAATTTAAAAGGCTATATAACTTAAATGTATTTTAAGTTTTAATATTTAAAAATAAACAATAACATTTTAAAATCGTGTTCATTTTTGTTGTTATTTTCCTTATTTTGAAAACAATATTATATCAGTTGTATCATATAATTTTAAAAAAATCTTACGACCAAATTAGGAATATCAAATACTTTGTGATATTCATATAATTTGTAGCAAAATACCTTTATTTCAAATGAGTTGGCAACATTTTACACCTTATATAAATGTATACTGTTTTTCTTGATAATTCATGGGATTTAAGGTCAAATGCAGTTTATATGGTTCATTTATGCCATCTCTTGATAAGTTTAGGTAGGTTTTGGGAGACCTTTGAATACATTTATTTATCATAAAGAAAACATATCTTGCCTCTTAAGGACATACACCCACATGGTGAGCAGATACCGGGCATATATTGCATTCAACAATCAGCTTCATTGAGTGACGCCCACAACTTTAAAATAAAATGTAAACATATAACAAAAAAAAACAATTGACAAATGACAACAAATTTACTTCCTCCTATGTGTTTGAGTTTGTTTAAATATCAACACTTGATTGACAAGTTCATCTAGTTTACTTCAGTCTGTTGTTATTTTTTTCTTCAAATGTGACATTCTAATTTGTGGCAATCATATTTGTAATAATTAAAACAGCAAAAAAATACATGTCTCATTATTTTTTATCGTGGATATCATTCAAAAGTTTGTTTTACCAAATTGACATTTATGATGACATCAAACTTTTGAAAAGTGAACACGCCTTTCATTTTCTGAGATATTTTGTCCGAACAACAATTGTGACAGAACAATGAACAGCTGAAAACTGACAGCATGTATTTAACATAACTGGTGGAACATTTAACATAAACCTAATGTACAACTTCACATTATATTTCCTATTGTGCTTGCAATATTGCAACTAATGGATTGAAGGCAGGATTATCGGATTCATTTTTCCAAAACCATTTTGCGCACCACAAAACAAGAAGTACTCTTTCTGCCACTCGAGCGCAACAAGTTATTAAAAGTATGACATCTAGCTCATAAATGTCCCCCACTCTAATAGCGAAGCAATTTTATGCCAAGCAGCCAATTTTCAGCTTACTGCTTTTTCCTATCACAATTAATGACCCAGTAGAGAATTAAATAAATCATTTTTCCTTCTGCCCAATACAACTAGAGACTGTCTATCTCTCATCCAATGTAGCTCAGTAACTTATTGCACAATAATACTTGAACATATATAATGGCCAATAAATCAAAGTTGCTGACAATAATGACAAGGTGAAATCTGTGCCGGGTCCCGTTTCTGATGTATAACATAGTGATAGAGTGGTCAGAGCAGGGATACAGCATTCACAGCTGGGGAGTTGAAAGGTTCCCCTTGCACTGAAAGTGTATTAACCCTTAGCTTGCTATATTTGTTAATTACCTATCCTAAACATAAATAATTGGCTTATTAAACTATATGCAAATGAAACTAATATTGCGAGACTGTGTAGTAAATACTGCCTTATCAGATGGCACCCAGCATATAGGCCCTACAAATATATTTAACTAAAGCATGCAACAAATTAAACAGAATGATGCTTTCTTTCTGATATTTTATTTATTATTTTTCTTACTAAATAAACTTTCTTTAAAATAAATTTTCCCTTGAAAATACAATGAAATGCATTAAAATTACCAGCTTCTGCAGATCCCCACTTGTAACAATAGTACAGATAATCTTTACAAATTCTTCTATTTCATAACCATACATGATTAAAAATACAGTTAAAGTACAAAAATGACAGTTATTGATTGACACCTAATTAAGATAAATTTATAACCTTCATCATCTTAAGATCCATGTTAGATTTTTGATGTAAGACTAATTCTTTCTCCATTTGTGAACAAGTGACAAACTTGTATAATGTGTAATTTGTATCAAGATGACATGCTTTGTTAAAATCTGCAAGCCTATCTGTTTAGTGTTTATTTGTTTTAATGCTCTGATGTTTATTTCAGAGCAATGATAATATATTTATTAAGTAAATACAATGAGGACAATCAACAACTGTTCTCCTTGCTAAAACTGAAAAATGTAAATAAAACAAATTAACGTTTCAATCTATAATGTGAATCGAGAATCAAGTATAACTCTTTTTGTCAAAAAAAGGAAAGCATGTTTACTTAATACATAAAACTAATCTCGAATGTTGATCTAGACATGTGACAATCACTTTATAAAGTAAGCACAGGGAGCCTAATTACTATCCTATACCCTGCTTGGCTTGAATTCATCTGACATAGAAGAAAAGTATAGATCTAGATCAACCATTCCTATTGGAAGATGTCTGATCAGGATCTGCGCTACTTGCTGTTGAGTCCCTAGCAGTATGAAAATCACCCTTTGCATAAAGTTGTTAGCAACTAAGAATATAGTAGGGTTATTAATCCTTAGCTTGCTAAACACATATTTATATATCTTTGGCAAAAAGTGTAGATCTAGATCAGCCAGCTCCCTGATAGACATGATTTACTGCAGAATCTCTTTCAATATGTCAAGGCACCTTTGCATGCCAATGTTTAGAACATGGCTATGAGGTAGTCTGGATTATTAACAAATGTAGCAAACTAGGAGTTAACTAATGTAGACTGGTAAGGGTTGTTATTCGAGGCTGTCACAAACATTGATTTATTGCCCAAACAGGTGTCATCATGGCTGACAATAATCTGTCTCAATGTAATGGCAATATTATTTAAATTAAGGACATTCCAATTTTATAACAAGTCATTTGTTCAACTAAACACATTAAGATGTATGTTTTTTTTCTCAAGCAAAAAGCCAGTTGCACACAAGATAGATATATGTTAAGGTTATGTTTCGATTGGGCAAGTTTATGCTTGATTATAATGATTTCCAGGTGCTTTGCTGAATAGTCTTGCTAAATTCTGTGCACCATTGTATGATAATAATAATGTGTTTTCTTTATGTGGTTTTGTATCATAAGAAGAAAATAATCTTGTTTTGATTGGTTCAATCATTTCACAATCAAACAAGATAATTTTCTGCTGCACAATATGCAAATTATTGTTTAATTTTTTATAAGTAGGTGTATGGTTAAGCAAAACAAGATAATTTTCTTACTTAAATTAATCCAAATTATTTTGCTTTTGAAATAATATTAAGATCAAGGTCATATTCAAAGAAGTCTAATAACATCAAATCTTGAAAGATTGCTGAAAGTTCCATATGATTGTCAAAACATAAAGTCCAAGACATGTTAATGGAATAATGAAAATATCATCTATGCACTACATTGTATCGGTATGTTCTAATTTTTCCGTTTGTTTGCGAAGTTGAACTAACCAACAATTTAACATCCAAAAAGAGATTGAATACTGTTTCTGTTATCTTTGAGATACATCGCAGCAATGCAATTAAAGATCATTATAGCGATGCTCAGCTAGAATGTGTGAAGAAAGACCCCCGATAAATATCAGAAAGTCAACTGGAAGATGTTTCAAGATAAAAGATTTCACTCTGGCTAGAACTCGATACAATATGATGGTGGGTGGTGGTGTCTTTGGTCAGTTTGTATGTATTTCTTTTCAAAATACATTACAGCAACCTTTCCTGGTCAACATATTAAAATTCAGCTATTTTGGAAAAATAAGACCCCAGGAAGACCTGTCTGGATAGAACCACTAGTACACCAAAGGTTAGCTGGAAGACCTTTCCTTTATTAAGTCCATCACACCAAAGGGAATTCCACACCTTTCATTGAAAGGCTCAGCAGTCAGCGGAGTTTAAAGTCAGAACTCTACCAGTACAAAACTGTCGCCCACTTGAGAAGTCACAGAAGTTAGCAGTTGATGAATCTAGCCATAAGGTCATGGCTGGCCATGTTGGTACAAGTTAGTTTATGTCATCTTGGCAAATGATGTAGAGTTGTTGTTTTAACTAGATAAACAAAATTTTCTTTTCAGTTGGATACCTTTAAGAAATAGATTTAAATTAAGGACATTTTAAATCAAAACTACCCTTGGATTTGCACATATATTCATTCAGTTCTAGAAAAGTCCTAGAGAAGGCCTCTTTTAAGTTTAAGAAACAAATAAAGCAACTTGTTTATTGATATGTTTGAAAACTAGTACACAAAACGATTTTTCTTGCACAGAATAATCAACTTAACCAGCAACATATTTTCCTTCCATTTCTACCCTACTGTGTTTACATGCTGTTTGAGTGCTTGGAGTCCACACGCCTTTAGCAGTAGATAATATGATTTGGGATCATTTTACCTTAATTTGATGGATCAGTTAGTGCCAATTAGTAGAGAGTTTCTTTTTCTTAGACACCTGACTTCTGTAGATGACACAATCCCACCCGAGGCCACCAGACCTCGACTGGTTACAGTCACTTATCAGACGCTGCCAGACTTGTACTAGTTCATAAATGCTGCATTACAAACTTATCTATCCATCATCAATAACTCTAATAACTGTATTTACACCTATGGCTATACATTAGTGCAAAGACTTGAGTCTCAATAATTTACAGAAAAAACAGACATTGTTTGGCTTTAGCATGATCCAGAGCATGTGAGCATGTGCAAGTTTGCTTGGGTGTATTTTTGGTTGAACTTTACAAACAACATCATCCATTTAAGTTTTTGTGTTTTTGTTTTGTTTAATCCTCTGGATTATATTCATACTTAGGGGAATTTAGGGTTACCTATTAGTGTAAAGACTTTCGCTGAGTCAGTTAATTATTAAAAAATATACCAATGATCAGTGTTTCCTATAGTGTTTCCAGCTCTTTGCTTGCACTAACATAAATCAATTGGCTAAATTTAAAAAACAACTGCTTCTATTCATAGAAATATTGTCCTTTTATTTAAAAATGCAGATTTGGAATCCATTTCCAGTGCAATAGGTCGAAAATGGCCATAAAGGCGGGACAGAACCAAAGTCATCCAGAAGGCGGCTTGCTAGACAGCCTTCTGATCTGAAAGTTGCTGTACAACTGGGGTTTAAACTGGAACAGTGACAAGGTAGAAAACACATTTGGGCTACATGGAAATAAATTTCCCTTATTCAAAAGAGCAGTAAAACTGGAAATTCACTTCTGTAACATATTATTATATTTTTAACAGAAACCAAGATAAAACTAATTTTGGTACATTCATAACTGAGAGATTAACAAACACTCCTACAATTCTAAGTTGTCCATAATTCCAAGCATTGACCACCTGATAAACATGTATTTGTACAAATGTGACATTATTTTTTAAATTACCGCGTATATATGTATTTCCTTACACATTTTTTCAATGTACATGTAAATAGATAGATATTTTACTGCATAACATACACATGCAAGTAAAACATGATATTGCAGTTGTAAGTTGAACTGTCAATTCCCCAATCATTACATGGTCAATGAGCACAGTATATTTAATCTTTGGTAAATCTCATGGTTTTCAGAAATTTCAAACATCATTGACAGTATAATATAATATATAAAGATAACATCGAAGATTAAATATACCGTGTTCAATGACCGTGTAATGTTTGGAGAATTGGCAGTTCAACCAACAACTACAATATAAGAAAATGGTCAATGTATACAGTGTGTCTTTGTTTAAATATATATTCTTGTAAACAATATGATTCAGAGCTTTAGATATGAGGAGCAAATCTGACTGGAGAGCAGTGCCTCTAATGGAATGTGCTTTTTATGAGGACAACAGAGTGGCAAGCAATAACAGAAAATCACAGCTGAATGAACCAAATTTTATCATTGTAACGTGTTTTATTTATCCATATATCCCATTATTCTCAGCCAAAACATAGTGCTTGCACTCAATAAAACTGCACAGTGGGACAATTCTAATGAGTATTCAGGTATACAAGGTTTTGAGGATAAAAAACAGGGGGTTACCAAGAGCTGTTGTCGTCAAATCTGAGGCTCTTTTGCTGAGATTTAATATTAACATAATTTCATTGCCTGGCTCCTTTCCCATCTATAAAATATGACTGGTTTTATAATGTTCTCAATCTAACCCATGCCACTCCAGCAAACATTCTCAAGCAATAAGAAATCTGACCAGTCCATTACATACAGGACAACCAATAATACAATGATGAATGAGCAAAATATTTAATTAAAAATTACTTTGACTCATTACACATCTAGCCATTAAATAAACTATTCAAAACTGGGTTGGCATATTGAATGGCATTACCAATAAAATGTATAGAACAAAGTAAGAGAAGTCAACAATGCTCTTGAATATCAGAACATCACAAATAACAATTTCAACCAGTTGGTGGTACAAACAGTTCAATGGAAAGAAAGGAATTTTGTTTTGAAAAAAAAATGAAAAGCAAAAAAAAAAATGGATGCTCATTATTGTTTAGGTTAAATTGAGCATTCTGAACAGAGGTCTGACCTTTTGGTTGTAAATGTCATGGAAAATTTAAAAAAAATGTCCTTGTATTCACATAACAGTAAGAGAAAATAGTTGTTTAGTCATGGCAGAGAATGGGCCTTCATAATTCAACAGTAATTCAACATGTCAGCTGCCATTCAATGATAAAGAACAACTGACAGTCTATAAACTAACAGATGTGTCAAGTGTAGATGACAAAGCCTGAAACTCTAGTCTGGAACACATACTTAGAGATTTTAACACAAAGTCATTGGTAAACATCTAGCAGACTTAAATTTGATGTTACATCTACATCTAGTTGATTTTTGCATTATCAGATAAAGTGTTTTCAATGCAAAACATTGCTATTTGGCTTAAATTAAGGTTAGTTTGTTCTGGCAAACATGTAAATTATGCAATTCAGCCAAATGTTGTTTTTTTCAATCATATACCAACAATGGTGTCATTAAGGGATGATGAAAGAGTCTGGAATATAGAATCTTTAAGATTTGTGTGATTGAAACACAACTAAATCCACTGGTATAGGAGACTAAGATATACAAAGTTCATTCATTTGCATTTACATTGACTATTTTTCAGAATAATAAAAAAGATTATTAGCAGATAAACTAAATATTTGATATATTCACATATAAAATCATGGTTCATACTAATGTATTAATATTTTAGAAACTATTGCAATGTTTCAATTGATGCAATATGGTGATGTCCATACTGTAGTAGTAGTTGTGGATTTGTAACTGCTCTGACTGTTAAGCCTTACACTGTGTGGGTTCGAGTCCTGTTCGGTGAAACGGACTTAATGTCTCTATTATGATTATCTATAATGAATGCGATTTTTTCAAAAACAAAAACAAATGTTGCAATATTTTTGTATGATTGAATAAAATCTTTCCAGGGTTAAAAATTCCCCATCTACACAATGTACCATCTATGAATCAAACCCGCTTAAAAAAATTACAGTAATAACAAAGTGAAATAACTTAAACTTCGATTTGAGATTTTTTCATTTGAACAAAGAATAGTGTTATTTACATACTTTAAATCAAAACATTTAGAAAAATATAAATAGAATACACATCTTTTTTATACTCAAGGATTTCAGACATGTTTTTCTGCTTCAAACACAACATTTTAGGTCAATGCAATTATATGAATAAGCAGCTTTGAATATATATATGTAGAACTCATTTAAAGCTTGTTCATAATGCTCATAATTTAAATATTAACCTTTTTTTCACACTAAAAGTAATTGTCTATCAAAACCTTGATAGATAAAGGCCCCTGGATATTGAATACTTTAATTTTACCTTTTGCACTTTTCACTCCTGAAAAGAGTATTCAGGTAACCTTTCATGTTTCTATGACTGAAGAATCACAGAAGAAGGTCATTGAGTGTCACACAGCTAACCCGTGACCTAGCACAATTGTTAATAATCAATCATAATACTTAGGTCTTGTGTAACAACTCTATAGAAATATAATAAAATTATTTGAAACTTTGCAGCAGATGGTGTAGTTTCTGATCGGACAGCTCCCAGTGACAAGGGGTGGATCAGGATCTATACTATTGGAAAGAATCTTGCTTGAAAGGTGAAGAGTGAAATGATTCAGACAAACCACATGGAAGTTATTATTTATTCCAGCAATGGAACACTATTACTGGTGACAAAGAATTACCATTCAGACAGGAATTATTATGGTTCATTCACATGGTCAATTGGATTTCTCCCCATTTATAAGACAATAATTGCAATTGCTATATTCTATATATGAAAGAAAAAAAGCAGAAGACAATGTTTAGAAAACTCTTCATTTTTGTCAATAATTGTAGATACAATTTCAACATCTAAACAATATAAAAACAGATTTCAAACACAATTTTCGCAAACACAAAGAACAAATTGATTTCAAAAATGTGTTTGCATTTCTTAAGCTTTTAAAATGGCCCCCTTTTACAAAAAAGTGGCACCCTAGTGTGTTTGTCTGAACTTAATAGGCCAGTACTATGACATTCTTAACTTGTTCTTTTGTTGTTCATCATTAAAGAAGCTTTGTAAACAAGTAACAATTTGCTGTATGATCCATATCAAAATGGATTCTAACAGGTTTCCTATTCAAGTGATTGTACTCATGCAATCCAGCCAAAAGGTATTGACACAAAGCAAGGTGAAATAGTTAGTCTATTGATGCCAACTACTGCATGCAATTTTTCTAACAATGGGAGTCCATAATGAGCAGCAAACAGGCAATAATCATATGTTTGGTCCACTTGTAAGAAAACAGACATACCAAACTCTGCTTATTATCCTTTATGATGCTTTACTTTGTTAATATATCGTTAATAACCTATCGGGCATTCATGGTCTAGTAGTTAAGACATTATACTCCGGACTGGAGGGTCCCAGGTTCGATCCCCGATACTGACCATGTAATGTTAGTCCTTGAGCAAGTCTACTGCACTGCACATTGCTCCAGGTACTTGGGACCTGATTACTGGTTCTACCCAGGAAGTGGGCAGTTGAGAAGGATTAATGTAAATTAAAAGAACTTGATTCCCAGAGGATATAAATAAATAGGTTTAAACTAAGGAATTAATCTATAATTATTCTTAAAAATATTGTAACATCTATATATGAAGTTACCAAGGCTTATTACTTTAGACTCAGAAGCAAATACTGCAGATCCTGATTAGACAGCTCCCTAGGCCGGGATTACGCTATCTGCCTGAGTCTACACAATTCAGGCTAGAAGAAGTTACTTGAAGCTGGTATCCAACAGTTTGCCTATATCAAATGCATGTTACAATATTTTTCCACCGTTTTGCGGAATTTACACAAAATTTCTGTATTAACTCATATTTTAGTCTAAGTAAAGATGATTTTAAACACTACCTATATTGTAAGACAGTACACATTGCGAAAAAAATCATCCTAAATGTTATTTCTTTCCAGATTTGTAAACACACTTGTGACCTCTGCTAAAAAATAGATATCAATGTCAGAGCTGACTACCCAGATGACAATATAACATGATCTTAAAAGTAAGTTGTCACATGATTTTCTCTGCTAAAAATAGATATCCTGGCAGGGTGGGTCAGATAGGAAATACCTGTTCACTATTTACACAGATCTAGGGTATCAATGAATAACATTTTGCTGGACATTCATTATTTGAAAAAAATCTTTGGTCTAAACTGTCAGATATCACCTGATCTTTAAGTTATAATTGTAAACACTGATCTCGCTTTTCAAAATCTGAGTTTTCATTTTTTGAAAGAAAAAGTTTCCCTTTAAAGATCCAATCAGTGTTTTGATTTTCATAAATGTGATCTTAATAAATTAATAAATGCTGCAAGTATTGCATTCACAGATAAAAAAGGCCCCTACAAAGGTAAACATTTATAGCCAAGGTCAAGGTAAAAGAATAAACAACATTTTGACACAACTTACTTCAGCAATGTAAGAGAAAAAAGATATACTGAACAATTTGGAAATGTTTAATATAATTAAAACCCCACCATACCACATACCACCTCGGAGAAGTGATTCAATAAAAACACAAGTTAGCAATGATCTTTAATTTACAACAATATGTCATACAGAATTGTAGAAGGTTAGCTGTGTGTATCTTCCATTCGAGGAATTTCTGTTTTTTTCTTTTAAAAAAATCTTGAATATTTGTCACAAATTGGGCCATCTTATTGTGTCAAAGAAGGTGTCAACAGTAAAAATGAAGTCCAAAAAAGAAATTTGCATATTTTCTCACAATCGATCCTGGGCTCGTACTCGCGCATGAATTAAATATAGTGAGAATAATTCATAAAATAGGATATATAACGTGGGTTTCTGAGGTAGCAAAGGCATAAAAAGCATTCCTCAAAACAGATACAAACAGAAAACATTCATTTTCATTCATCATATACCTAACAAGTACAAATAGCCAAGTGTCATCCTTTTGTGTGAAGACAAAGCAGGGAAGGTAACCCATTGTAGTAAATACGACACCCTATACTTATAGAGTTATGCCCCTTTCATGAAATGTTTACCTACACGTGGGTTATACAATAAGATTCACTGTGAAAGAACTTCAGTCTGACAAACAGACGAAGGGTTGGGTCCCCCCAAGATTGAGAATAACTGCAATGGGAACATAGTAAATATCTCAATCCATTCATTTCATGACAATGAATTTGTAAGTGTTTCCAGACCAGGAAATGTACCCACTCGTGTCAGGACTAACCTGCTGTTTTTCAATATTTCTTCTGGAAATAAGTGGTTAGAAACAGTGCTTTTTTTAACTTTGAGGAAAGGTAGATGGGCCCTTTAGAAGAAGAAATAAGTGTTGTTTAAAGACCAAAAGGGACTATTTGAACATTCAGTTCAAAGCACCAGATAAAGAGTGACTCTGATTTTGTTTATCAAGGAAAAAGGGACCAAATTTGGGCTTCATATCCCCCCAAATCAGTGAAAAATAAGTTTTATTGTTGCTTATAAAATATCAAATATATCACTTCAATAAACTTGTCACAAAAACCTGAGAAAATATGTGGGTTTTTTTCTGCAAATGTCATTACTTTCACAAAACTTGAGAAAATATGTGGGTTTTTTTTCCGCAAATGTCAATACTGACAGCACCCCGTTATGTTGAATAATACTTGGCTGAATATCATGGTCAAGCCAGTGGTTTGCAACGTTCTTTGTTCAACACCATCTCCAACATTAGATGACGGTTCATCATTTAAACACATTGCCTAAGATTAATGCTACTTAAAGTTTACTTATACCCAGGAAGTGGACAGTCTAGAAAAATACATATTACTGATAAAATTGGTTTTTGTCACAAAAGAAAATAAATAAATAAAACTCGGCATAAGATGCTGATATTTAACTTGGTAAAAACACAGTCACTGTACAAGCTAGCTTAACACCTCCCTCAAGTAAAAGATTGTTTGCTTATGTATGCTTGCACAAATCAAAGGAACTGTGGATGTTTTGTATGAAATAAACTTTATTCCTTTACATGAAATTAACCTTAACTTTGAAAAAAACTAAACTCCTTTAGCATATTAACACATTTTTCCTTTGCATGTAATAAACTATATTCCTGTGCAATGAATAAAATACTTTATTAAATAACTATGTATTATTAGACCTGTAAATTGTTTGCTGCCTGGCATAACAATGCAGTGGCATTTCAAAAAAGCGGGCCAATATCTATATCACTTTCCGGCCCAGGGCCGAAAAGTCGTATAGATATAAAGCCCGCATTTTGGGCAATTTGATTGGCTGCTAGAGCAAGGCCAAAAAGTCATATAGATTTTAGCTGAAATGGCGGCCTTCTTGTTTTTTTGACGCTTGAAGATACTTTTGCTGGAAATGTTCAAACCTTAAACCAGTTCGAGACCATTTGACAACATGAAATAATTTTTAAAAATATGGTGGTATGTAACCCTTAACCTTACATGCCGATAGCCACAGATTTGGGATTTTCATGACAGTGAAATTTACATGCACACAAAAAACGACAGCAGACGATAGCACTCAGACGATAAACGCTGTTAAAGAAGTACATTGTAAACAAATAAATTTATCCTATTGTTTTAAAACATTTAAAATGAAACTAAATTAGATTATAAATAGTTATTTAATAAAATAGTCAATGAATAAGTGATTTGATATAGGCCTCGTTATTTGTCCTCGGGACATTTTTTTTTCTTTCCCTTATGAAGCGAAAGAAACTTATCAAGCCCATTAATAAAGAAAATAAAATTATATGAAGGTGACTTACTTAATCTCTTTTCTTCTTAATTTCATAGAGTTAATGCTGTATGGTATATTATGAAAGGTGTGAAAATGACAAACTGTCATTGTTTTCATAATTAAGTTCCCCTGATAGACAACATTCACTTTCACACATCAATGTATAATTGGTGTAATTAATTACTAAGGTAGGCAGAACTTAACACAACAATGAACGAAAGTTAGGATCATTACATGCATGATTCCTACAAGATGAGAACTGCAGCCTTAAAGAAAAATGTTAAGTCGCACAAGAGGAAATTAAAAAATATGAGAGTAGCCTGTCAAAGGAAAAAGTGAGGCGTAAATGTCAGACAGTTAAATTTCAGCAGATTTCATTCTGGTCTTGGAAAAAGCAGGAATAAAACCTGGGAATTAACCCTCTATATGGTATACTTCTTTGCGTGTAATAAATCACAGGCTTTTGTAAGGAATTAACTACTGTGTATATTCCTGTGCAATAAACTCTCTTTTTTGGCATGAAATTAAGTTTTTCCTTTGCATGGAATTAACCATTATTCTATGGAAAGAATTAATTGTATATTCTGATGCAGGGAAACAACTACATTACTTTTTATGAAATTTACTATATTTCTTTGCATGGACTTATTTTTCTTTGAATGAAATTATACTCTATTCCTTTGTAATGCATTATATTGTTGTCTGATTTATATCCATTTTATCATGTAAACTTTCTCCTCACAACATACCTCAATATTTTGCTGCATCTGTTTCGTCTTTAGATCCATCTCTGCATGGAAAGCTGCTTCATTCAGCTGCCTCTGAACACTAGAGTTATCCCCCAGTCTCATCTGAGTATCGGTTAGGTGGCGCTGCTCTGAAATTATATTTTATTTCCATGGTCAACAATTTTAAAAACTAGACCACAACCAATCTTCACAAAAATGTTAAGATTTCATTGATTCCAAATTAACACCTGAGAAACAGTGTTATTGATACAAAACAATTTAAAACAAAGACTTGTGGCCTAGAAGTCCGACATTAACCATAGCAAATGACTTTTCTTTCAGCCCAATTTGAATACAAATACAATAATGAGCATCTGTTCAAACACAAAATGAATATGTTAAAACTGTGTGCACAAAACTTACAGTTATCTAGAGATGGTTAAGCATTAAGCCTGAATAGTACTGCCTTAAATGTGCATAGCATACCAGAAAAATTTGGCATGATACCAAACTCAGTCATATTTTCCAGACACAAGGCCAGCCAACAGTGAATCTGCCCTTATTAGCAGTATAAACATTCTAAACATTCTGACCATGTTTGGTGAAGACTGTGCAATAAATGTGGCCTCTAGGGTGCTCACAAGGTATTCTTAAATTTGACCAAGTGGCTTAATTTTTGACCCCACATGACCCAGTCACAAACCCATCCAAGATTTTATACAGACAAACAATCTGTAAATCTGTATCTGTAAAAATACAGCATCCTCTGTAGCCATGGTACATATTATATAACCAGAAAAGGGTGACAGAGATCAACTCTCCTGGTCTACATTCTTAACCCTAGCCTTCAATTTACCACATCTTCACTACATTGAACATGGAGTTGTATAGTTTAAGAAGAGCTGCTTTATCTAACATAAAAAAACAATTTGTGACTCTTTATCTACATCAATTTTTCACTGTCCCAAAAAGTGACTAAATTTGCAATGAAGTGAGCAGCAATGTCATTAAAGGAGAAAAGAAAACAAATTATTGGTATAAACTCACCATCCCTCTGTCTAATGGCTATATGTGCCTTTGTGAGTGACAGGTCAGCACTCAGTTTCCGCTTGGCCATCTCCGCCCCTTTAGTGTCACCATCACTCTTCCTGATGTGAAAAGAAATGAATAATCAAAATCAATGGTGGATAGGACCACAATGTGTGTATAATTCAGCCAACTATTGAATGTTTGACAGATTCTAGAGTTTTGAGACTGCTAATATCATATCATTTCATCCAACTTGTTTCATATTTTCAGTATTCAATGAACACGAATGTTATATTTTATTTATCACATAATCAATTGATAAGTTATTTTTGTAAAATATATCTTTGAACAGGAACTTACATTATGAAAATTTCAGTAAAAGAAGCATAGCAGGAAATGATGTCATGTCAACAAATTTTCAACTCAATAACAAACAGGTCAGTTACCGAAAAGAACAACAATGGGTGTTACTGAATGACTAAACACCAGGTTATGTGATAAAACATAATACATGATTGTAGAATCATATATACAACAGTTCTTGTATCAAAGAAGGGTGAACCTAATTAAAGAGCAGCCCGTAGTAAGACAAAGTCATATCATGGGCATACAAGTATCATAATCAATGTGTTTTGAAGTTTCGTTGAAATAATTAACATCTCCAACACAAGAAGTACAATTACTTGTTTATAATTACTAGTCAAGAATTCCTGATTTCAAAAATTCTCAGACATAGAAAAACCAATTTAACATTAATCAAATTGTCTAAATCAGATCAGATACATAATAAAAATAATCTTAAGTGGATTCACTGTAAATACACTTACGCTATTTTATTGTCAACAGACATCTGTGCATTTAAATCCTCAGTGATTCTGTTGGTGTTTTCCATTTTCTTTTCTCTAAAAGTGTAAACAATATTATAGCAGAATATAAAAAAAACAATATGTTGTTACAAATCTAGCATGCTTATTTTATTAAGATGATAAATTAAAACTTTCTGCCAAATACTTAAACCCTTAAGTTTGCTATTCAATCATTCTCAGTCATATAAAGACCTAATTATCGTCATAAAGCCATTTAAATACCATAAGTGCTTTCAATGCAAGTCCTAGGACCTGATTATGGTCATAAGATCATGTAACGGTAATAAGTGCTTTCAATAAAAGTCCTAGCACCTGACCATGGCCATAAGACGACTTAATTATCATAAGTGCATTCAATACAAGTCCTAGGTCCTGATTATGACCATAAGACCACTCAATCATCATAAGTGCTTTTCAATAAAAGTCCTAGGACTAGATTTAGTCTAACAAATAGCGAAATTTAACAGCAGAATCTTCTGGTTTTAGTGATGCTTAAATTTATTGACTTAAGACTTTCAAAAAAAAAGACCCACTGGTACATTCACTGTACTATGAAACAAAATGTCATTTTTTTTTGACACCAAGCAAGCCTACTCTTAAGCAACAAAACACACAGTGTGTACCACTTTCAATATATATAAGCAAGGAAACAATTTGTTGACCATCTGCACCTGAAACCACAGTTGCCAATAAATCTTTTAAAAGCTAAATATCTGGAATATTTCAGCAGAGAATCAAACCCACAACCCACCTGCTTCTGACACATTCTACCAGATTTGACGATAGGATCTGGTAATAAATAAGTGATATTTGATATCCACAAGTCTGTTGGGTTTATTGTCCCACCATCAGTATTTCAGTTATCTGGAGATGGTACATAGCTTTTATTCAAATCTATATAACCATTATTATATACCTGAAGGCCTCTGCCTGCTGGGTTCGAGCCTTCTGGGCCTCCATATTGAGAGCAATGGCCAGTTCTGCCAACTCTTGCTTCAGCCTGTACTGTTCTTGCTGGAAAACATAAATCATGGAAGATGGCCAGAATTAAAATATGTTTTCTTATCAAGCCTAATTTTGATGTTTTTTAAACCTATTCACTTCACTTAGTGTTTGCTTTGTTTATTTCAATAGAAAAAAAATACTATACAAACAATATCTGTTTTCTTGCTAACATACTAAGTATTTCTTATAATTTCCTACAGGATTTTAGCTTTTTCCACTGCTTGCCTTACCACGTCTCAAAATCTTTGGGTACAATCCATAAAAATCATAGGTATGTTTAGAAAGAAATACAAATACAGCTCTTGATTCAGTCACATATCTCTATTTACTTTAGTTCCATATTAACTTGAAAGATCATTTTTCTCTTTTGGGGTTTTTCCATGTTCATATACATTCTTACTTCTAAACACATTTTTTCCCCATTTTATTTCATCTTATATCTATCGGCTTCTTATAGAGTGGCTCCCATTTATTGTTATCATTCATTCTCTATTTATGGACACTTAAGAATTTTTAAGCCCCTTTTCATGCTTTCTTGTGGCTTCTCACCTCTTTTTGCCTCATTTTTGCCTCAAATTCTTGACTCAACCTCATTAGCTCTATCTGCTTTAGTTCCATCTCACTGAGCTTGGTTTTGTAAGTGCGAGATAGGTTGGACCTGTAATGGGTTAGCAATGAACAAGTTAAAATGTGTCAGTCAAAAAAAAAAAAGAACTTAAAAATACTTTGTCCCTTAATTAGTAAAAACACTATCTGGAAAATTGACTAAATTTCAAATTGATGCATTTTAAGGTTTGTGTCAGATCAATAATTTAGGACAATACTTAGAAGAAATTGGCGAGTTATTCTGACAATGTTTTGAATAAGCCTTAGCAAATAATTATGCTGACGAATAAATTCCATGAATATTGATTTTTCGGGAGTAACTAAGAATGTCATGGCTGCAATAAGCCAAAATGTTTGCAAATAAATAATAACAATGCTTATTGTGTATGTCACTATTCAACTATTTCAGAACAGTTTATAAATTCAGGATCTTATCTTAAATAAACTGAAAGGGTTTAAATGCTTTCAGTAATTTACCAGCTTTTATTAATTGATATACTTTCATTAATTTATTAATTATCATAATTATAGTTATGTAAGTGTTGATATTTCCGGCAATGTATCTTTACACTCACCATGTGTTAGGACATTAATTTCAACCAATATCAAAGACATAAAGAAATCAAATTAGGCACTATCAGCATGACAAATAAGCATATGACATTGATGATTTTAATATTAGGTATTAATCTTTAGGAAGGATGTTCTAGAGCAAGTTGAAAAACAAAACATACAAAAACCAGGCATCTACCTTAACATCTTCTCTAAAACCTAGATAGATATACAACATTTCATACATAAGTTTAAAAACTTTTATTAGAAAATTCAAGAAGTGTTGACTTCCAATTTAAAAAAAAAAACATTACTCACCAACCATTCATCAATTTTAATCTTGAATTGTAGTTTCTTAAGATAAAATAAAAAGCTAAAACAAAAAATAAAGATCAGTACCATTAATGCATGTGCAAGTTTTGATTTATAACTTATTGTATGACTTTTTTTTAACATAAAAAACAACAAGAGTGCAAATTAAATCATAGGTAGTGAAGTACAAACCACTCACATAGTCATTTCTTTCTTTCTACCTCTATCTTTGCTAGCATGATCATATGCCATATTGCTTTGAGTTCTCAACCTGCTTTGCTGTGAAAACAAAAGATACAAACGCAATGCACAAAACACACAAAAAGCAAACAGCAGCATAAAAACATCAATTAGCAATGAATGAGCATATAATTAGCATTGAAAGATTGTGAACAGTGTGGATCATGAGTGAACATGGATCGTAAGTGAGAACTACCGGTAGGTTAGAATCATTAGAACAAGATTTCAATATCCTGTTAAAGGTCGTATTCAACAGTTTGGACCAGTTTTCTTTCACAAACAAATTACTGTTACATGGAAAGATCATGAAAAATTCTGTTTATTCATGTCTTACATGAAAAGAGAAGCATTAGATGCCACTCGTCATTTCAAACAAGTATTTTCTATCTGAGACACATTGCACAGTTAGCTTTTTTTAATCTAAGAAAACCAAGTGACCATTTACTAGATCATGTTATATCATTATCATGGTAATCTACTATGATGTCTATATATATATTGAGCATAAAACCCTATCAGGCTTATTTATAGGTTTTGGAAAAAATGAACATTTAGTGCAATTTGTATCATCTAACAATGAAGATAGCGTTAAAAATTACCCTTACTAAAACTACAATATGACTTCATGCAGAAATAATGCCCAATTTTCTCAAAACAGGGATAAAATATTATTACAAGTATTTGATATAGCTCAACTGCCAGATACAACTTTTAAAAGGCCAGTGAATTATGTATGGCTCATGAGATAAGAAATGCTGTGACAATAACTGTGTTCACATTAACAAAAAGGAAAATGTTTTTTGAAAGCTGTGGCCTTGTTGTATAACCATAGAACTGACGAGTCTATATTATATGACTTAACTGTCCAAAGCAAAGAAACTGATTACAGCAAAAACTGTGAAAAAATATGCAAAAATGTTATTTTTAATTATAAATACCAAAAAAACTGCTTTAAAATCAATAAAAATAACCATTTTACATTTTTCTAGAAGTGTGTTATTGTGTATCATTAAGAAAATATAATCATCATTAAAAAATATAAATGCATTTTTTTTGTAAGCATAAAAGGACAAATCATTAGCAAGTTCATAACACATAAACAATTTCAACAACATAAACACAGCCTTTTCATCAAGTAACCACTAATTCCCAACATGTAAACATAAAAACAACATGAAATATAAGAAGCAAGGCACATGAAAGGGTTAACAAAGCTATGACAAGCTGTAGTGGACATTCTGCCTAACAGACTTACACTTTGATATGCATATTCCTACCGGCAGAATTAAGTTCTCGGCTATCTGACTTACATTTCTGGGTTCTCTGCTTTGCTAGCTAGATTGTTGAGCATAAATACAGAGGATTAATAATAATGCCCAGTTTTAAAAAAATGTGATAATCTATCATAGGCTGACTGGGTATTAAGTTAAAGAATATGCAACTTTTTTATCAGAGGTTGACAGGTTTTGGTTGGCACTGGGGTCATTTATCAGCTATTGTTAACTTTTTCTATCATATTTATAAATGTTAAAAAGGTACGGTAAATTTAATCACTCTAATTGATTAAAAGGGACCTGACCAGAATGATCAAATTGTATTGTGTTGTTTTCCTTATGGAATGAAACATGCACATATAATTATTATCTCATTCTATTTGATAATAATCGGCAAAAGTTCATTGGGAGAAAAAGCAAATTAAAATAAAAGGAGAATATTTCTTAAAAAGGTACAGGAAAATACCTACCGTACCTACAAAGCAATATCTTATTAATTTCTTTTGTTAAAAAAAAATAGGAGAATTGTGCATAGGCATTAAATTTTCTTATTCTGTAAATCTTTAGACGGTAAAATTGTTTTTTAGGCATTGTTTAAAATGATAAATATCTACTTATTAAACAACCTGGTTATCATCTTGCTAAATGATATTATGATACAACTAGTTTTACCACATAGTTTATAATCCAATTATTGTTAATATTTTTACATACTGTTAAACTATTTCTATATAATAGACCTCTGTACCTATTGAGCAATTATCATTTACGAGAAGCATAACTCTGTTATTAAATTTTAACCAGTCATCAAATTGTTGTCTCCCTTGAAACCTTTAAAAAAAAAAAAAAAAAAAAAAAAAAAAAAAAAAAAAAAAATGTGAACAATGTATTTTTGAAGTAATCGAATTCATGGATTGAGTATTCATATAAAAACATATTTGAAGAGATTACATATTTATTGCAATTAAAGTACAAAAATGCAAATTGATTTTATTAAAATTATTAAAAGATTGTGTGCTAAAATTGTGTATTCTGCCAACAAACGTCCCCACCCCTCACCCACCCAACAAAAAAAAAAAGATTAAATACCATGTACCAATAAAAAATGGTATATAGTATATGACAAACACTTCCCACTAAAATGACTAATGCAGCATTTAACTCACGTCGTGTGTAGAATGAACATGGTCTCGCTTTAGTACTGTGTATTTTTCAAGACCTTGACTTAGCTTTTTCTCCTCTGCCATTCGCTTTTTGTTGATTACTGAAAAGAAGAAGTGAGAAAGAAAGTCTATGATTCTGTATGAACAAGACCCCTGCCATGCTTTGTTGCTGCATTTCAGATATTTGTCTGAAGGTTTTTCAAAGCAACAAACAACTTGATATTGCCAATTAAAATCACATATGTGTTGGTAAGAAAAGACATTTACATAAAAAGATTGGATTCACGGACAGCTGACTAGAGAACATCTAGCATGTAAGATGACATAGTGTGTGCTTGAAAACTAGTCTGAGGTCAGTTGTGAATAAGTTCTCCAGTTGATATACTACAAATTGTACTTGCTAATAATTACTTTGTCTAGTTAATGCAACTTTCAAAAATAGTTTATCAAGAAAAATTATATGAAAAGAAAGACAGCTCCTTTTTTGGACTTTGAATACTCTTGTTCACCCTCATTTCTGCTACATTACTAAGGAGACTTATTCCATGTCATTCTTCACTCTACTAGAAGTACCATGTCTTTGTGTGCATATGTCTTGGTCATTACTTTTACTTATAATCAAAACACAAACGACAAAGATAAGACAATCATACCATTCTCATAATCCCTGAGCATATGTCGAACAGATCTCTGATTCTTTATAATATCTCCCTCTCTTCGCTTGAGTTCTCTTTCCTCCTGCTTGTGTTGCCACATATGATCCTACAAAAATGAGACAACTTAATTCGGTGCTGACCCATTTTTTAATAGAGATTTTGTAAATCTTGTTAAGTAATCCAGCTATACAGAGGACTTCATTAATGGGAAATATTTCTATCTCAAAAACCTCTCTTGCTGGAAACTATTAGAATAATCTAATTTTCTAAGAACCTACTGTATATGTTATTGATTATAAATTATGAAACATTTTGCTGTGCTTAATCAGAAGGGACTGTTCCGAAATAGCTTTTTTTACCCAATCAAAAATCAGCACAAGCAAATGACAGACAATGTTACTGCAACCAAAATTATAGGACATACATGGCTCTGGAATGGTGGGAACATGGAGCAACATTTCTACACATTCATTGAAATGAAAATGGTAGTACTGTATGTTAAAACAGTCTACGGTGTTTTCCTTTTGTAGAATACACATTTATACATGGTGTCTGACCTGGCTGCAATTAAAGGTAGCTTGTTGCAAAATAGCTTGTTGCAAGGTAGCTTGTTAGCAGCTAACAACAGTAACTAACAAACTGAATAGTAAAATGTATCAAATATCTGATGACATTTTCTGCAGCTACAGTAAATTGTTTATAATATGTTTATTCAACAACTTTTGAAATCAGACTTAAATGATTTTTTTATGTTTTTTTGTTTGTTTTTTTGTTACATTGCACCAACACATTCATGGTCATATTGGCGATGTACAGCTAATCATTGGAGTTGGAAGACCCCAGATTTACATCTGAGCAGAACAACAGGCACACCGCAGGTTAGTTGGCAAATCTTCCCACATGAAAGTTCTCACTCCAACCAGGACTCGAACCCATGCAGTGAGGGGCTAAAAAGTTTCAAGTCAGCAACTCTAACCACTTGGCTATGGGCGTCCCCCAATTAAATGATACAATCTGACAATGATAATTCAAACCATGTGGTCATTGTCATTTGTAATTCTTTTTATAGTGCTAAAGTAAGGAAAAAATAATACTTTTGCTAGTGAGGAGACTTTCTAAAATGAATAAAAAGAACAAATAGCATAAATATAAAGAGACATAAAGAAAACATATAAAGAAAAATGTGAATTTAGACAAGAGAACAAATTCAAATGGGAGGAAGACTGTTTTTATAATCTTCAAAGTATAATTCCTGAGAATAACCAGTATTCATTTTATACTTCTATCTAGAGAAATATTTTCCTGGTTTAAAAAGGTTCACAATGTCTTATCAAGCAAACAAAGTAATCAATTTGAATGGTATAATGTGTTATACTGTTATCCTGACCATATAATTAAAGGCTTTAATTAAAGTTTTTTTTTGTTTTTGTACCACCAAGTTATTGAATAATCGATAGCCAACAGAAGAATATTGCCAAGACCCAACCATTCACAGAGTGGATTCAATGGCACATAAGCAGCTGTTTATATTTGACAGTTCTGACAAATAGAACAATTGTAATAACCTGTAGATCCTGCATTTGGTTGTTCTGTAGATCAAAACAATGGTTTAATGATGAAAATCCAGTCGAGGTGAGGAAGAAAATAATTCGAAGTTGGTTTCATGATATCAAAACATACTATAATTATGCCAACATTGTATTATTTTTTACTCATAACCCAACAGTTCACTGCATCATCAACAAAACTGCACATAATTTAGTTTATTAAAACAATTTTCATACATCTGACAGATCAATATTTGTCAGAGTTGACCTCTGACCTGTCAGGAGGGAGGGACAAACTGGCTCTATTGATAGGTCAATCGTCCTACATAGTTAGCAACAAAGTTACCACAGGCATTAGAGGACATACTGATAAAAGAAAGATGATGCTTAGACTAAAACATGTGCATGCATGAAAGATTATGGTCAGGCATGCGAGAAGAAATGGATTAAGACACCATGCATGAGCTCATTATATGGTAAATACAATCCCCAAAACTTATGCTCAAGTATGTGTAGTGTTGGGCATATGCTCGATAATAAAGGAAAATTGATCAGAAAGAGTCAGTGTTGGTGATGACAGGTACTGATTTCTTAAAAATAGAATAAAACTTTTTATGTAAAAAAGTTTGCCTTTTGAAATTAATTTCCTCCAAAGAAGGCTTTGAAAGCATCAGTTAAAACAAACAATTCTTCAAAGGTTTCATTATCAATGTGATATGTTTATCAATGTTTATATTAGTTATATGTCATATTCTGTCAATATCAAGATGCAAGTTGCAATTATCAAAAATGTTTATATGTAAGATATAATTTCATTAATTAATGAGTCAAATCATCCCATGAAACTTGATTATAGATTACAGCTTTGAAATCAATTGCTCAACGTTAAAAACTAGTGGAAAATGTCAGGAGAAGGGTCTTATGAAGTCATAGCTTACTTAGACATCTATCAAGGTAACTAAATACAAATTAAGGTAAGATATAAAAATGTATGTAAATGAACATAAACTAGCTGACTGCAACAACCAATCTTGGATAGTAATATATATATATATATATTGTTGCATCAAACAGTTTCAAAACTATCAAAAAATTATTTGTAGATTGAAAAACATTTTGATATAGAAATAAAAAACATAAAAGAAAAACAACATATGAATGGTGTTAGACTATGACATATGATAAAATTATCAATAAGATGATTTTACATAATTACCTTTAACTGTGTCTGCATTTAATGAAAAAAACAGAAATTCAATAACACTTACTAATACATATATTCATAAGCATTACAAAATCCTAGTTATTTGCCTTAAAATACATGCAAATGTGCCAAGACACAGGACTAAAGACTCAACAGCAAATAGTACAGTTCCTGTTCATACATCTACCAGTAGGATTTTGATCTACACTATTTGCATAAACCGGGTTAATCTTGGCTAAGCAACCGATAAACAAATTCATCAATGTTCTCAATTACAAGTTTTGTCCATTTAACATTTTCTCAACAAGTCAGTGAATGGCAAAAAATTACACAGACAACTATGATAAACCTACAAATATCTATAGTTACATACAATAACAAACAATTTCTAAAATATATTATACAAATCTATACTGTTATACATTTATCATGGAAATTCAATATTGATAAACAACATATTTTTTATATAGCGTACATGCAATGTATTTGTGCTGGCAACACAGATATATTTATTGTGCATCACTTTCATGCAATGTTTTTTTCACAAAATAAATAATTGCAGTACAAGAAATATGCATTCAAAACTACGATTACCTACATGGGGGAACAATGTCTTTTGGGAAACATCCTCTTGACATATATGAGCAACAACAAAACCAACTTAAAGGCAGTATCCAACAGTTCGGACCAATTCTTTTTCTTAAACAACCCTATAAAGTGAAGCATAACACCCCATCCATCATTCAAAACATACATTCCTATCCGAGCCACGCTGAACAGTTAGCTATTATTAAAGTTAAATATGGTTTGGAATTTCATCATCAAATTTAGTGCAAATAATGTTTTAGATATATTATATGACATATAATGGCTGTTTGTTGAGCCAATAAAACAAAATAATTAAATTTATAAAATCTTTTAGCACTGGGGAGTCACAAAACTTTTTAATTACCTCGGTCGAATCCCGAAAAGTTCTGAGCATTCATATTATCCTGTGACCGGCATTTATACTTATGTCCATGACCGATAGTTTTTAAATAACATAGGTGGAGAAAGGAAGCCCAACTTGAATGAGAGTAAGGCCAGCTTTGTTATATTTTACTTGTTTCGAGCATTTGAACATTCGCATTACAAGATCTTATAGGCTAAGACACAATATTTAGCGACAGAAAAAGGTCCATTCCAAAGCCATATATGACTTTAAATGAAAACCATGTGACCACTTTTAAGATCATATTTAATAATACATCCAGATAATTCACTCTGATGTCGACATCTCTTTTTGCAGAAATCTGCCTTGTGCTGATTGATACAATTCATAAGAATGAACACTTAAAATGATTTTTTTTCACAAAATTTGTACTGTCTCATAGGGGAAGTAGTGTTCAAAATAATATTTTCTCAGACTAAAGAAAGAGTTTATGTATAAGTATGTTAAAGTCTCAACATTTGATAGAGGCAAACTGTCGGATACCACCTGTAAAAGTGAGAAGCATAATCTCTTCAAGTGTTTTTGTGGCCTCAGTTCCCTTATTATTAATTATTAGATTTTATCCACCACATACTTTCGGATAGATAAATTTGTCCCTTGGTGACTTTGCAATGGTTAATTAGATTTCATATAAGTGTGTAGCAGTCTAGAAAATATAATTTTCCAAAGACCATTCCATTCTATTCCAATCTGAATGACATCATCTAGTTAAAGGTTTTTTTTATCCAAATACTTTTTGACTAGCCTTAACATTCCAATCATTTGCAAGTATTTGTCATGCAACAGTTAATCATAGTGTTACACATCTAAAACTATTATATACAAAACATGTGTTTATCATAGATATCTACATGCATGTTGCATTTAGCAACTATAGATTGTACAATATATAATGCAAAGATGCAAATATATAGAGAGATAAGTATATATTTTGTGCACAATATCACCTTGTTACATTGGGGGCATCTTTAAAATTTATGCTGAAAGTTAATAGTTGAAGAAATTATAATGGTAGGACTTGTCAATCATATTATATATGTATATATATATACATATATATATATATATATATATATATATATATATACACACACACACTTGTAATCATATGACTTCTCAACTATAAGTTCTTGTAAAAAAAGTAGGTCATACAATATGTGCAAATATTTTCTTTTTAAACATAAAATATAAACAAATTTTAATTCATTACAATAAATGCTGACAATAACTGTCACTCAATATCATCACTAAGACTATTTTTTCACTATACCTGTACAATAATAACTATGTAAGGTTGACTGTTTTATGTCTGCCTTGCTGACTAAAATTGACATTCTGGTGGCTCCTGAATTTCTAGATATAGATCAGCCATGGAGTCTAACCTGTATCTACACTGTTTGCCTATTTGCATTAACTAAGCAGGTTAAGACTTAGAAGTGTAAATCAAACATGAGCGTTGAGATAAACAAATCTTATCAGGGCTATTGCAGGTATATCAATCTGCTTGCCAATAACGCCTGACAAGTCAAACAGCACTATTGATTATCAACATGTGAAACACTTGTCTCCTATCAAGAAACTGAAGGATATTGAGAATACAGCTACCATTATTTATATGAAGAAGTATGAAATCATTTTCACTGTTACTTATATGGAAAGTTCCTGAATTTTTTTATGGCTTAATTGACATGTCATGTCAATTGTACTTACAATTTTTTTTATCTTTTAGTGATTTAGTTAAAATCCAATTAATTGTAGTCTATTGGAAATTAAGTTCTTTCAGCTTAAATTAATCCCTCTAAGTCCAGCTAATAATTGGTGGAACTAGACATCAGACCTATGTCTTATGCATCACAAGTTACTGCAAAACCTCACCAGTTCTGGTCTGAGAAGATCTCAAAACTATGTGGTGAGAGGCTGAGGAGTTACAAGTTGGCATCACTAACTGCTCAGCCATGGGTGCATGGAGCAATGTTCAGTAAATAGTCTTGCTCATGAATTAACATTGTATGGTCAGATCTGGGTTTGAACCCTGGAACCTCCAATCTACAGGTCAATATCTTAACCACTAGTCAATGAAGATTTACTAAACTTTACTTGACTTGACTTGACTTTATGAACAAAATTAAAAAACAAAAACAATCTAAAATATTTTAAATATCAACTGACGCCTTTCTTGTTAAATGTAACTATAAAAACCAAGGACTCTCTCAACATACATCAATCTTGATGTATATCCAAGGAGTTGCATGTCTTTCATGCAAATGATTCTGCCTAAATAAATTGATAAAATGTTAATTTGTGTACTACTATAAAATCACTAATGCTATTTAAATTTTCAACATCGAGAATACACAACTATGATGTGATAAAATGAAAACAGCAAGCCTCTTCTTGATTAATTGAAAGTGTAACTTAAATATAATATTTTAAAACCACTACAATACATGTGAAAGCCAGTAAATATCAAACAAACCCATACAATATTGAAAGAACCAACTCTGTCTTATTCATCATTTATTTTTAGATTTAACTGTTACATGTTTTAGTAAATGCTCTTAAATACAGTACAGTACAGGGTATTTAACAAAACACTACATTACTAAAAGCACCAGTACTTCCAGTTCTTCTGACTTTCATCATCTCATAATATAGCGATTGCATATATAAGTAAAAGCTTGTTAGTTTGACCTACCTATATAATAGTGAGTGTATATAAATGAAAGCTTGTTAAGTTTGACCTACCTATATAATAGTGATTGTATGTAAGTGAAAGCTTGTTAAGTTTGGCTAACTTATATAATAGTTATTTATTGCCAGTGAAAGCTTGTAAAGTTAGGAATCTTCTAGGTCAGTGAAAACTTAAGAGCTACAAAAGATATATCAGTTATCATCAGTACCTACCTCAATAATCTTTAGCCGTTTTTCATGTTCCTTTTTATCCACTTCTAGACTGGCCGACAATTTAACCACAGTTGGACGCTCACGCACAGACATGGACTTGGAGCGCTCCTTTTGCTTCTTCACATCAAATGTGTGACTAAACTTGCTGGAATCCAAAAACCCATCTGGTCCAACCTTTCGGTCCTGGTCCCTAATGATTAAATCAAAATATTACACAACAGCCAAACTGTACTAATTATCAATAGATTAATGTATGAGTTACCTCATTCTCTTTACAATAAATGAGACTATAAGCAATGTACCATGAATAAGAACAAATTTTACAGCAGCCAAACTGCACTATTAATATATAAGTTAAAGAGACAAGCTTATTTTACCATGATTGAGATTGTAAGTGCTAAACTAAGTAAAGTTCTAAACAAATTTAAAAACAAAAGCCTACACTACCTATGTCATTCTTTATTAACACACAGATCACTTTTGCATTTCTCAGATGACAAGTAGCCAACTTTATTTCTGATCAATGACATTTAATCTCTAGCACGGGTGGTGTCAGACAGGGAGTTTCGTTGAAGATAAGAAGATACCAAATGTCCACGTTCAGAAAAGACTACAAGTTTGTATTTGCATAAAAGAAGACTCTTCACGTCACAGTCATTTTCAAGTTGTAAAATTATCCAATAACGGAACTGGTATGTATTAACTGAAATAAAAATACTCTTTTAATGTTTTTCAAAGTAAAAGTGATTGCCCTAATGTTGTCAATGCCAGTTATTAAATAATTCACTTAAATTACAAAAAAGATTAAATCTAGCTATGAACATTTTTTTAAAAGATTAACTCAGTAAGACTGATTTTCTTTTGTTTTGGTGTAGGGTGTAGTTAATGGAAACCTCAAGTAATTATTCTAAGAGAAATACTCCAGACAAAATGCATTAAACCACAAATGCACTATAATTTAGCTGCCAAATCCATTACATTAAATGTTTGACAACAACAGCTTGCTACATTTATTAAACTGTCTTTGACTGCCTATTAGATATTGACAGATATACCATGCTTTTGTGTTGAGAAGCTTTCAAATATAATCACAAAGGCAGCAAATGTTAATATATGTTGCTGTACTCATAAGACTTCATCATATTTTCTATTCATGATTACAGCGATGTTACTTGTACAGTGTGGCAGTCATAAAAATGTAACTCTGCATGTAATTAATGTTGTCATTTCATGCATCCTACCAGGATTGTTACATGTATGTTCCTTTGACATAAACTGGACTAGGGTGCTTCATTTCTATCCACACAAAAACAGGATGCTTAATAATTTCGTCTTTCGTTCAAATGTTAAATTTCTTTTACTCGCAAGAATTTTGTATACTTCAATCAGCAACAGGACTGTATCTCCTATCCCAAATACTAAGTGGACATTTTCTTAATTATGTCAGTACTTTCTTATTAATAATGTTTTCACTTGGATGTGTTTTTTTTTCCAAAGGATCCGTTTCCTTTTCGCTGCTTACATTTAAGAAACCAATCAGTACGTGCAAGGTTACAGCTCTTTAAAACCAGTTTAAGGACCCCAGTCAAAAACTTTTGCTGAAGGACCGTTCCAAGGCAGTAACTGTTGGGTTTGCTCTATTTGTTTAATGATGTATCACAGATTTGTTCTAACTTTTACATTTGGCTTGCCTTTGAATAATTTGTCTTGTGCCTTTTTCAAATGTTAATATATGTTACAGTACTCATAGGACTTTTGTCATATATTCTTTTTAAAGAATGGAGGAAATCTAACTTGAAATTAATTAATGTTTAATAGTTAAATATTTAGTTTGAATAAATTTCTATTTACACAATTTGACAATAATAAATACAGGCCTTTAACTTGAGTGTGTTGTCACATCTGAGACAGTTTTTTTTCATATGTTACAATCGTGTTATAATTTTTCATAGCAAAAATTCTGTACTAACACTTTGGGAACTTTTTATATCACAAGAGACTGTAGTAACTAGAGCAGAACCTGGTCAGACAGCTCGCAGCAAGAGCTGGCTGAATTGGACCTATACTGTTTTCTAAGTACTATCAAATTTGTGCTCAGCTGGTTAAACTTTTAAACAAAACAAATTAATCAAAGGAAAATTACCTAAGGAAAGCTGCATATTCTTTGCTTTGCTGATCCTTGCTTTTCTCCTCAGATGGTGCAGGAGCACTGTCAGGTCGACGTAGAAGGTTGTAGCGGCTGTGAATCAACCGGCTACGCTCAAACGGCATCTCTGATAGCACCATCCTTATGATTTTCTTGCTTCAAGTGCTGTGATTAAAGTTAATAAAAATCTAAAGTAAGCACATTACAAAAGGTTAAATGTTACCATTTGTTATTTTGTATTGCTTTACATATATATCCTTATATGTATTGATATAAATTGATCAGAGAAATATATTTACTGATTGCATAGTCTTTATATAAATATAAAAATCTTTTCTTGATCTATCATTATGTAAAATTAAACATTGACTTAAATATCTAAGAATGTTTAGTGATTTCAGCATTATCATTATGTGGAAATGCTGACAAACTTTGAGATGGTTATAGCTCAGCATTACAACTCAGATTTAAAACACTAATGATGACTGCATATAGCATCTTACTGAGAGGGTTTGAGCCCAGATCTATTAAAAAATAATAATGGGACACTAAGAATACATGATCCAGTGTTAACACCAATCCTAGTGTTTATGCTACAAAAAGCTTTGAAGGTTTTCATAACAGTGGGGGTTGGAATTTATTTTGGGTATTAGGGTGAATGCATGTGCAGTGTTGTGTTCTGATTACTTGAATACGCCTAACTGCTTCCATGTAGGGAGGTCTCATTTATAATGATCTATAGGGGATTTCCACCTAAAGTAGATGAAAATTGCTGTTATAAGAAGAACTGTGTAATCAAAATAATCGTTAAAAAAGGCTGAGTATTTACAATTTGTGGAGAAATAATACAAGTATAAAAAATACGGTGTTATGTTATTCAAACCACAGGTAAATGTTCTTGTTTTACTTGTTAGTTACATAACATGACATGTGTAGTTAAAAGATGGTCCCAATGCAGTTTCCAAGATTTGTCCAGTTACGGTCTGCCCTTGACGGAGATTGTTTACTCCTGGTCACAGGTAACTGACAGTTAGTAGTTCCAACAATTATAATGAAATAGTAATATGTTAAGAGAGATCAAATACGCAATACATAAAGAAGTGGTATGCTATCTTACCTCTAGTCAAACAGTCTATTGGTTTATGAACATGGCATTTAAAAACATTTTGAACAATGTAAACAATGTAGTATATGAGGATAAACCATGACTTTTTCTTTAGCTAAGTAAGACTCCTGCCATGTCAATAATGCATTGTCAATTCTGAGTAACATATGAACAAGTCTACTCACTTCGAAAACTGCTGTTCTTTAAAATTATTCCAATTAAGCCAAGCAGGTTCCCGTACCCCACCCACTAAATTAGCCTATCTCGTTTTGATATAAGGTTTTGTTTATGCGCTTACCAGTCAAATATTAGTTTGGCATCTATTGATCTTAGTTGAATAAGTGTTATTTTATCACTGACGATTCTTTTTATTCATGTCCCTTTAATACAAATATCATAAAAACATGAAAATACTGATTCGGAAGCAGAAGCTAAACGTCGCTAAGGGAACCCTAGCATTACTCTCTAACCTAAATTGTAGTCATATTCAATAAATTAATTGGAGGAATATGAAAAATAAAGTAATAGTTGCAAATATATTTTGAGTTGATATATGTATATCTGTTCAAAAGAAAATCCGCATTACAGACAATTACTTTATTAGAGATTATGTACAAGGCGTTGCTAGGTAACATCTCAAACCCATTCGCTGAGTTGCGTTGCTATTTAAATGTAGTTAAAATCAATATTAGCTTAGGCATGCCTTAAAGGTCACTTATTATAAATATTTGAAACATTTTTTCCTTGAAAGTAAATGAAACATAAAGTAAATATATGCGAACTACTTTCAAGCCGCGTAGTGACACCCGTGTGCAATTAGGTCATAAACAATAACAAAGATGGAGGAAGAGGTGCCGAGTGGATCTGACAATATCGTCACAGAATTCAACACATATGAAGAGTTTTTGAACTCTCAAATAACGTCTTTAGACTTATTTTATCTTGAAGTAAGTGTATGTTCTTGTTTCTCTTTCTAAAGTCATAAAAATGTTACTTAGTTGACCATTTGTTCTGATATGCCCAAGACGTTAGTTTTAATCAAAACTAAAAAGGTTAAACCTTTTATGAGAACGGTTTAATGTCTTGTGTAGCCTTTGTTTTTTTACGAATGTCTTTAATGACAACTCTTTAAATTATTTAATTAATTTAAGCTGGGAGCTTAGAGCAGACATGGGTAAAAATGTCCAAAATCTTTGAAGTGGTCCAAACAACACTCTTCTCAGTTCAGCTGGTTCCTGGTGGCTACGGTTAAGTAGGACAGATGCACACACTCTAACAAACTGAAGCGGGTGAAGAAACCATAAATCAATAAAAAGATGTTCTAAAATTGTCTTTTAAGGTCAGCTCAACTTGTGAGTGGATTAACAAAACCGAAAATCTAAAGCAAATATTCATTTTAACTTAATCTCGATCTGAACAGTGTACTGTCGTTGAGTACATGCAGACAGTCAATAAAATCATGGAGAAATGTAATTGGTAGCTGCTTATAAAAACACAACATTCATACTCTCACTGTCAAACTGTTCAAATGAATACTACATTGACAATAACTTATCTCAGAGATTTAAAAATCAGTTGAGTTTATCTGTAAGTCAAGTCTACACAGAAACATGAAGTATATTTATCTCTGGCTGACTAAAGTTGAAAATTTGTTTGCATACTTTGCCATATGTTTTGCATAACAAAGAGAAATATAATCACTGATTATTATTTGCTTCCTGTTCACTAGGTTATCGCTTATGAGGTAGACACTGTCTTGGTGACTGCTAATTAGTAATCAGTTAATGAAATAGTTGACCAATAAATTGATGTCATATGACTGCTAATTACATGGCAATTAAAAAGCCACCTTATTGGGAACTCTATCTGGCAAAATATAAAGTTGACAGTGATGAGGAACTCAGTTTTATACTTGAAGTACCTTCTCAACTTATGACTGGATCAAGGCAGAAAGCAACCATTTAAATCCATTAAAGTTGTTTTGACTTATAATTGAGGTAGATTTATATCTGGAGAAATGCTATAGTTCTAAAGTAAATCTTAGAGGAGACAATAATCCTGGCCCTAACGGGGATTCGAACCCGGTCCGCCAGATCAGTAGTCCAGGCACTCAACCACGTCGCTAAAGGGTTAACCCAACAGCAAGGCTGTTGGAAGTGCCTTTACGCACTACAGTCACTACACTCCTCCCCCTTTACTTTTTTCTGGGCCCAAGCCCATCTCAGGACAGCCACACCAGGCTTCCGTTTACTTCTGACACCATTAAAGTAAATCTTAGAGGAGACAATAATCCTGGCCCTAACGGGGATTCGAACCCGGTCCGCCAGATCAGTAGTCCAGGCACTCAACCACGTCGCTAAAGGGTTAACCCAACAGCAAGGCTGTTGGAAGTGCCTTTACGCACTACAGTCACTACAGTTCTTGTCAAGCTAGCCAGAATGCAGGCTAGAGAGCTTGGATCATCATTGTAGAAGTTGGATGCAGAGGTTTAATAGTCTGTCATGTTGGACATACTGCAACAACTTGGTGTAATTGAAATTACTAGGAAGTTGTCCATAGTAGCAGATAGAAGCTCAAGCTATAGTTGGCAACAATCCACCAATAAGAAGAGGCTGATCATCATTGTTGCCACCACTCAGAGCTTGTGTTACATAGGGAGAAAAATGTGCAGCCAGTCCAGAGTTTGAACCCAGGACCCTTCGTTAACAGGGCGAATGCTCTACCGACTGAGCTAACCTGATCGCTTACACATTCTCTCCCTATCACCCGGCTACATTTGCACTGCATTAACTCGGCATAACAAGAAAGGAAGGGTGGCCCCCAGCTGATGACATTTGTAGGAAGCTGTGGACCTGTATAAAATAGAAACAATAATACTAATTAAGGTTACACTTCAAAGGTGGTATCCACCTATATCAAATTTATATAACAATACCTTACCACTGCTTTGAAGAATTGGGGCATTACCACTGCTTTGGGAAATTGGGGCATAATTTCTGCATAAACTCATACTTTTGTATAATTAAGGCAGTTTTAAACACTGCCAGTATTGTTAGAAAGTATAAATTGTGATTAAAACATTCCAAAAGTTTAATAATTCCAAATCTATAAATAAGCATGACAGTGACCTATCTAAAAATAGATATTGACGTCAGAGCAAATTACCCGGATGACTATATAATATAATCTCAAAAGTGTTTGTCACATGTTTTCCTAGTCAAAAATTTAGCTATCTCTGTAGTGTGGCTCAGATAGAAAATACTTGTTTGCAATGAGAAATGTTGATTGATGCTTCACTGTTCACACTCATCTAGAGTGTCAATGAGCAGCATTTTACAGGATCTTTTCTGGTAACAGTGACTTAAAATTAATCGTTATTTAAGAAGAAATATTTGGGTCCAAACCATCAGATACCACCATTTAACCTGGGTACATGTTCTAGTGGCTAAAATATTGTACTCCGGATTGGAAGGTCCTAGGTTTGAACCTTGAAACTGACCACACCATCTAAGTCCTTGAGCAAGACTAATAAATGCAACAACACAGTACCTGAGTCCTGGTTTGCCAAGGAGGTAGGCGGTCAATTGGGATTGATATAAGTTAAAAGAACTTGTTTACCAATCAACAAAATAAATGTTTAAACTAAACTACTATAGAAATTGTCTAAGTAAATAACATTTTTCTTTGATAATGTGGTATGACAATTATTATCAGAAATGGATAATCTTCCTGTAAGAGCCTCCTCAGATAAGATAATTGCAAAAACTGGCATTGAGAAAGATACATAAAAATGTGGCCAGAAATAACATTGGACACCAACATGTAGTAGGTAACACAAAAAAGGAAGATATCGTCTAGTCACAAATCACCATCACAGTTTGAAAAATCAAATCCATACAAAAAAGGGCACACTGATATAGGTAGAAATAAGGTGCAATAAGGAAAAAGGTAGGGCAGCAGTGGCAGTGATGTTTGGGAGCAAAGACATTAAAACAGGTTGAATGACCAAGCAAGAACCCTGTGCAAGGTAGGAGATTTCATGTTATGAACCCCTGCAATTTAGCTTCCTCCTACAATCAGTGTATATGTTGCCAACATCATCAGTCCTGCCTAAGCTGCTTTGGTAGAGCTGACAGTGCCTTGGGAAGACAGAGTGGAAGAAATGCCCACCAGATAAAGCTCTAGGAAGGCATGACAAGAGAACATCCTGTTGACTTTGGTTGATGTGGGCTAAAAGATTGGAAACCAACATAGATCGGGAGGAGAAATCATCCACCAAAAACATAAAAGTACAGTTGGATGTGTTTTGTTGTTGAAATACAATTATGGTCATTATAGGGACATCCAGGTATTTTGCTGGAGGAAGACAAATGTCAGGGTAGATGCATTACTACACTGCAGGTCAGCTGGAAGACTTTCCACATTAAGTCCTTAGCCCTGAACTGGTTATAGGCTAAGCAGTAAGAGGATTGAGAATTCACAGATACCACTTCATATTACTGTACTGAAATTCAATACAATAATATGCAAGAACATGCCACTATACCTTAGTCACTAGATAGCACAATACTGTATAAAAAGGAAAGATGACTATCAGGATGATAATGAAGGTGCAAGCACAGCTGAGGGTAGTAATTAACATAAAGGGTTGACATTATCGCCTTCCACCCTGACACTTTAAAGTCATCAACTCTACCACAATGCCACTGACATCCCACATTAAGATTGGTATACCATAGCCTCAAAGGAGATATTGTTGGTAATTGTTGATCCAGGGTCAGAGTAATGTGACAGGGTAGGATTTTCATGATATAGGCCATCATTAGCACTTTTATATTTTAAGTGAAGAATCATATCTCTAGATTACTTAAAATATTGATGGGTAATAAAACTCTACAAGAAAAACTTACTTCTTCTAGTCACAAAGAAGTTTGATTTGCAGACTGATCACTCTTACTGCTTCTCGTCCTTGTCAGGGTTTGCAACTGTCACCACAAAGTATGTATCCATGTAAGCAAACAAAAGCATTGTAAACTGATTACAATTTACAGGATGAAGAACTTGCACGTCAGCTTGTGGAGCTTGGATACAGAGGAAGTGGAGAGGTCCTCAAGAGGGAAGAATTTGAAGCCAGGAAAGCAGCAGCTGAAGCTAGTAGGCTGTCAAAGAGAAGTCAGCAAAAGTAAGTGTTTACTTTCCATATAGGAAAGACCTACCTTTCAATAATTCTCAGAAGTTGACCGAACCCTCTACACTTATTTACTAACTATTCTCATGCCCTAACAGCTTTTCTTATCCAGAATACCTGTGTTCATAGTATAGGTAATTGCTTCTGGAAAAAGCTTACCAGAATCAGTCTATGCTAAGTACATTACATTTGTTGTTTTGTCAAAAGCTAACCACTAAAACTTGGTTAAGAATTATAAAAAAATCAGTTATTTTTTATTTGATAATTTGATTAAAAAAAGGACATGCATAATTTTTGTTCTGTATTATTTGATATGCATGTTGACGATATATTATCTATACTTTTGAAACCAACAGAAAGAGCCAGTTGTTTATAATTGTATTTGACTTGTTTAAATTACTTGATAAAGTTGTTGCATCATGGGAGTGTCTGTATTTATTTCTTTATATCAAAATACATGTCAAGTTTGATTGATATCAGTGGCAGTTTGTTCTTTCTTGTTGTTTTCTAAGGTTAATATTGTGGTTTCCACTCAGTAACTTTCAAGGGATTCATCAGATTTATTTTATATTTAGTATATAAGTACATGTATATGTTGTTAAAATATAGGTCAAGTTCTATTTTGACTACTATCTATTGGATATCAGTAGAGTTATTGACATTTTTTGTTTTTGATTCATAATAATATAAAAGTTCAGGTTTAATTTAGGTTGCTATGTACTTGATGTCAGTGGAGTTATTACCCTTTCAAGTGCTCAACAGATCTTACTCATATTTGGTTTAAAATATGTGAAAAATAAGTTCGATTTTGGAATGTGATATTTGGAACCAAAAGGCGGGGCATTATTTCTAGCTTGACTGTCATGCCAATTACTTGATCAAGACAATAACCAACATTCAGCTGTTATTTTACATCTACAATTGATATGTTATAAATCTTATGCTGGCAATTTAGAAATTTTTATTATTTTCTGCAATGCTTCTTTTTTCAGAACCCTTGCACATTCAGGAAAAGATTTGAAAAATCCATTTCTAAAAGCCCTTGCATCTAAGGAAGAGGCCAATAGAAGTGGAAAAATGACAGTAAGTTGAATCTGAAGTTTTAATACAGCATCATGCCATAACTGAGTCAAGTTTTTTGAATTTAGTCAGTCAAGTTTAAAAAAAAATATTAATCATACGACTATTCATATACACACAACTATCAATACATTGTAGCATTATCGTGTAATATTGACCCAATTTATCACAGTACAGTACAGTACACAAAAAATAGTACTTAAAGGCTGTCTACATTTGTTTTAACAAGTTTACAATCTAAAGAATTTCTGTGATTTTAAAAAAGTGCTATAAGTGTAGGGCTTTTAGTGCATTTATACACTAGCCTGTGGCATTTTTACCTTGACCACTCCATGAATAAGAAAAGCAACTACCCCTACCTGAGTGTTTGCATTACTAATGGCTGAAGTTAGTGCTTTGCTCGCAAGATACCTGTCGGGTTGTATCTTAATAACCACTCCGTATTTGTCTTCCTAGCCTTCAAAGTGATCATACATGTACCTATACATATAATCAAGCTTGACAGTACAAGTTTTGAGAGCTCTATGGCCCTGGCATGGTGAGACTTAAGAAATTAGTGCGGCATAAACATGCAGGTTAAGAACTGTCAAGCTTACATCATGTCTCCCAACTATCTTGAATAGTCGCGCATGCTGTCTGATGATATCTTTAGACTCTGATGTTACATGTATAACTCTTATAATTATGTGTCCAAGTTTTAGGTTCCTTTCTGACCATATGGTCATACTTTAATTACAGCCTTCATAGTCTTGAACACTGTCACAGTCAAGTGACGATCAGTTAGAAACTGGCAAGACTACTTTCATTGTACCCACTGATCTTTTTACTCTGAACCCTTTGCTGGAAACAGCTTTAGGGTGGCGTTTATGTTCTTCTAATGAGGTGAATGACATTTCCTGCAGGTGAAGATTTAGGTTGCTTAGAAAATAAATTAGGCTTAGGCTTAATAGATTGAGTCTGCACTTTTTGCTGCTAATCTCTGGAAGTAACCTTTGCATATACTTGCATGCAAATAACTAGATGTTGTATTGATTAATAATAAAGTAACTTGATAAGGTTTACCCTCTGAGAGTCTGAAATTACCAACACAGTGATAAAAGAATACAGCTAATGCTTGCATAATTATCAGGCCCTGCTTGATAGGTGTGACTAAGATTCCCCACAAAAACAAAATAAAATAATCATTGGGATGACCTGTATGTTGACATTTTACTGGGGTCCTTTGCCAATTACAGCAATAACAGTCGTTAAAAATGGTAGTGGTATAGCTCCCTTGCTAACGCTCAAGCAAATATAAGGGTAGTTCCACAACTGGATGGCCCGGTGTCAGGATAATGTGACTGGGTGTTGTATCATGCCAGGTGTTCACAGCATGCAATACACAGTGAAGGCACTTCTATATCTGCTTCAAGTGGACACCATCTCCAGATAACTGAAATACTGTTGGTGGGCTGATAAACCCAATAAACAAACAAACCAATTACAGCTAATCATTCAGATTATGTATATAATTGTGTCACTGGGGGTGCCATTTGCAGAGTGGTTAAGTGGTGCTGACTTGTAACACCTCAGCCCTTCATTGAGTGGGTTTGAGTCTTGGTCAGGGTGAGTACTTTAATGTTTGCCAGATAACCTGCAATAAGCCTGTGATTCACACATACGTCTGGCATCTTCCTCCACCAATAATTAATGGAATGTCCACAATATGACCATGATATGACCATGTGTGCAATGTCTCAAAACAAAAATAATTAAAAAAAAAACTGTTATGTTGCTACCATTTATTTCAAAAGCAAACAATGACAAAACATAAAACAATTATAGTATAAAGTTAATTGTTGCTTCTTTGTAAATATGTGAATATTCCATTGCTGATGTATGTTTTATTTGTTTCAGACCATAATCTTTATCCGGGACAAGAATGCAAGGGGCCAGGAAATTTCTGGCTACATTGACTATGCCCACAGAATGAAGACAGAGGATTTTGAGCCTTATTTTGCTGGCAGAAAGAGGCTTCTTCCACGTCCATCAGATCTTAGGTAAGTGGTAAGGTCTGTTGATTCAAACATACCTGCAATACTTCCCCATACATAAATACGTGCATGAATGCGCTCCCTTCCCCGATTGAAACCTGTGTAAAATAGTATTTAAATCTGTCCTAGCTGAAACTTTATTATCATCATCACTTGCTAAAGGTCCTTATTCTTGTATTCAGATTAAAAAGGATTTCAATTACTGCCCTCTATTTCATTCAACCATTTGCATCTTCTGACAATAGAAATAGGTCTTCCATGATGGTGGCTCGCCATGATTTCTTATAAACTCAGAAAAAAGTGACTTAACCCCAAACCATATAACCTTAGTGCCATATATTCAGTCTCTGAGCACATGATATGGTATAGGACACAAACCAAGCTTGTGACCTTGTCACTTGAAATATGTATTTCATTTATACTAAAGGTCAGACATGTTGTAAATCTATAGTCTTGTATGTTTCAGTTTCTATAACTGGGAGACCCAAACCTCCACCTCCAACCCAACCCCCAACTACCAGGTGATTGCGGAGAATGCATCTGGACTCTTGTTCAAGAACAAACGAGACAGAAAAATCATCAATGTTGACCCAAAGGTACATACTTGTTGGTTTCTATAGGTATTAAAAGTTAAATAAACTCGACTGAAACCATATGTATTTGAACTAGATTATATAAACAAATAATATGGTTGCCCTTAGACAAGTGTCGAAAGTCCTCAAGTAACTCTTCAGATATTTACTGTCTGGCTTTACATTTCCATTTGACCAAGAACATTTGGGAAGGTTGTTCATTTTGCCTTTATTGTATTGATGGTTCTACCCAGACATGCATGCACAATCTTCAACTATGAATTATATCTTGATATCATCACAATGTCAGTTTCTTTGCCAGTGTATTACATACTAAAAAATCAAATAACACTACATCTGTGAAAAGTGTATGGCTTGTTTAGAGGTTTGGAGAGGGATTCAAACCCTTGTTTCATATAAGGGCAGAAATTAAAAATTTCATAGCTTTAAGAAGGCAAGTTTTTAGGTTCCAGTCATTTTCAAAAGATTTCAGTGCAGTAATGTCCTTGTAAACACCCCACTTTCTTGTAGCTATAAAATAACCTTTTGATACAAGAGGTGTTATGACATTTGTTGTACAGTGGATTATTTTGTTATGGATTTATGGTTCTGGGTATGGCTAACTTATTAAGCTCTTGGTTAAAATATATTGTATGGTTAGTTTGAATTAACATTTCACCTTGTGCTTTGGACAGAGTAATCTGACACATGCATCATAGAGCAAACTCACAATTTTTATAGCATATGACACTTGTGAGTGTCCATGTGGGCATAGTTTCACAAATCTGAAAAATCGTTTAACTTCCTTTATGCTTGCCTATATATTGCATATTTACTTCATTGTTTTCACGTTGGCTTACTGGTTTACTTTTATTTCAATACTGCTTATTGATTACAAGGTTAATACACTTCATAATTAGAAGTAGAAGATGATTTGCTGAATTTTGAACAGCTTTTTACAAGTGACCTTTCCTTAGATGCAAACGAGCGAGTTGTAAACTGTACATTTGTTACAACAAAAAGAACTCTGTCCTATGTTCTGTGGATTGATGGTTTTACATGCACTAAAGCTGAGCCATTAACGGAATGTAATTATTGAGATGAACTTTCAGCTTGCTGACAGAATCACCAGCCAGGGTTATGTAATTATGTGTTAGAACTGTTCATTTCTATGTTCATATCTTGATGCTTTTAGTTTTTTGTTTTGTTTTAGAGTGTCATTTGTGTTTAACATTACATTTGGTATGACATATTATATAACTGACATTTTAATGATTATTAATTATTATTATAAATTTTAAATTCTATCAATGAAGAAAAATACATTATTTTGTGTATTTAAAGAGCTGCATTTATTATCACATGTTAGTATTACACATCTTTAAGCAGTGTCAAATGAATATTTAACATTTTATAACCAGACTATTTTATGAAGTGATTATATAATATATGATGCAACACCCTCCTCATGGCCATCAATTTTTATACAGTGACTTCTATTCATGGAATAAACTGAAGGTCACCATGACCCCTAAATCCTTTGTAATCTAATATAATGCATCTTGATACATAACGTACCATGTGGTGTATATAACAACAAATCATATCAATAGGGTAGGGTTTTGATGCACCCCTGACACTATAATCACTGTATTTTTTTTTATTTCCTTTCCTGTCAGGCCTTGTGGGTGCTATGTCTGATAAGACTCAGATGTCCCAGGATAGCAAGTTATTACACCTGGCAAAATGCAGATACCACTGAAATTGATAAAAAGAAACAAACAATTTAGTTATCAGATCTCTTTAATTCTTGCTCATTTCTTTTGTTCTTGTTAAAGTATTTTTATTTTCACAAAAGAGAATGTTATTGCAATATTTTTTGTTGTTAAATTATTTTGTGTTGATATGTTCTTTACACAAACTCAATTTTTTTATCAAGCCTCCAAACCCAATTTTGTGGTGTGTTTTTTAAAGATTATGACAATGTGTCAGTTTAATGAACAATAACAGTTATTGTTTGTAATAATTTATGATATATTTTACTACATCACCAACTTCAACATTGAGATTTGTCAAATTCATGACAAAACCTTGTGAGTATTGCAACATATATTCAAATGTGAAAAGACACAGGACAAAGATATTCACCTGCTAGTCAAATGTAAAAAGTTATTTTACATCGCTTGTCAAAAGCTCAGTGTTTCATTCTATATTAAGGTTTGTGAAAGAGCTTTAAGTTGTATGGTTTCCTATCTGCCCTGCTATATGCCACAGGTTCTACCCAGATACTTTTCTGGAGCCTTCCACTACCTATAATTGCATTTCTTTTTTTTCTTGAAGATAACACAAAAAAGGGAAAAAATCATGGTCCTTATAATCCACTTCCTTGGTAAAAACAATACTCATTTTGAGCAGTGTATAGTAAATAGTGTTGCTCAAGGACTTATATGTTGGATCACATCTGGGTGTCAAAACTGGAACCCTCTGATTTCAAGTCTATAACCTTAATCACTAGGCTACAGACACTACAGTATAGCTAGACCTGGGTAACATGGGTAAAAAAACAACAACCAGATAATGTTTATACGTAAATGTACAATTGTTGGCTGTTTCAGATCCCCAGCCCTGGTGACAACTCTACAAGAACTGTAATTACATTTGATGAAGATGATGATGCGCCCAGATACACCCAAGTTGTCATCTATGATCACATTACTAGGAGGAAGACTTAAATCAGTAGTCATTTTTTAGTGAACATTCTGTGATATTGTTTGTTAAAGGATGTTTTATTGACTTTGTATACAAGACATATAAGTGGTTCATTTTTGTCTGAGATAAAATGGTATTGTTGTCTTTTGTTCTTGACAAAATTTAAAAAAACTGTTTAACTTCATTACATTTTTTATTTTATTCTAATCATGGTTTTGTACTTTGTTTAGAATTAAATTTTATAAGAAAAAACTTCGAGATTTGTTGTATATGCATAATGAGCATAAATGTGCATACAAAAGACCCAGTAGAATAAACAGATGAACTGGAGGAATAGTTGAAAACTCTTGCACTACCTTAGATCGTTCCAACCCATTTATGACACAATCATTTGAAGGAAGCTTTAAATGCAATATTTAAATACAATTGTCTTGCATGGTTTAACAAAGCTTTGTTCCTTTCATATCCTCAAGACAAAAAAGATGTGCAAATTACAGATGTAAAATGAATTGTAAAATGATGTTCCAATACATTGTATTTGTCAAGTGTATTCAAATCTCGGAACAAATTTATATCAGGGTGGCACATAAAAAGATAATAAGTGGGTTTTTTTTCATCGTCCTGTTTTATTTCTGTGATAATTGACATTACTAGCTTAACTTTAAGCAGAGGTGGCTGTAGATCTATGATTTTATTATAGCATTTAATTTTAAAATGACGATTTCTTCTTTTTAAATAGAAACAGCAATATAATCAATTATCCTGCTTATAGTGAAGGACCAGAAATTGTGTACTCTGTCAGTGGTATTTGCAGGAGAATAGGTCAACGAAGAATGCTAGTAAATGTGGAAACAATGTCATTGTTCCATAACAGTATTATTATGAACATGTAAATTCTTGACAAAATTATGCAGTAACCAATCGATGTTTAGATGACAATGCAATGCCTCATATATATACAGTAAAACCTCTCGAAGCGGCACCTCTAAGCAGCGGCTACCTCTAAGCAGCGGCAGGTAAATTTCCCCCCAGTAGTTTTCAGCGCATTTTAACCTCTAAGCAGCAACTCCTCTGCGAAGCGGTAAGCGGCCGTGTAATTTTCTTCCCTGAGGCTAGTTTAACCTCTGCTTAGCAACACGGGTGCAGCTTTTTTTTAGATCAGTCTGTCGCGTACACCAGAAATGTCACGCGGTCGGCTAATCACTGCTTGTACCCTGTTGAGAAGGTGTTAATTGGAATCAAGTTACAGTTGGACGGGAAACTAGCTGCATGCTACAAACATGCCGTTGTAGATCTAGGGTATTGCGGGAATGTGTTAAAGAAGTGTCAGTTATTGATGCTCTTAACAGTAGGTTTGTTTTCTTTTATTGATCGGAAGATTAAAAGATATCCCTGTATTGATTGCTTACTTAAAAGATGTTTACGTTAGTGCTAAATGCAAACTGTCATTGTTTTAGGATGGCGTACTATAAATTCAACGACTAAATGGTGCAAAACAACTAAATAATGCTGAACTTACATATACAGTAATAGAGTACATGTACATACGTTTACAAGTTTTTTCTATGTTCAACAGCTTGCTTTTTCATCATGTACATACATTTTTAAGTTTTTTGTGTTATACAACTTGTTTTTTCATCATCAAAAAATTATTTAAAAAATCATCTTCTGTTATCTCTTATATCAATATATTGCATTTTCATTACCAAAGCAAAATTAACTAAAAAAATATACTTAGGAAAATCTAATATCAGTACAAAACTATTTAAAAAAACACATTTTTTTTCTCGTCTTATTGAAACCTCTGAGCAGCAACACCTCTGAGCAGCAACACTTTTTCGTGCCTCCGCCAGATGTTGCTGTGGAGAGGTTTTACTGTATATATATTTTTATGTATAATTGGTCACCTTAAACTTGAGTGTCTTTTTGTTACTGTTGTACTTTGTACAAAAGAGATTTACAGTTTAAGAACATGTTGTGTAAATAATGTCTTATTTGTATTAATATATGACTTGATAATGTATCCATTTAATAAGACCGTATAATAATTAAAACTAATACAAAATAGCTCACACTTTTAATTTTTAACTTTTCTAAATAAAAAACAATTTGCGAAAAGGGAACATTTTCCCATATCCCTGGGGTCCATACTTCATTTCAATACTAAGTTTTCGCATGCCCATCATGTATTTACTGAACAAACGCAGAAAGGCAAGTGGTGGCAAATGCGATTTAACCCAGACTTATAATGGAAAAAAAAATGCATGCATCATAAAAACAACTTTTTACATTCGGCAAAAAGTCCTTTCCCCAAAATAGTGTATGATGGGTTGCTTGGAGGAAATAAATGCAAAAATTGGGCTAGTGGCACCATTGCAAGTTTCAAACATATTTTTCAAGTTAAAAATCTTTATTCTATATAAAGTCCATTGTGAGCTTCCATAGGTTTGTAATGGGGGAAAATTGCTGGTAAAAATACACTTCTAGCGCAGGCTAGGCGTGAGCTATCATGAAAAAAATATTTTCCTGTATCCCTGGGGTCCGTACTTTGTTCCAATACTAAGTTTTCGCATGCCCATCATGTATTTTCTGAGCAATCGCAAAAAAGCAAATAGTGGCAAACGTGACTTTTCTCCCTTAGACTTAAGAGAAAAATCCAAGCATTACAAAAGCAACTTTTCACATCCGGCAAAAAGGTCCTTCCCCTAAAATAGTGTAGTGCTTGTATGAAGCTTGTACTGGTATTTCCTCCAAGCAGGAGGAAATAAATGCAAAAACTGGGCTAGTGGCACCAGTACAAGCTTCAAACAAGCATTTTTTTCAATTTAAAAATCCCTATTATATATATAGCCCATTGTGAGTTTCCATAGAATAATAATGGGGAAAATTGCTTGTGTAAATGCACTTCTAGCACAGGCTAGGCGTGAGCTATTGCAAAAAGGAAACATTTTCCTGTATCCCTGGGGTCGTACTTGTTTCAATACTAAGTTTATGCATGCCCATCATGTATTTACTGAGCAATCTCGCTGAAGCAAATGGTGGCAAACTTTCTCCCATAGACAGTCCTACCTCCAAAGTAGTTTCTGCATGCCCATTCCTGCATGCCCATAATGTGTTTGCTGAGCAATCCCGCAGAAAGAAATAATGACACACAATTTTCTCGCATAGACTTCTAATGAGGAAAATTGTATGCCTTTTTCGTACCTGATATATAATCAGACACCCAAATAATGTATGTTTGGTTGCTTGGAGGGATTTGATGTTGAATTTGGTCTAGTGGCACCAGAACAGGCTTAGAAAATGCATCTTTTATAAGCAAAAAAAGCCCTATATATAGTCCATTTTGAGCTCCAATGAGGTTATAATGGGAAAAGGGCATGCGAAAATGCACTTCCAGCACTGGCTAGGGACGAGCTATCGTGAAAAGGAAACAATTTCTTAGATCCCTGGGGTTCATACTTCATTTAAATACCAAGATTTTGCATGCCCATCATGTATTTGCTGAGCAATCACGCAGAAGGAAATGATAACAAACGCGATTATCTCCCATAGACTTATAATGTGAAAAATTGCATGTTTCACAAAAGCACATTTCATAGACGTATATAATCAGACACCCTAATTATGTATGTTGGGTTACTTGGAGGGATTTGATGCTGAACTTGGGCTAGTGGAACTAGTACAGGCTTCAATCAGGCATCTTTTTTAGCAAAAAAAAAGCCCTTTATATATAGCCCAATGTGAGGTCGCATATGGTTATAATGGGAAAAGCAACTCATGTAAATGTGCTTCCAGCACTGGTTAGGCACGAGCTATACGCGAAAAAGGAAACAATTGCTCCGTATCCCTGGGGTCTATACTTCATTTCAATACCAAGTTTTTGCATGCCCATCATGTATTTGCTGAGCAACTGAGCAGAAGGAAATTATGGCAAATGCAACTTTTCTCCCATAGACTTATAATGGGGAAAATTGCATGCTTCACAAAAGCGATTTTACATGTAGGATGTGATGCTGAATTTGGGCTAGGGCACCAGTACAGAAATCAAACAGGCATCTTCTATATGCAAAAAATGTCCTATATTAAAAAGCCCATTGTGATTTCCCACATGTTCATAAACGAACTTTTACTTCCATCTTGACAAAATTCGCAGCCGTGCTGACGAAGTTACAGCCTCAGTATATTTAATAGAAAAGGGATCTAAATCAAAGGCTAAAAACGGCACTGATTAAGGTGTAAAAAAGGCTAAAAACAGCAGGTAAAAACATATTTGTATAAAGCAACTCGAAATAAAAGACTAAGCAACGAGATTTATAACATTTGCAAACTTTCATATAAATTAGAAAACTTTAACAAACAGATAGATGTCTATCCTTCGCTTGTATGTATTTTGGCAATGGATAAAATTATCAGGGAATTCAATTATCTTTTGATATATGATAAAACTGTTCCGATCAAAATGCATTATGTCACCACGTCGGTGAATTATTTGTAAGCGTGTTGTGATATCAGCATGTAGTATTTGAAGGCAATATTGTAATAGTCCTTACTTTTATGTTGCATGATAAAAGGGATTCGAAATTACATGAAAGGTTTTTCTGTGTCTTAAAGAAAAACATTAAAAACTTGAAAACTACCACATACCCAATTATATGCGACTGCCAGCTTTGGATAAAAAATGAAATTAATAATGTTTTGCCAAATATACCTATCATTCACTGCTTGAATCACATTAAATGGGATGTAAAATTTTGGCTTAACAAAATAAAAGCAACACGAGATGATATTTCTGTATGTAACAATCATATTGATGTCACACTTCGAAACAAGTCAGAATCAACATGTATAAACAAACTTGATGAGTTAGAAAACTTATGGTCTGAACAGTTCAAGGTGTATTTCCACCTCCATAAAATATGCTATTTTATAAACTTCTGGTCGCTGGATTTTAGAGCATCATCGTATTTATAATCCATATTCTGGAATTACTACAAACTCCGCAGAATGTGTTAATAATATCTTAAAATCTTTACAATGGAGAAAAGAATTTCCTGTGGTTATGATTTGTTTAATTTTGTATTTCTTATAGAATTACATATACACAGAAATACAGTGTGGCTGAGCTGGCTTCGATAATTACAAATTAAATAGGATTTTCATTTTATAAAAATAGAACCAGATGCCATACAAATTTCTCCAATCAATGGTTTGCCTGATGAGATTCTTAAAAAAGCAAAAGAACTTTGGAATAAATATGAAACATGTGTTAAAGCTGATATAAACGCAGCAGATATAAATGTTTCAGACTTATTATAGTGTAAATGATGTAGACCCTTTGCCAGAAATTTTGTTAATAAAAAATGCATCCACCATTTATGACAAAGACAGTGACAAAAAAGCGGGAATTGAAAAATTTGTAACACAGGAAATGTGAGGAAAACACTTTAATGTTATAATGATAATTCAAGTTTGTCACTTCCATGAAATCTATGTAGTAGAAGGTGTTACATGTAAGGGTAGGAAGCATGTTGTTACATTATATCCGGAAGAACCCTGCAGCTGTCCCTCTACTGGTACTTGTTACCGAATCTTTGCGGTAAAATATTCACTTTGATCCATCTATTGTTTACAAAAGTAAACAGTAGACCGCATGTTGCCATAAAAAACGGTTAAAATGTCCAAAGAAAACCGATTTTGAAGTTAATACCGCCCTGATCCTATTATTTCTTCCACATCTACCAACAAAATTCAATGTCGTTTACAAACCCCAAATACTGGTAAATACCCAACTCGGCGCTATTAAAAGGACATCAACAGCAAAAGCATGGAAACATGACTTTGAAAAAATTTCCTCAAGCCAAAAAAAAGATTTGATTGTCTTGCTAGAACCACTAGCGCACCACAGGTCTGCTGGATGACGTTTCAAAATTTAGTCCTTCGGCCTAACTTGGACTCAACTCCATATCATGTGATGAAATTGCAATAACCAGTTAAGGCACTTAATTATAGCATTGAAATAGATTTTGATCAATTTAAATAGAACATCATGGACATAATAACAGGATTTAATATTTTATCTAAAAATGAATGTTGTTTCTGGTCAAATATTTATTGCTATATAAAGTGACTTTTTCAGAGTTACATACCAAAATGCATGCCATGAGTAGCTTATAGAATTATATACAGTTCTTATGTCTATTTTTGTGCAACTTGTTACATGATTTTCATTCATCCAGCAAAGTCCGAATAACCTTATGTTGCTCCTAACATCCTGACATTTTAAAAAAAATACCTTATGTCATGACAATTCATTCAATTTTCTCACCTATTTGTGACCTCTTTGTTTTGTGTACTTTCATATGTTTAACCAAATTACAACTCAGAGCACATTTATAATTACAGACTTCGCATTCAAAGGGCTTCAACCCTGTGTGTGAGCGTGCATGTTCTTCCAAAACGCTCTTCCGATAAAAACCTTTTCCACAAACATGACAAAACACACTATACTCTTTCTTATGGCGCCTAACATGATCTTTCAATGAAGCCACGCGCACAAACATTTTACCACAAATTTCACATGAGAGGTTGAAGTCTGAGGTTGATTTGTGTACAACTAGGTGATTTTTCAACTGACTCTTGGTTTTAAAACCTCTTCCGCAAATATCACACTCTTCTGGTCGTTTAGAGGTATGAACATACAGCCGATGTGCATTAAGAACCTTTTTTTCTGAGAACTTTTTTCCACAGAGATCACATAAAAATGTCCCTTTAGTTTCCTGCTGGTGCACAGAATCAGTATGAAGTCTAAGACTAGAAGGGGTGTGAAAATGCAGCTCACAATATCTGCATTTAAATCGCTGAAATAAATGTCTATAAGCATGTTTATCTAAGAGCAATTGGGTTGAGAAACATTTTGGACATTTTGAACACTGGAATATTTCTTTACACTCATCTTTGTCGCAGTAAATACAATCTGGTGTACAGAACCCACCTTTAATTGTTTTATGAAGTTTAAGCTTGCTTTCTTTCCAGAAGACGTATTTGCAATCCTTGCAATAATACCCATTTTCTGAGGCACTGTAACCTACAGAGTCAAGATCGGTAGGCTCTTGTAGGCATTTCCTATGAAAACTATGCATTTTTAAATTCCGACTCATAGACCAATGACGTTTATCTCTAGGTTGTATTTTTGTACTGTCACTTGTTTTTGAATGCTTGCTATTTCTATATGTAGAAAGTGACAAGTTTTGAGCCGTCAAACTTCTTTTCCTTGTCAGCGGTTTCACATCCAATTTTGTAATAAAAATCCTCTTACATTCAGTGTTATTTTGACAACTTTCCTTAGCCAATAATTCTTTTTCTATGTCTTCAGACGAAACATCACCCTCATCAACAACATCATTTATCTTTGCCTGGGACTTATCTTTATCCACACCACTTTTTCTATCACTTCTGGTAGAAAGTTTTTCATTTATAAGAGTAATTGGCCTGCAACTTGTAGAATATGCCAATGCAGCCTTTGCTTTGAGTAACTCTAACAATTTTGAGAAAAGCTTCTTTTCAGGAGATGTTCCTGGAAGTGCATGAGTTTCTCCAGAAAGTGTCAATTCCTTACACATAAGGTCCAATACAGTTTTAACTAAGCAGACCATAGTTTGACAGTTAAACAATGATTTACCACTGTCCTCATTTGCACACATACTTTTTCTTTCATAGTTTGAATTCCCATCATCATTTTTGTTGGACTGACAGTCTTGTAATGAATCCACTGAGTTAAAATCTCTACTTTTTGTGGCTGGATTTAGTAATGATACATGGGATTTTCTGTTCAAGCGGTGCAAAGATTCTGTCACAACATCACGTTTCTTATTAATTTTTTCTTTTCCGGAATTTAGAGAGCATGCTAAATGAACACCAGGCTCAGAATGTTCCTCTATAGATGCTGCGTAGGATACATCTCTGCACATTTGGTTACTTCCACTCCCACAGTTGCCTGCCTTTTTTGTTGAACCACACATACTTGAAGTCTTGGATACTGGACTTTCCACTAAATCAGAATCAAACCTCCTGCATCCAGTTATGTTTCTCCCTGCTTCCTTACATATTCTCCGATTGTGGAAATTACATGCTTCAGGAGTAGCATTTCTATTTTCAGTGTTGGTGCCACATGCCCGAGCTGTAGCATTTTTACTCAAAGTATCAATGTCAAATGCCTCAGATGTAAAATGATATGACTCTGTACAAGGTCTGCTGTGCCAAAGACAAGGAAAGGCTGAGGATGACCGTGGAGCCCACTCTTGCTGATCAGCCATCCTGGCAGGGCTAGGGTATAATAGGCAGCCTTGGGAAACATCTTCCGCTTGTCTAAATTCATTTTCCTTTGAATCTATCGAATGCCCCAAATCTATAGAAAAAAAGCATACAACAAATTACATGTATTTCAAAATAAAATAGGCATTTTTCCTAGTTCCTGATGATTTTTAAAAATTCCCAGTGTATGAACATTAGAAAAGTATGAAGCTTATAATGAATGTACTGGTTAGTAAACATCTTAATTACCAAGAAGAGAAAATTGGCAGACAAAGAGAATACGCTATTGATGGTTATCAAAAATGGTGCCTTAGGCAATGTTATGTTTATTTAATATTGGCTAAAATTCTAAATGTATTCAAGTAATTAAATACCAGTAGTACTTTTAAATATTTTTTTCCATTTATTAGCGTAAGTTGTTTGTTGTAAAGTAATAAATTAAAATTAAACCTATAATACTATATACACTATATTAAGTTGCATTCCCTTTTTCCTTTTTGAACTGGTACTTGCATAAAATTGCTTTATAAATTAACCATGGTATAACAGGTAAATTTGTCTTACATCGAAGCATAATGCTTTTTTCGAGCGGAACTTTTTTTCTTAATATATGAAATAAAGATCAATATCTTTGTATCAAAGAAATATTTTATATAAACATACATTCAAAGAACTTGTAAATTAAAGATGTAAATGTCAATTGTCTCATACCAGTGACTTTTCAACCCCTGCCCAAATGGCTTCAAGTTGCAGTTGAGATGAAAATTTACAAGTAAGGACAACTTTCAGCTGAACTGTATTGGGTAGGTGGTTCTATAGAAAAATCCAATATCCTTCTAGACCAAACAGTAACTGGTTGTTTTCTGAATAAACAAGATTAATTGTATTGATTAATTAAACATTTAACTATTTAAAAGTTTTCAAAGTGAAACAACTTGTGAAGACAACTTTTCCTACCTGTTTTATAATAAACCCATTGTTTCTGCTGAAATAACTGCTTGATGGCCTCTTCTTGCTCAATATTTATGAGTAGTATCACAATGTACTTGTCCATATTCTTGGACAGTTGATGTCAAGTATGCATCTGAAGTAGTAAAGATGTTTGTAAATAAAGACAGGAATCTGAGCATGAGCATTTCGATAGTATCATGATGTTAAAATAATCAACTAAGCATAAAAGACTGAAGCTAACCTTAATTTATCAAAAACACGAACTGACACTTATCCATTCATCTCACACAATAGCCCAAGGAACAATTAAAAACAATTTGTATGGGGAATGTTTTTTTTTTAGAACATAAATGACATTTTGGCATCAGCCTATAGGAGCTAGGTGATAGGAAAGCTCCTGCAAGGGATATAACTACTATTACTATTCTACTATTGACAAATTGACAAGGTTGTATTTTTAGCAGTCACCATTTTCAGATGCCAACATCTATAAGTTAAATATATGTAAAGCAATTCAACGTGGTCAAATCCACATAGCATGACACAAGCATTTGATCTTATTCATTTAGCTGCTGCATGGATACCATGTAAAACATCCTTTACATAATATGTCCTTTTTTTTTTCTTCCCTTTCCAAATAATGCAACATATATTTTCATATGTTTAAATTTATTCTTTTGTTGTATGTTTTTTTTTAATTTGTTTCTCACTAGTGCAGAATTATATGTATATATACATACTGAAAAATACAATCAAAGACTTCCATCCTCTATAATCTGCACAGAAACCTTCTAAAACAATTAGCTTTAAATAAGCTGATTTATTTATTAACAGTATCAAATCATGCAATCATTCATTCATTGTTATTGACTTCACAACATATTCTTTCTATCTATTTATTTTCATTCCCAGTTTATATTCATCTTTCTTCCTTTTTGATGCCTTTGTTATTTGTCTTTTATCCAATTCTTTATTCGGGTGCAAGTCAATCCGGCCACAAACAAATCCATCCACAATATAAGTTAATCTGGCAACTAAAAAGTCAATCCAACCAGACTGCCCTCAGAAAGTGGTCAAACCGGCCACATTTTTATATATAGCCTTATACTGAACAAGTAATTATGCTTTCATGAGTTTTATTTAATTTTTTTCGTATATTTTTATGATCAATATAATGTTCTGCATAATTCCTTTTGTAATTGTATAAAATCATTTTAATTTCATATTATATTTTATGCTGTTTTTTGTTTGTCTAATAAATGGTTAATTATATCGTAAAAAAAAGATCAAATGTCTTTATTTATTTATTATTTATTTCATTGCCATTGTAAACTGTCCGCATATTTTTTATGTGTTTTAAGTTTGATATGACCTTTAAAAACATCAAACAAGTCTGTATGATTGCACACGCGCAATGACTTAACCAGCGTGTTTCTGTGATGTTGTTTGGTGCACCAATTATGGTTTTAACACTCATAATCAAACCACTGCCAACTTATTCTTTGTAATTGCCAAACTTGCATCAGTAATTAAAAATGCCAATGTGTTAATCAAGTGAAGATATAGCAGTTTGTTTAACTAAAGAATTATACAAAGAATGACGAATTAAAAAAATTAGCGGTATGTATTTAAAATGGGTGTATAAGAATGAAAGGATGAAAAATGGTACAACAAATAACCATGAGCGAGGCGTGCGTACAATGTTGACAGGCAGTTGTGGAGACTGATGAAGCTGTCTCCTGTGATAGTTGTGAGGAATGGCAACATAGGGCGTGTGACACAGGTAAATACTTTTAAACCTGATATAAATAATTACATTATACACCAACAACTTACCTCTTTGTTGGCAAGTCCATCTAATTTTCAGTAAAGCAATTATCAATATTAATAAATAGATAGACCAAAGTATGAAATGCCACTGGATTAACTACACCGACAGTGAATAGGTGTTCAAAGCATAAAAATTTTCCTATAAATCTTTAAAAGAGAGAGACAGAGAGAGAGACACAATAGCATTACTTAATAAGTCTTTAATGTAATTTGGTTACATTTTACAAGGATAACCTGACAGTAATATCGAAAAGCATTTCGAGCGGGTGCATACATATAATTCACATGTGGTGCCTGTAGTAGATTACCTCAGTACTTAAGTTGTAACCAATTCATACAAGTGAAATACGTAATTTGGATAAAGATGATTTAATGTGTCATGCTCAACAAAAATTAAAGTAATCAGAGTAACAAATAATGTGTTAACCATTTCAAATATCATCATTTGATAGCAATGTCTGCTTTCAGGCCGGCATCGTCGGCTCAGCATCCGTGCCAGAGCAGGACCACCCTTCTATACATAACTGATCCTTCACAACTAGGCCAAAGAAGTTTCCACACAGCGTCAGTTGGTCTGTGAGATGGTACTCCAGAGTCTGCAGCGCAAAGCATACAGACAAATGCAGGGTCAGATCTTTGCCGCATGGGATATGTAGGTATAGAACTAATTAGCAGTTGTGTTATACTAAAAATATTTTTAGGAACTCATGTGATACATCTTCTAAATGAAAAATGAAGAAGTCAACTGCTCACTTTTAATTAATTATTATTTAAACTGTAAATAATACGAAATTCGAATTATTACTTTTCAGTAAATGTTTCTTATGAATATGTGTTTTTTTTTCTTTGTATAATATTAATACGTGATATAACACCAGCAATAACAACTACTACTACTAATACTACACAAACTGATGATGATAATGAATGAATAATAATAATGAATACATAAAAAATAGTAGAAAATTTAAAGTAATTAAGTAATAAAAATAACCAACCAATATTGAATTTTCCTATAATTTTTAACAACTACAGCACAAAATGATAACGCAAATCACGAAATAATTACGCTAATGTTTACATCATGATAACAAAAGTTAAAATGTTAACAAAACTTAAAAGGCATAAACATAAATATGTCGCCGGTATGACCGTTTTCCCAGGGCATTGTGGCCGGATTGACTTTTTTGTGACCTGATTGACTTGTGGCCAGATTAACTGTCCATAACTCCTTTATTCCACTGCTTTCAGCCTTCTTTCTTGTTCATAATATCTATTTTTTTTTGCTTTCTTTCCCCTTTTTTTCTTCTTCTTCTTATTTTTTTTTTCTAATGCTTTCCGTTTGACTTTTTCCGAAAAATCTTTATTATGTTAATGATACACCAATGTTTAAATTAAAAGCTGGGATAGAGCGACGTAATTACTTACTTCATGTGGCCGTCTTTACACGGTCCGAGTTTGTAAATTGTCCGAACTAATTGAAATAAATTTTTGTAAATTTATATCAGTTAGACGAATAATATAATTATATATAAAGACCTTCCTACATTAAATGATATGCATATTTACGAGGATGAATTTCCCTAATCAAATTAACAAACAAATACCTCGTTTCTTTGCTAAATAATACATTTTTTACTAATCACGAAAATTCATAACAACACGCTCTTTAACCAGGGAGGTACGATGGTAAATACTGGTACCAGTCTGTAACGCTACTGTGCGCCCATAAGCTGCAATGCAGTACGACGGGTACCAGTGTATATCGGAAGTTTATTGTATCCAAGCAACCTTGCACAGTTGCTGACACCTCAGGACGTTATCCGTGGAGTTTACAGTGTGTTTATCATCTTGAAAAGGTAGGAGTTTTTTTATTCTAATGGCTCGTTTTTCCTAGATTTAAAATGCACTCAAACTTGACAACAAGTGACGCGCTAATGTCATAGTTTCAACTTTAACCACTTGTAAGTATAAATCTGGAAAATGACATAGTCACATACATTCTACAGTCTTGTAGTTTGTCTATCCACTTGATAATGTGTGTAAAGTGACCTAAGTCAATTTGCTTTTAATACTAATCTAGCTTCTGTATGACTTTATGACATGGTAGTGACCAAATTAAATAAAGTTATCATTCTTCAAATCAAAGTGACACAATAGCAAATAGAAGCCCACCTGGAATGACCCACTGTTGGTCGACACATTTAATTTCCAAATAGATCTTTTACATGAAAAAGCATCCAAAATCTCTTTTCATATACAATAAAGTCATACACTGTGGCTATGTTTATGGTTGAGTTAATCTTTTAATCCAGCTTTTGTTATAGTAGCAACTATTGCACTTGCTACACAGAATTTCATATTGACAGAATTTGGTAGTGCTGTAAACATAGCCATTGTTGCTATTTTTTATGGCATAGCCCTAAAGGAAAGCATGTTAAGGTATTTTACAGCCATGTAAATGTATGTGAAGTTTAAATTTAATATCTGCATTCTTGTGAATGTGTATTTATTTTGAAGTAAATAATAATATCCTCATTGTTCTCATACAATTTGATGGGTCAAGAAAGTTAATAGAAATACATTTGTTCTTTATTCTACACATCTACAGGATGCCCCAAATAACTATTTCAAATGTATTTTACCAAGTTCCGAAAGACTTTAAAATTAAATTAATAAAATTTACCATAAAAATACCCATAGTGTAAAATAATGACTGTGTAGCAATAGTTTTTTACTAATTTAATTAAAAAAAAAAATGCCAATAGGCATATTATAATTCTTATTATGCACATTTTATCACCAGTTTCTTAATAATTAAATAGTAAAAACAACTTCAGGTATAGTGGTCTCTCTGAAAATATAGTGGCTAAATATCCTGATAAGGATAAAAATTGTGCACCCTTGTATTAACAGCTTTGCAGAGAACCTGCTACTACAATTCTGTCATACAGTGTTAGAGAAAAAGTACCATGCATCATTTGTGTTGATTTTACAGGCCAATCACTAGTTATCAAGATGGCTGCTGTGGCACCGCCACTTGACAGCTTCCACAATTCCATTCGGACCCTGGCTCAAACTAAAAGAATCCGAGTGAATGAGTTTTTCCAAGATTTTGACAAACTTCGCTCAGGCTTTATTACAGGTATGTTATCCTGATCTGGAACTACACTTTTTGCCTTAAGGTGTGACCAATTTGTGCCAAGCAGGCTAAGATTTATATTTACTGTCAAGCTTTCATAAAAAAGAATTGTTTCAATCTGAAAGTTTTGATTTCAAATTTACATTGTCTTTTTCTTTATTTATTAATTAAGAATATAATTTTATTTATTAAGAATGAAAATTAATTAATATTTTCACAACATATGCCAATAAAATGGCAGTATCCAACCAAACAACAGCAGCAGCATTTGCAATCAGAACAACTTCCAGGTAATTAAGATATTAAGAAAAATAATAAGTTGCACAAAGTTATTACATTTAACATAATGGACATTACCACATTTTGTAACCAGTTAGTCAGCTATTGACTGTTGGAAGTATTATGTACATGTGGATGAAATCGCAAACAATCGCAAACATATTTTAAACATCTATAAGATTTAATTCTGCACCTAAATGTATTGCAGTATTAACAGTTCTACATTTTTATTTTCTTTCACAGCTCCACAATTTTCCCGATGTCTTTGGAACACATTGGGAGTTCAGTTGACACCAGAGCAAGAAGCATATGTCAGGCAAAAGTATGATGTGAAGGGAACTGGCCAAATAAACTACAAACAATTCTGTGATGATATTGATACCGCCTTCAATGCTAGGGATCTCAAAAGGGATCCCGAGTCACAGAGATTTGAAGCACCAGAGTTGTAAGTTATCATTATTGACTTGGTTTAAATATGCTTGCTCTGCAATATTAAATGAGATATAAATTTGAGCAGATATATAAAAAAGCATGTGACCAAGGATGAACTTTATTTTAGCCCATTGTTGCTTATTTGTGTTTACCTTATTATGATGAAAAGTAATTTGTTTGCACTATGCTTATTTAGTTTATATTCTTTTTCTTTTAATAAAAAATAAATATCATGGTATCTTTCAGCCTTGGTACACTCAGAACTGTTCGACCAGTTAGTCCTCAGTCAGAAAGAAAACTGTTGCAGCTGTTACAGAGGATGGAGAAGTTTTATCTGTACCATGGTATCAATCTGAGAACCTGTTATGAAGACTTTGATAGGCACCATATGGGTGTGGTTACAGAGAGTCAGGTAATTTTATTTGGCTTGAAGTATTTATGACCGAGACAAACCTTCAAGAATCTAATTGGTCAGATATGAGTTATATTTGTAATACAACCAAAGGAATTTTGAGAAATGATCTCGATCACACACGTGTATATAGTTTCATAACCTTAGTCCCTGAGTTTCATTTCAGACCAAGACTTTCCTAAATCACAAAAAATGGGTCGTTGTATTCTTGATTATGCTAAACCTATTAAAAGTCTATATCTGGATGGCTGCTCAACAGCAATTTATTTTGTCAAGTGAGTATCTTACTTAAATGATTAAAAGTCTTGTGAGACATTCATTAAACCTGTAAAAACCAATAAAAAAATTTTTTTTAAACCAACTTAACTATTTATTGACCTTGAAGAAGACAGTTATACTGGATTTTTTGTGACAATTGACTTAATAACACTTATCCTCCAAATATTCTTTCTTGTTGTTATTCCAGTTCTACCGCAGCTTCCCTGGTCCCCCGGATGTCAATGAGTCTGACATGAATCTGCTGGTGGTCAAATACAGGGACCCTGATCGTCCTGGACTTCTGAACTATCTCAACCTGCACCATGATATAGTAGCCATCGGCCAGCAGTGTAGTGGGGAACTATCAATGTCTACTATGCAGCCCAACACTCGAGTGGACCAAACCCCAACCATTGTAAGTAATATTTTTTGGATAAATCTTATTGTATTTGAAAATGTTAAAAGTCTTCTTTTTTTTTAAATCTTGATAGAATTATTAAAAAATACAACTGATGCATTCATTGCATCCTATACCTAGCAGTATGCATATATAATCACTAAATACATTGTTGTTTTTTATTACATTATTACATTTTTAAAAAAATTGTTGTTTACTGGTTTTTGCTTGTATTGTTGTTGGGAATTATCTTACATACATGTATTATTTGAGAAAAACACAATAAGGATTTGTATTACTACCTTCCAGTCCATTTAGCAATGTATATTTATTATTTGGTTATTGTTGTATCCTTATAACTTGTCACATATGTGTTTCACCTCAGTCTATCGGTTTACATTACATCTGGGGTAAGATTTTAATGTATTGTAGTCTTTTAACTGACCTGCAGGTGGTGGTGATTCTACCCAAGCATTTTATTCCTCCATACATGATGCCATAATGATCATTATTGTTTAAGTGTGATGTAATTCAAAATCCAAATAAAATAAAATAATTTGCCAGCAATCTTACCTCGCTTTTTCAGCAGACCAATGACCCAGCACTCAATACCATCTTTGACAAGATTCGTGTGGCTGTCTTCAAGAACGGAATCCGAACTACCGAGTTCTTCAAGGACCATGATAAGCTGAGGAGTGGCATTATCACAGAGAACCAGTTTGTCTGTGGGCTTGCATTGGCTGTTGGCAAGGAGGCTCAGCTCTCCCGCCAGGAGATTCAAAAGGTAGTCGAATACTACCGTCAACCAGATGGTCGCGTTCAGTACAAGGACTTCTGTGACATCATGGAAAATGGTCAGTCCTTATTGTTGTTGTTATGTATAATTGCACAAATAAAAGGCTAATTTCCTCTACTTAATTCTGCTCTAATTTTTGATATAGTAACTACATCTGTTTATTGTTGGCTTCACCAATTGACTACCCATCTTTGCCATTTACCTCATTACACTTGCCAGATGGTGGGTCAACATTTTTCAAGCTAATGCATGACTTATAGTTACTAAGTATGTATGTTTGATTTGTCATTGGATAAATATTTGCGTTGTGGAGCTTGCCCTTATTTAATGTACACTAAAAACTGGGCTTATATTTCAGCGGATTAAGTAATGATGTTGAAATAAAATGTCATAGGTGTAACCTTTTATAGACATAACATAGAGCTCCTAGCATATTCATCATAAAATAGTATTAAGTGTACATGTATTTGTTAAGAATTATTGAGTACCTGCAGGAAAGACATGTTTCTGGAGACTCAAATGTATATAGTGCAGATCTTGATCACACAGCATCCAATGGGAGCTAGCTTATCTGGATCTACACATTTTGTCTAGACATATTATTTAATGATGTTTTCCTTGTTTTGTAGCATTTACCATCCCGGACTTGGAGAAGAAGCCTCTGCAAGATGTTGTCAGACCAGCACGAGGTGCATTGTCCAGAGTATGTCCTTAAAATGCTGTTTGTTTGTCTACAAAGATGACTTAATATTTTTTTCAAAAATAGGCACTTGATTTAATATATTTTTTTTTCCTTTGTTACTTTTTATCTAAAATCTAATTTAAACCACATTTTTTATGTATCTAAATCTGCTTGGTTCATAAATAAACTTAGTCTCTGATAGACAAGTTTTATATTTCTTTCAGGGCCTTAAGCCTCTGACTGGACAGGAAGAGCAAAGACTGCAAGAAATCATGAGCCAAATCTCAGACAATGTTCGCCGTCGACGATTGATGATGTACCCTTACTTCAAAGATTATGATAGGGTGAGAGAAATAAATTAACTTTCATATGAATAAACATATTTTTGCTCTTAACATGGTCTTTCCTTTTTCTCTTTTCTCCTTCTCGTCTTCCTCCTCTTCCTCTCCTTCCTCATATCCATCATCACCCTCCTCCTCCTCTATCTGATCATCTTCATAATCTGCATCACTTCAGGTTGTTCATTAATTTCACATGGTTCTATTTGTTGTTTGTAATTTACTCAGGTAGTGTTGTCACAGTTTAGTTTCTATGTGACACATCATTATCGACAATGTCAGTCTGCACTAATATCAATTGGAGTGATTGTATTACTATTGAGCCAATCATTGGTCAGTTTATGACTGACAAATACACTGTAATACATTTTTCCACGTACATTATTCAAAGATAAACAAGGTTGTTGAGCTTTAATTGGCTAAAAATAGCTGAAAACCATTGCAATGCTTATGATACCTCCAAACTAAAGGCAATATTATCTTTTAAGTAACAATATGGTAACAATTAATATATTGTGTTCAGATGTAATATTGTTTTACCTATTAGTGTAGCAAAATTTTGCTTTTGTTGAGCAAAAGAAGAAAAAAAAATCAATCTGAGTAAGTGTGAAAAAGTTGCTGTTAAGTTGTTTTTTTATTGGGCTTCTCACTATCCTAATTCTTTCCCCCCTTCCTTTATCACCTTCTCACTATTCTTCTAATCTTCATCATCATCTATTAGTGTCATTCTTTTCTTCATAATAATTCACAGCTCCTCCTCCCCCTCTCCTTCTCCTAATCATCACCACCATCCTTCTCATCATCACCATCAACCTACCTCTCATCACCATCCTTCTAAATATCTTACTTCTCCTTTAGCTGCATGCCTCATAGCCCTAATGTACACTTTTTTTTTCTTATAGGGTATTGCATACACTCGTGTTGTGACCCCAGTTCAGTTTGGCCGAATTCTACACTTCTTGTCCCTTAATGTGGCCCCTGAGGACCTGAAACTTTTGCTGAGGAAATTTGAAGACCCTGCCACTGGTGATGTCAACTACCCAGCCTTTGTTCAGGCTGTTGATCAGGGTATGTTTGTTGGGTTAATAGTCCCATTAATAAGCATTCAGTTTTCTGTAAATGGTGTCCACTTACAGCAGATATAGTGTTTTCTCCATGGAGATTAGTATGTTGTGAACACTTCGCATCTGACACCAGACCTACTAGTCATGAAACAACCCCTGCTTTTAGGATAAGGAAGATAGAAGCTGTCTGATCTTTTGTCTACCGGTACACTAGCTGCCAAGGCCTGGTCATTGTCTGTATAATACCTAAAGAAATTATTTTTTTGAATTATGCATAATTAAACATGCCGAATTATTCAGTACAGCATATTTAAATGTAGTTTATTAACTTTCCCTAATTAAAACTTCATGGTCAACAATGTAATGTGAAGATAAGGTCTTCAAGCAGGCCTGTGATGCACCAGTTTTTCTGCTAAGAAATTCATCCTCATTTTCTGAGATTTTTTTAATTCTTTCCTCACCAGCAATAGCTGGTTGGCATTTTAATGACCATAACTGTATAAGTTACCATAATTGTATAATAACAATGTATATAAAACAAACTTAAAATCTATCAGTGACTAAAGATTAAGGATGGGTGATGAATATTAGGGTCTCTTACAAAACCCCTTCCTGACGAAACCCCTCCCACTGCTTTTTAAGTGCCCTAACAAAAATAAAGGAGGGCTTTTTGTTCATGTCTCAAATATGGGCCTTAGGCATAATATGACAGATTGGTAAACAAGGACCTTTCTGTTTTATTTAGAATTTGTTGGTCACACCATGGATGATGCTGATCTGAGCCAGAAGGGCCGCACAAACACAACAGTTCCTGAGGTTCCAGCCACGTCTGCCGAGAGCAATGTCAGTTACGAGGACCTCATGGCTAGGATTAGACACATTGTCCTTGTCAATAGGCTCAGGGTATGTACAACAAACAGGTGTTACTTTCAGTTCCAATTTTATACTAAAAAAGGTTACAGTGTTATTAATAATTATTCAGTTATGTTCTAAATAATGTAATAGTTATATGAATAATTATCTTAATCAACTTGCTTTTACACCTGTTGTTCTGCCACTAACAGCAGCTTGTCAGTGGCAAATAAGAAATGATTGATATTTTCTTTTAAACCATTTTTTTTGTATTGTGACTTTTAATTATTATATAGATATTATGTCTTGTTGATAAGTTACTTAATTCATAAATTCAATTATAAAAAGAATGTAATACAGGTTTTTACTTTTTGTGGTTTTTGACATCCCAAAATAAAAAGCAAAAAACTATTATTACTTAAATTGATTTTAGTTTTTTCAGTACACATCCTACTTAGTTCTCCTTATACTGTGACAAACCTTTTTATTTTTTTCTAGGTTTCTGAATTCTTTGAAGACTATGACCCACTGCGCAGTGGCTCTATTAGCAAGACCCAGTTCCGTCGTGGGCTTGGACTGCTGGGACTCAGTAAGCTGGGCTCCCATGACATGCAGGAGGGTCAGTTCCAGGTGTTGATTGATGCCTACCAGAATCCTGCCAAGGAGGACCAGGTGCTGTGGACCAAGTTCCTATGGGATATTGAGACAGGTATGCTCATTTGTTGACTATCACATCACCTGTGATATTATCCTCATAGTTAGTTTACCCATATGTGAATTACCCTATTTGAGACAGGTATCACCCTTCATGGGATGGAGCAGTGTATTTGTTTTACTATACTTAAGATTTTATTCTTGAAAACAGAAGATTATATCTGAGGGAAAAAATACATCAAATCAATTTTGGAGAGTAGTTTACAATGCAAGTTTTCAAATGCATAAATAAAGCTGTATTTTTAATGAGGCTGTAGGAAATTAAATCAGCAAATCTTTTTTAAGACCTAATGTAAGGAGGGTGATATTATGGCCGTTTACTTTGATATATACAAAATTAGCTAAAAATGTCATGTAAGGTATATGAATACTTGAAATACTCTCAGTTTATGCATAATTTTACTAAGATGTATATTTTTCATACCATATGGATATATTTCATTATATCTTTTTGATTTCTTGCAGTTTTCACCCAACCCAACCTAGAGAAAGTGCCTGAGGTACGTGTACCTCCTCAGGAGATTTTCCGTGTACCTAAACCTGGTACAGTGGATTGGAACAATGCCAGCACTGACCATGTGAACTTGTTTGAGGACACCATGGACCGTCTAAGGCAAAGGACCAATCAGAGAAGAGTGCTCGCCAAACCAGTGTTTCAGGATTTCGATCGGTATGCTGGTTCAGTTTTCTTCTTTCTGTTACTCTTGACATCTGCATTTGATGAACTTTCATACATACATGACCTTGGATTAATTTTTAAAGCAGCCTGGTCACCGATAAATACATTGTATGTGTACATTACAGTCAGAGTCAATAGGTCCTTGCTTAGGACACAGTTCTTAATGAACTTGTGAATTGTTCATCTCATATCTAGACAAGGGCTTAGGTATTTTTGCATACACCTTTACTGCTCTTAGGTCCACCTGAATAGTGAATCACTTGTAAAATAAAATTAAGATTGTTTAACATGTCCTGAGGACAGAAATCTTTGTGAATATTTATGTTGCCTTGAAAATGGGACTGATGTTTTGAGGAATATTCTTTGAAAATTGTACATGTAGGTTTTCATAGAGAATCAGGGATATAATGTCACACAAAATCACATTCTCTTATACCTAGGACTTAATCTAAACATAAAGAACTCAATCCATGTTGTTTTAATTTTGTTAAATCATTTTATATTTGGGCAATTATTTGAATAAATGAGCCAGTGATTGAATTATTTGATTAATATTCATTTAATATAAGTAACAGTTATGCAGTTAACATGTCAATGTCAATTCACCTCTACTGACCTTGAATTTCTGACCTGTATTGACCAGTTTTATTCATAATTGACTTCTGGCCCAGTCAGTACTCATAAGGCTCTAATGCACCAGGTAGGTATTCATGTCACAGTAGATGAAAATTCTCCAGGTTAGTTTGGCTGAATTTATGTTTAAACCAGTGTGGTCTTGCTGCTAAAAGAACTTGGTTATGCAATTAGTTTGTATTTCAGCAGGGCTACATAAATGCCAACACTTTAAATTTAAATAAAAACTGTTGTTTTTTCTCTAATCCAGAGCTAACAAAATGTTATATAATGAACATGTAATTTTATTATTGTCTGATTTTTCTAACAGTCACAACAATGGCCACATCACAAAGAGCCAGTTCCGTCAATGCTTGACGATGCTGGAACTGCACTGCACGGAGCCTGAGATGATTGCACTGGAGGCCAAGTTCTGTAATGATGTTGGCTTCAACTACCTGTCATTCCTGTCAGAGCTCCAACCAGAAGTGAAGCCACAGTTCATGTATGAGGCACGTTTGGAGGAGATTCGCAGAACTAATGCAAAGAAGACACTGCCGGAACTAAACGCACAGAAAGATTTGGAGAGTATCCTGCTGAAGGTTAAAACAAAGGTAAACTTAATATCTCTGTTATGTATCTCAAAGTTATTATAATGGTTATAAATGTGTTCTAAAGCTCAGTCACATAATAATTATTGTGATAAAAATATATAATAATATAATAAAATAATAATAATTATACTTGTATCAATGTTATATATCTATCAAATTACAATTCAAAACAAATCATATCCCCATCCAACTTTGTAGGTAAGCCGTGAGAGAATGCGTGTCCTCGAGTTTATGAGGGACTACGACAAGCTGAGGTCAGGACGAATGCTGAAGACATCCTTCCGTCGAGCTCTGGATCTGTGTAGGTTTGAACTCAGAGAATCAGAGGTGTCTATTTTGGAGGACAGGTAAGTTTGAAGAAGATGGCATAGTTTCTCTGACTATTTTGATAAAGGACAAAGTTGAAACAGTTCCAACTAAATTTAATTCTTCTTGAAATTTGTTGTGAACAATAAAACTGCTATAGATGTTCAAACAAGCCTATATTAATATAGCTTTTGTAGAAACATTAAGTGCATGCACATTTCGGACTTATCTGTTCTCAGCCATATTCTATAGTGTTGGTTCGCAATATAGATATCTCATGTGGACAGTTATAGCAGATAGGCTTAACAGGAGAAACAAATTGATATAGAGCTTACTGGTAAAATGCTACACTTTGTCCAGTGTTACATGATAACATTTTATACTCATTTTATATTATTTAATAAGTTTTGTTTACATGTTTATTTAAAATGACAATCTTTGTATCTTCAATCAGGTATCAATCCATGCAAGACAGAGACTACGTAGATTATCTCAAGTTCTGTGATGAGGTTGAATCAATCTTCACGACCAAAGAGCTTGAGAAGCAGCCCCTGGAAGAAGTGCGACCATTCCGGGCCCCTGAGGAGTGGGAGATGAACAGTCTGTCACAGGATGAGCAGGCCAAGTTTAAAGCTTGTATGTACAGGCTCAGTGAAAAGGTAAGCATAGTTCTTCTACTCATGCAATACCTATTCTGCAGTTAAATCATTAAGTTATTAATAATTTTTATTATTATAAAAATAATAATGATAATAATAATGATGTTTGACGATGATAATAATTATAATGATAAGAATAATAATATTGATGATAACAGTAATAATAATATCTTTATTTAATGAAACTAAAACCTTATTTGGGTGAAACTGTGGATTATTTTGCTAGGTTAGAAAAAATATCTTTGAAAAAAGTTTTAAAGTTTCTGTTGAATATTGACAAACTATTTTGTAATATATGTCATATCCAACTGGTAAGTGCACACACCAACTCTGTGATACATGACACACAAAAACAAGACACGCAGTTCAATTGTTCAGCCTCACACAGTCTAAAATCTGTATATGATTGTATGTTTTTAAGTCATACATGGTATAGCTGAAGATGACAGCATACAGTCAACAAATGTGTTAAGTCAAAAGAAAATATGCTTCAATGAGAAAAGATGATACTTTTTTTATCATTTTCATATCTTTTTTCTGTTTCTTTTGCTATCTTTTATATGAGTGTGCTTTAAGATAAGTAAATACTGTGTTTGAAAGAGGTTTTTTTAACAACATTCAGTCCCCTTTTTTGTTACCCAAGATACGGATATTGACATACATTTCTGTGGCATCATATTATATACTGTTTAATAGGTCAATAGATCTTAAACAAATGAAGACTAATTGCAGTCAAAAAGATACAACCAGTATCCACAAAAAAAATATATTGTTAACATCTGTGTATTTACAGGTGAGGAAACACCAGATGCAGTTGTTCCCCTTGTTTGAGGATTTTGATCGCGTCCACAATGGTACATTGTCCAGGTCACAGTTCAGACGCGTCCTCACAGAGCTTGAACTGGGCGGGCTGGTCAGCCAGCAGGATTATGAGTTGCTATGGAAACAGTTTGATGTGAAGATTGGAGGCAAAGATGACGTTAACTACATAGCTTTCTGTGATATGATTTACAAGCTGGCCAATTTTGAGCCCAGAAAACCATAAGCCATGAGACTTTAAGCAAAAATAAACTTCAATTATAATCATATTAAATATTTGTGTACATGTATGCTGATAAAAATTATAAACCATCCGAACTGAACTTATGAACCAAATTCATAACTTTTGTTAAAATAATATTTGATTATTTGTCTGATGACATGCTGATAAACATTAAAATTTTATCTACAAACACTTTGTTTCTTACTATAAACTATTTTGTACTTCTTTCAGCTCTAAAAGTTTTATAAATTCATCTTCCAGATTAAAGTTATCAATAGTTTTTGAAAATTGTTATTGCTATCAAACTTTTAATTAATAACTGTTGTATCTATTATTGTTTGAATGAAGTTAGATTATATGATAATGTTGTAGAAATGATTTTTAAGTTGACCTTTATTATTATTTTATTGCAATGTTAATGTTGCTTATGTACATGTATTCAAAGAGTGTTGTTTTAAGGCCTCTTGAACTAGGTCAAGATGTACAACTGCTGCTGATGTTTGTATCTGTATATTATCTACCATTAATGATTTTGTGTACCATTTTTTATATATATATAAAAGCTGATGTTGATGTTTATATGTGAAGTATTATATGTGAAAGCATTATTTGTCTTGTCTTCAGTATTAACAGTCTTTACTAATTGTTTGTATGCATTTTCATGTACATGTATTATCCCAAAAACCAGGGTGTAGAAACGCATGATGCACTTGCAGTATTCTTGTTATAGCTTTTACTATTTACATCTGAACTGCTTCTTTTACAAAACTACAGGGTTATGCATAACCAATATTACAGATTTCATTTATATTTATTAGAAAAAAGATCACATTTTTACATTGTACAGTCATTTATAAAATCTTAACAAGATTTGGTATTATATGTGTTAAACCAGTATTTGCTGTTATATCTTGTACTTTTATATGTATAAATTATCCTGTTTAATCATTTACAAGTCATCATTGATGAAAATGAAAAGAAAAGTAATCAAAAAATATTTATCCCCTTGTTAAAGACAATGTACAAGTGCTGGTCTCAGTTGTCTGTTTGAATGTTAGGTTGATGGGTGATAGTGACTTTTTTGTGACCAAGATAATGTTTAATCATCTACTATGATCCAGTTTGAAAAACTTCACATCTGTTATTCATTTACATCATTTGGCAATGGTCCAGATTTTCTCACCCTGACATGATCTGACTCCAAATATGTTTTTTTAGTTTTTATTTTAACATATTCTAAGACTTAAAATATTTTGTTTAGGCAGAAGTGTATTTTGGGTTTTATGGCATACCGACACCTTCTCAATACCTGTTTGTTTGTTTTTTTATAAAAGGTAAATACATCCACTGCAAAACAATTTTCACTGGTTAATATTTGACCTAGGTCATTCATTTTGCACTGTTAGTTGGCTTACATACAAACTATTTTAAATATGTGCATATAGTTCGATAAATAAGACCATTGATGATCTAAGTATATCTGTTTATACTGACTTTATATGCTAGTTTTTACAGATCTGTTACATTGACAAACATTTATGGTTCTGTTTATGATAATAAAGTAAGAAAGGATACATGACTGTGATATTTTGTACTGTGAATATTTGAGTACAAATAAAGATTGAAGATTTTCCTTGACAGTGTCACTTTTTTTTTTTATACCCAGTTCCCTGAATCAAAATATTTTGTACAGTGATTACAGTAAAATTTTTAGTCGAAAAAAATGGTGAATTTCTACTGTTTAATGAGAAAAAAACTTACTTTTTGATATATGTTATAAGCTTTATACATGTACAGCTTTTATTGAAAACAATGTTGAGTTGCAAAGCTGCTGCATAGTTATATAAATATGCTGTGGCATGAATATAAACCTGAGACAAAATACTACATGTGTCATTCTTTTACAAGTTAAGTAGCTACCTTTTACAAATTATGAAACATAAATTAATATGAAAATGCTAAAGGACCACCCCCCTAAGCAGGGCAACTCGCTTTGCTGGACACTTTTTTGAGAACTGTTTTTTTTCCTCATTTTAATGTCCCACAACCTCGGAAAGTGGGGCACCCCGCTACCTGGGACTGTTATTTCAGAACCAATTAACACACACCTTTCTTAATCCTTGTTACATGGGACAGCATAAGGTAGTCCATTTATACAAGTGTCATTAATAAGTTTCTCATGTCTGCAAACACCACTTGAGTGAACAAGTTTGTTTGCACACTTTACTACTTCAAATAATGACATTGCCCACTCATTTACGGTAATCGTAAAGAAGTCGGCAATTTGATGTTTACAATGATTTTTTCAGGTGCATAAAATTTTAAGAAAACATTCTTTTCTTTTAAGATAATTTTTCTTTCAGGACTGACCTTTATGTTATTTTCTTTTACAACAATTGATAAATACAGAAAATCGACTTTATTTTTATACTTAATTACATCCTTTTAAAAATTACTAAATTCCAATATAATAAAATATACTGTAAAATATAAAAAAAGAAATTTCAAACAAACTATAACACAATAAGTACACTTAAATATTATTAATACAATATAATGACAATATAATATCCAAACTTAGATATAAGAAGCAATAAAATGAATTGATTTGTATGTTAAACTCACTTAAAGGACCACCTCACCTCACTAAGTGGAACATTTTAAAAAAGAACCACAGGTGTCCCCCTTAATGACATTTTACTGTAATTGAACCCATTTCCAAAACAACAACAACTACAAAAACAGTGGATTTGTCTTTATATACACATCTGATATTCAATAGCATTCTAATGTACAAACACAAAAAGGGAATTGAGTTTCCAATCTCAGTCCTATCTGGCTGAAATGGACAACTCATGGGATATCAATATAACGGAGTTCATTGGGTAAATATGAATAGAAATTTATGCTAGCAATACCTTTGCCATAAGAAAACTGACCTTTACCTAGAATGGTATAAGAAATTTAAAGAGGGAAACCATGCACACAGTTGATATACACACATTCTCATAAATTGTTAAAAGTAAAGAATAATTTTTTTTTAAGCCAAAAGACTTTTATTATGTATTTCGGATGAAAGCTGTTACAAGTATAAGCTCAAAATTTAAACATGAAAGTAAACAAATGCTAGCAATGTCTAAATGTAGATATAAACTCCAAACTCAGAGTGAGTTCGCCTTTTAAATGGGTCATTTATTGCTTTAAATACGACCTTCTTTACGTGAAACTATATGATTATATTGCAAGAGTGAAACTGTATGCTAGGGGTAGCCCACATGTATATACATATACACTTTTTGATAAATGTGCACTCTCTTTATATCAATTTTTTTTCCAAAGGAATAGTTTGTTTCTACAATATACACAACTACAAATAGGCTGGTGACTTGAATACTCTACTTTGTATCTTAAGTAAGACATTACAGGTTCACAATCATTGCTCCACATGGCAACACAAGGGAAAGTGTCAATATCTTTATAATGTGATCCCCATTATGCACCAAACACCTCTGCAATTTATGTTTTGCAATCAATAACTTCTTCCTTATAATGCAAAATCCAGATGATAAAATGGCTAATGTTTATACTCCAGACTTGTTATTGTCAAGCAAATTGAGACATCCAGATGATGGCTCAATGTATTGGGTCTACAAGTTATGTTTGTAGTTACGTACAAGAAGCAGTAACAATCGCATAAAAAGAAGCGTTATAAGAGACACTTGCTTACATCTAAGGTGATATCCAACAGTTTGTACCATTTTTATGCAACCAAATAAATTATTGTTACCTGTAAAGATTATGCAAAATGCTGCTTATTGGTGCCCATCAACCATGTAAAAAGCAAAGCATAAGGCCCCACTTGTATACAAAAAAATATATTTCCTATCCAAGCCACGCTGCAGATAAATTTTTTTAAACAAAGTGACCACTTACTTTTGAGACCATATTGCATGATCATCTGGGTAATCAGCTTTGAAGTCGATTTGAAAACACTATCATGCTAATTTATAGGTTTTATTTGGAAATAATGGACATTTAATGAAATATATTTCATTATTTTTTACTCTCTAACAATATACTGAGATAACGTTAACCGTCTTTACCTTACAGAACTAATTAGCAACAATTATAACCAAAGTCGACAGAACATGGATAAGGTTTTGTTACATATATTTGATATAGGTAAATTGTACAACACCACTTTTAATGAATCATCTGGTTTTACCGCTTTTCGATAAAGGTTGTTAAAAAATGGAAATTGTGTTGTCACAAAAAACTTGGTGCTCCAGAGGCGGCATATCAAATATGACATTTTTGGTTTGATATGAGCATAGAGTACCAGCTTTTCCAGCAAATAGATCGCTCAAACATTTGAAATCAGCTAAGTTATTGCAGCATATGAACTAAAGTTCCTCAGATAGATTTGAAAAATATTGATACTAAGCCAGGCTTATTGCATTCATCAGGGTCTCAATGTATTCCTTTGCATGTAATTGGATAGTACGGAAACTCTTGTTGGCAGCATACTCACTTTCGTTTGTGGTTGGAAAAACCCATATTTTGCCAAAAATATTCTGACCAGTAGTGTCACTAAACCAGCAGTGTTTGTGTAACTGAGCTCCCTAAAGGGAAGATGATTTGCATTACTTTTTATTGTTGTGTTTCCTCAAATTCATCTTCAGCTCAGTTGTTTGTTCCATACAGAACAGCAAATGTTTCTTTTATGCAGAGACTATTCAAGTAATGTTCACTGTTGGTAATGGATTTCGTATTCTGGAACAGAATACAACTGTTGCCTCAATCCATTTACACAATTTCGGAAAGGGTTGCAAATGTAGCTTAAAACATTGGTGAAAAGCCCTGTAAACCAAATAAACACAATGCATATTTAACTCACAACTAAAACAACTACACAAAGATGTTTTATTTAAAACATGTGTACTTCATTTTTTGAAAGCAGTGCTTTCATATATTTAAGGTCCTGGGGATACTGAAAAAGGCTATCTTATCTAGGTTTCTGCTCAACATCTACTATTATCCCCAAATATTTTCTCTTGTCACATAGAAATCTGGCTTTTCTTCACAAACAAGGGATTCCTGCCTTTACAGAAAAGGCCAAAACCTGAAAATGTCATAACAGTATGCATATAACTATGCGATTTACAATAAATTGTCTTCAAAAACAATAATAATTTTGACCTGTGCTATGTGTTTTCAAAATTACAGACATATTACAATACCCATAAAACTTTGTCATAAAATTACAAATATCTGCTACAACTGAAAATGTATATTAATATAATGCTTACACGAAATCGCCATTATCTTCCCTAGTATTGTCACATTGGGAAAGACATATCTATTCTGACAATAATTCTGGAGCAAATGATTCTATGATCCCACCCAGTTGTAAAGATGCTATCACATTATTTAAGTAATGTTCTTTGTAACTTGAGCTATATTGCAGCAAAATCTGTGCTTATATACGAATTTATATAATGATCCACAAGAACTTGTGTTGAGTTTTCATAGCAACCTCATTTTAACATGCTGCACTTGTTAAATTCAGGCATAACAATGACATTCTGAATGATGTAAAACAGCAGAATGAATCTTTATTAATTACATAAAAATTATGTTTATGACATTTGTTTTGTGCTGCTTACTTTCTTTTATTTTCACCTCAGTGCAATTAACAAAGAATTTTGAAGAATCTTGTTACAAATAAAATCTTTTTTTTTTTCAAGAATTTTTGTTAGAAAAAGGTAATACTTCCAAAACTGGATTATCTTTCCTTAAAGAATTTTACTATTACAATTGAGCTATTAAGTCAATATTTTTTTAAAGATTTTATTTTGTATTGGCACCCTAGTCTACATGTTTTTAGTTTTTTTAACATGGTCATTGACAGGGATCTTTTAATTTATAAAAAAAATCCTTAAAATACTCATTTAATAACAAGTTTACTAAAATGAAACCGTTTGTGTATATCTTTTTTTACAGATTCATGATGACATCTCAAATGTCAAATGCAAAACCTTTCCTAGCTTTACGATTTCTGGGTGAATGAAATTATAAGAGTTATAATGAATGAAGCTACCAATGGTCTCAGCATCCTACAGATGGTCTCAGGGTCCTACCGACAGTCTCAGGATCCTACCGACAGTCTCAGGATCCTACCAATGGTCTCAGGGTCCTACAGATGGTCTCAGGGTCCTACCGACAGTCTCGGGATCCTACCGACAGTCTCAGGATCCTACCAATGGTCTCAGGGTCCTACAGATGGTCGCAGGGTCCTACCGACAGTCTCAGGATCCTACCAATGGTCTCAGGGTCCTACAGATGGTCGCAGGGTCCTACCGACAGTCTTGGGGTACTATCAACAGTCTCAGGGTCCTAGCAATGGTCTCAAGGTCCTACAGATGGTCGCAGGGTCCTACCGACAGTCTTGGGGTACTATCAAGTCTCAGGGTCCTAGCAATGGTCTCAGGGTCCTACAGATGGTCGCAGGGTCCTACTGACAGTCTCGGGGTACTATCAACAGTCTCAGGGTCCTAAGGACAGTCTCAGGGTGCTATTGAGTCTCAGGGTCATAGCAAAGGTCCCAGGGTCCTTACAACGGTCGTAGGGTCCTATGGTCAGTCTCAGCGTCATACCGATGGTCTCAGCGTCCTACCGATGGTCTCGGGGTCCTACCGACAGTTTCAGGGTCCTACCAAGTCTCAGGGTCCTACGGTCGTCTAAGCATCCTAGCTAAGGTCTCAGGGTCCTACTGACGGTCTCAGGGTGCTACCAACAGTCTCAGGAGCCTACAGATGGTCTCAACATTACTGCTTACATAATACTCCAACTAGTTGTTGTTATAACAAACATTTACATTACTATGTTTTATAATAAATTCAGAAAAGATGCATGACAGTGATATTCTGCAGAGTGCAAATTTAAGCACAAAAGAATGACGACTACTTAATGACTTAAACCTCTTTGTGCATGTGGAATTTTGAAGGTTATCCTAATATAGTATTAAATAAATGCCAAAAATTATTAAATACTTATGGGGAATATTTGAAAATAAGAAAGAAAAAACAATAACGAAAAGATAAGAATATACATAAATTTATTAGATCACATTATTATTACAAGCCTTAAAGGTGGTATCCGACAGTTTGCCAATATCAAATGCATGTGTCAATATTTTACCCCTGTTTGGTGGAAATTGGGCATTTAATTTTTGTAAACTAGTACTTCAGTCTAAGTGCAAACAATTTCATCATTACTTCAATTGTAAGACAGAACAAATGGTGAAATAAATGTTCTTTCCAAATCTATAATTAAGCACGATAGGAATTTCTGCTAAAAACAGACATCAACATCAAAGCAGATAAGTCAGATGATGATTTTCTTAAAAATACCTAACTAAGTAACATAGCTCAGATAGGAAATCCATGTTTGTAATGATGAGAAAGGTGTTATGTTTTTCACATAGAAGTAGTGCATCATTGAACAGCATTTTGTGGGATTTTTTCAGGTAACAATAAATTTATTTCATTATTTGAGAAAGAAAAACATTGATTCAAATTGTTGGAACCACCTTTAAAATTACATTTATGGAAATACAATGTTACAAAAACCTATCTATGGAAATACAATGTTACAAAAATACATTTATGGAAATACAATGTTACAAAAACTTTTCCTTCTTGTTAAATCTATTAGCTTTTAAACTACCTAAGCACATTTATAAATACGCTCCAAATAAGACAAACACTTTATATATGAATCATATAAAAGCTACCAGTTTGAAAAATGCAAGAACACAAACAATTGAACCAAATTCTATAATAAAATGACTTTATTTAAACCTACAAACTCAGAGTAAATCGCAAAAGTATCACAAAACAACAAACTTTCTCATGCAAAAGGTGATGCTAGCTGAAATATTAAGTAAGATAAGGGCAAGCAAAACACTTAACTGGCAACTACTATTAAATGAAATCATACTTTAACACCTTCATTTTACAAAAATAATATTTATAATAGTTAGTCATTAAAATATTACAAAACAATGTTAATATTTACAGAATGTGTTAATGGAACAATGGTTAAAAACATAGCATAGATGAATAGGAGTACATTTAATAAATGTTAAAAAGATTTATTATAAAACTATGTACTGTAACAGAAGTAGGATAAAATAATAAAGAAAGATCCTACAAGTGCAATTGGTCTGATTGGTAGCGTTATATATTATGATAATTTGCATGGGAAATAAACTGGCAACTGATATCTTCTATAGATCAACTTATTAGACAATTGATGCATCCCATGTTAAAACTTTTAAGGTATTTTACATTGTCAAAATCTAATTTTTTATACATATAAATAAAGTATTTCTATTTTAAAAGGCAAGAATACTATTTTGTTTTTACTTTAAGCAAATTTCTATTTGAGTACAATTAAATAACATCGTTTCTATTAAATATTTCTAATATAACAGGTATTAAAAGGGATTACATGAATTGTTTCTTTGTAATAGAATATTTTTATATGATATGTTTAACGTTAATTAAAGTTATGCAAGTAGAATAATACAGAAGTTTAAAATCATACAACTTCTTGTTGACATTCAATTTTCCTTTATCTTCTACATTATTATCATTTATGTCATAAAATGGCGTACATTATAGTTAGAGTCAAACTCAGCAATGTTTATGATTCTTCTTTGTGGGAGAAGAAGCAAACAACATCATTCCCTATTTAAATAGACTTTGGAAATTAAACAGCATTGGTAAATAAAAAGGGTCAGTATACTTGATTATAGTTTCATAGATATTGTGCATGCTATCAAACTACAAAATACATTTTAGGAAGTATAACACAATGGCAAATTGACAGGTATAATATCATTTATAACTTCCTTTATAACTGAACAAGTTTATGTTCGCCATACAAAGGTTGGACTGTCATCTTGTGGATCATGCACACTCGGCGCCTGGTTATACATCTGGCTGTACGCCTCCTCATGCAAGCGTGGATCCTGAATAAATCCCATGGCTGGGTAGCCAATCGCAGGCAGCTTTCGTGACTGGAGACTACCAGTGTAGTAAGATGGAAAGCGATTATCATAGATGTAGTCTTCCTGGCTAGAAATGTGAGGCTTTTTGGGGGACTTCTGCCGACTGGAGAAATATAAAAACGTTAAAACAGTAAATATGAAGTATATTAACATAAACATGTATTCTTATATTTGACAGAAACAAATATTAAATGAAGAATGAATGAAGCACTAGTTTAAAACATTTAATAACAATACACTAATTTTATTTTTATGTAGAATAAAATATACTTTTACTTTTAAAAATTTATAGAAATATATCATTGTTTAAACTATCATTGCACCGCAGTAAATACATATGTACTTCTGATTTTTCTAATTGGCACCCTTCAAAAGCTTATTTTTAATTAAGCTAAAATCGTTAACTCTAAATAAACAGCTGTCCATATATAATTTGTATTACGTCGCACCTTAACAGTTAAGTTCAATTTGGTGATATTAAGTTATTAATGACAGAGAAAGACCTCAGACAATTGTTCTGGAAGAATGGCATGTACACTGCAGTTAAAAATATATTCATGTATCCTTAAGTTTTGTAACCTTGATTTTCACTGTTTAGTAATTTCCTTTTCTAAAGAATTTAATGAAGTAAAGTATACATTAACTTATCTTAAATGAAGTTACTATCAATAATTGCAGTACATTACTTACAAGCTCTTATTATATGTCACTGATTAGAAACTGATCGGTTTATTTGCTCTTTATAGCCCATAACTTACTGAGGCATTTATTGTGTAAATAGTTTACATATTCTGGATAGGTCATTAAAGTTGCTGTTTTATCGTTTGTAAATCAGATTTTTGATCAGTTATTTACTACCAATGCATGTGTATATTGTCTTTTTACTGGTAAAGGTATCAAAGTCTCTTCTTTTACCGAATGACCATTCTAATGTGGGTAAATAATCTTTTTCTCTGTTGTATAATCTTTTATGTTTAAAATTTTTCTAGTGCTTCTTTAAATTTACATATAACTTCCATATTTAACAGTTGTCTAGTGCTAGTTTAGATCTTAATTGTGCAATTCTCAAATGACTTTTTTAAATCTTCATACTCACATATAAGCTAGTTCCAAGTTTAATATCAGTTGTCATTCTTAAAGGACTTTTTCATACTGTTATACTGACCTTTATATCTATGCTATTTTAAATAATAAAAAGTTCGATATGACCAAGCATATGCCAGTAAGCATTGGCAATTTTGCTTTTTTAAGTCTCTTCTAATAATTCAATAAGCCAATGTCTACAAACTAGTCCATGGTCAATGCACATCTGTTATAAGGTGCAGCACTGCATTAATCTTGATTAAAAAATTCCAAAGAAATGTTGAATTAGTAATAGTTACTAATTCTCAAGCGCTGATTGGCTGTTATGACAGTAGAGACGTTTACATTTTTGGTGTATTATGCCAATCACAATCTTATAGTTCTCCAGAAGTGAGATTTCCTTTAAAGATTTTGAAAGAAAATGTAGTGTTGTTTTTACTGCAAGTATCATGCCATAATGTAAACAACACATGATCTTTTCACCAGGCTGGTGTATTACTATTTTATAATTATATTTATCTTCTATTTGTTTCAGCTAGCATGCTATTCCACCAACAGTTTTTGTGACATGTATTTCCCAACCTAGGTAGGAACCCGAGGCCTTCCAAACCTGGAGCTCTACATCCATGGATACCATAGCTGGTGAATGATCTTGGACTCATGTTTAACGTTTCAATCTATGGTCCTAAGATCATGGAGTTATCGTACCTGGTTAGACATTTGAAGATGCCGACAATTAGAAGAACTGCGAGGAGAAGCGCCCCAACACCTCCAATAGATGCTCCTAAAATGGCTTTAATTTCTGATTCAGTCTCTGTAACAAGGAAAGATACATGTACATGATCAAACATAAAAATTGAAATGACATCCTTTAATTTGCTTTGTATACCGAAATTATCTGGTTATGTTTATAGCAGAAAAATATAAATATAAAACAACAAAGGCATTAAAATTGTATTTATTTGTTGCAATATTTCTTAAGATGATAAAGATTATGTTAAGTTGCGATGACAATGGTCATGTTATACAAAGTTGTACATCATATTTGGTCTTTAAACGGCCAAAATGGCAGCTTTAGGTTTTTACAGCCACTAGAAAATTATGAGACAGATACCCGATAGAAACATAGAGTCACCAGTGTTCAGCTGAAATTTGCTATTCACATAACTATTCACATGAAAGCAAAGTCCATTTACTCGGACATTAATCCATGTGTTAACAAACTTAAATATAAAGTTAAAATATCATTGCTTGACTTTGGAAATAACCTGAAAAGATATTTATAATAAAACATTATTTAAAATTCAAATGTGTATAAATAAAATTGTCATTATTATAAGAGAAACTAAATTACAAGAATAACATAAATTTCAGCAGCTTGTTACACAGGAACATTTTAAAAACACCAGAAGCCATGTCATAAATATGCTTAATTAACTATGGTCATCATTAATTTGTATTTAATTTGTTTCACATGATCATCAACATTAAGCCTCGATTACAAATCATAACTCGATTTGAAGTCCGGGGCTACCTATCAATCAGCTTTTTTTTCAGGGCCATTCTGAAGACATTAACAGATTGGTATCGATCAATCAAGTGCTTTTATGTTTGAACCCTTTTATCATTAACTTTAATTTTAATTTTTCACTAGTTGCATAAAGTTTTGGACTATATATCTGTTTGGTTATTATTTTGCACTCTTGCAGTGAACACCTTTCAACATATACTAATGACAAACACCTGCTACTTACATCAAATATTCGGCTATCACTTTCAACATCATTAATATATGTATATATAATAATAAAATCAAGAAAAACATATATTGTGATAGAGTAAAAATGTCGAACAACACCTGTTTTTGAGGCACAACGGTTTCCTTCAAAGCCTGGATTACATTGACACGTGGCCTGCTTCAGTCCAGTGTCGACACATACGCCTCTGTTGTTGCAGTAGGTAATGTCAGTCTCACATAGCACTGGAATGAGGGGATCTTACCCGTTATCATATGGAATAGATAATATTACTTACTAACACTTTCAATAAATTAAGAAATATCTTTAGACAGAGCCAAAAGACAATTACGTTGTGGTGTGTGCCTTAATGTCACCTGTAAGCAAATCAAATTCACTGACCAATTTTGAAACAAAAATAACATTATTTAACCCAAGCACATATCTGAATTGGTTGCTATTAAATATCTAACTTTTGTCTTTACAATCCTAACCCACCCATGTTAAAGGGAGATTTTACCATTTTTAATAAGCATGCTTGATTTAAAATCAATTAGCTCTAGTTAATCAGTAAAATTATTCCATGCTGAAAAGCATGTACTAGTATTTTGGTTGATCTTCCCATATAAACTATTCAACCCTATGTTATTGGACATCATATATTCAATAGTTGTTATCATATTGAACATTATCTACCAAATAAATGTTGATAAACATAACACATTTCTCTAAAGAGCAGGATGTGTAAGATAGAAGTTATAGTCAAAAAGAAAAAGTATGAGGAGCAAAGTTGGCTTTATTGAAAGTCTAACATACAACCTTCAGTTTCAAGTTTTAAACAGTTTTTCATTGATTTTTAGCCCCTGTATTACTATCTTTAAATTGCTTTTAAGACTTGCTCTTCTTGAAAAAACACATACTGGTAATGTGGTTTGGTGTTTTTTAAGTAATAAGTCTAAAAGCTGTTGTCTGTTCATAACAAAGTAAAACTGTGACGCCAAAATGCAATATCTAGACACAAGAAAATTCTCGTTCTTTTGTTGAAAGTTTGATAGATCAAGGTAGATTATACTGAGAATTCTGTCACAGGTCTGATTTAGAAAATAATGGTGCCTATACATGCAGGCTAATATTATTATGAGCAGTACTATCAAGCATTTGAAAAGTATCCTGTCCTCTGTCTGTGACTTATCGACTGTTATTATCGACTTTAATGAATGCAATTCACACAATTGTACTTTAATAAATATCTACCCAACACTGAATTGGTATTTTGATATCAGTATATTTTACAAAACATATAAATACATTGGAATTATTGCTCAATTATTGTATTGATTTTAACACCTGCATTTAAGCTATAGCATTACAATTATGCATTAATCTGTCATGATGACAATGCGAATGAAAAAGAAGTTGATAATGCTTATAATGGTAATGTCGTATAGTTGAAAAAGCATTAATAAAATTAGCGAAACTATGAGAAGTGAGTATATTTATCATATAATACTTTTGCACATGATAATTCACCTGCTTCAGTTTCTGTCGATGCTGCTTTGGGTGATTAAATATTTTATTTATGATTGGATTATACTTACATTTGCAATCATTTGGATTGGTGCTGCCGGTCTGGTCCAGGTACTTAAATCCCTCACAATCCTTGCACTGGGCCTGGCCTGTCTGGTCCTGGTACTTATTCACAGGGCATGGTGAGCAGGTTGCTGCCTGCCCATCAGTGCTGTAGGTACCACGGGCGCATGGAACTACAGGTGTCATACACAATGAGATTAACATTAGAAAATGACACTTATTATCTGGCTAAGGATGATGAGTCTTTCTTGGGATAAATGTCCCGCTCAGTATATAGACCTTCAAAGATGTTTCTCATGTTATTTCAAACATATACACTGCTGCCCTCACTGACACAGAATATGGCAATCAACTGAGACAATAAAAATATTCTGAAACCTGGCTTAGATTGTTTATAATTATAATAGGTCTTTTATTTTGTTTGTTTATTTTTTTGTCCCACCAATAGTATCTCAATTATCTGGAGACGATGTCTACTTGAAGCAGATATAGTGCTGCCTTCACTGTGTATAGCATGCCATGAACACCTGGCATGATACCATACTCAGTCACATTATCCTGACACCAGGTGAACCACTTGTTAAGCTACCCTTATATTTGCGTGAGTGTTAGCAAGGGAGCTATACCGCAACTATTTTAAACGACTTTGGTATGTCACTCTCCGAGATCAAACCTGGGGTCTATCCATACCTGGAGCCAATGCTCTACCTATTGCGCTATAAGTTCCAGTATTATGGTATGTCTTGGTACAGAACTATTTTTACCTACAACACTAACTATCAATTACATATCAAGGGTCGTTTTTAACTTAACATCATCTTCCAAGTCGTACTAATGTTGTGCTGATCTGTACACACCAGCTGTTGCCTTTAAAATATGGCTAAAAATTGTGACGATTATAAAGAATAAAATTATAACAATTGTACTAGATTGCACTCAGTATTATCACATAAACAAAACCTAATGAGAAGAATAACGATATTTGAATCACACTGTCCTTTCTTTAAAAAAAAATAAAAATAAAATGCATTTACAACAAGAGGGCCATGATGGCCCTTAATCGCTCACCTGACACAGGCTTTACGTAGGCTCAAATCTGGCATTTAGTAATTAAGAGTTATTTACTTTAGAAATCTTTATTGAAGATTGGACCATTAGTGTGGTCACTGGGTTGATAACATTTTCTGGAATTTTACCAAGTAACCTACTGAATCCACATGACTCGCTTCAAAACATATGTAAGATTTCATACTGGCAAACATGATGGTCAAGTTTGGTGAAGACTGGGCCATCAATCTAGCCTCTTAAGTGTTTTCACAAGGTTTTTCTAAAATGTAACCTAGTGACCTACTTTATGACCCCACGAGACCCAATAACAAACTCATCCAAGATTTCATGTAGACAAACATTCTGACCAAGTTTGATGAAGATTGGACTATAAATAGGGCCTCTAGTGTGTTTACAAGCTTTTTCTAAGATTTGACCTTGTGACCTACTTTTTGACCCCACGTGACCCAGTTACGAACTCATCCGAGATTTCATGCAAACAAACATTCTGACCAAGTTTGTTGAAGATTGGGCTATAAATGTGGCCTCTAGTGTGTTCACAGGCTTTGTCTAAGATTTTACCTAGTGACCTACTTTTTGACCCCACGTGACCCAGTTATGAACTCATACAAGATTTCATGCAGACAAACATCCCTACCAAGTTTGGTGAAGATTGGGCTATAAATGTGGTCTCTAGTGTGTTCATAAGCTTTTTCTAAGATTTGACCTAGTGACCTACTTTTTGACCCCACGTGACCCAGTTACGAACTCATCCAAAATTTCATGCAGACAAACATTCTGACTAAGTTTGGTGAAGATTGGGCAATAAATGTGGCCTCTAGTGTGTTCACAAGCTTTTTCTAAGATTTGACCTACTAACCTACTTTTTGATCCCACGTGACCCAGTTACGAACTCATACAAGATTTCATGCAGACAAACATCCTGACCATGTTTGGTGAAGATTGGGCTATAAATGTGGTCTCTAGTGTGTTCACAAGCTTTTTCTAAGATTTGACCTAGTGACCTACTTTTTGACCCCACACGACCCAGTTACGAACTCATCCAAGATTTCATGTAGACAAACATTTTGACCAAGTTTGGTGAAGATTTGGCTTTAAATGTGGTCCCTAGTGTGTTCACAAGTTTTTCCTAAAATTTGACCTCGTGACCTACTTTTTGACCCCAGGTGACCCAATAATGAACTCATCCAAGATTTCATGCAGACAAACATTCTGACCAAGTTTGATGAAGATTGGATAAAAATTGTGGCCTCTAGTGTGTTCACAAGGTAAATGTTGACGACGGACGATGAACGCCGGAAGAAGCGGTATCACAAAAGCTCCCCTTGAGCACATTGTGCTCAGGTGAGCTAATAAAAACACATGTCTGTTGAAATGAATCCTACTTGCAGTTCACGTCATTCTCAGACCAGCAAAACCATCGCAAGGAAACATTATAGGAACTGGAAAGTTAAGTGAGGTCTGCATTTTGCCATATTGCAAGTTATATATATTCTGATTTTGAAGCATATCAACAGTTGTCTTAAAAAGTTTTGCTACATACAAGCAAAATTCATCAAGGGGTGCAGTTTTAAAAAAATAGACATGAAACTTTGATTCCTGCCTTCTGTATTTTGTCTCTATACAATGCTTAAAATGCATAGCAAAAATATACCCTTACATATAATTATGGGTTATACAAAGCAGCTAAATCATAAATGTAACCAATCAGAAAGCAACAATTCATATATCCTTAGAAAACGCTAAAAGAACAAAATGGAAGTTGAATACAACATCTAGTGAGCAAAATATTCACAGTTCTAAACAGACCAGCTAAAACTTAAGAAAGTTTTAAATAATAATCTTTATAAGAAGAAAAGTCATAAGACTAATATTAATATCATTGTCAATAGAAGACGGTAACTAAAATACTTTGTATATTGGTAAAAAAGACTTATGCACCGTGTCTGACCAAAGTGTACATATAAAGATTGCAAAAAATCAACTTATTGAATGAGAGCTTTTGATCAGAAAGCAGAAGGACCTAGGGACATGAACGGTGTATTTGATGATATTAACCAATCAGCCGTGTGATTGGATTTTACTAATCTATGGATTCTATTGGTTATTACTGAAATAAATATGCTTATTTATTTTACATCTATATGTGTAATATATCTTTTTAGCTTCCTTTAGTTACAACATATAAAAACAATCATAATATTACTTGGAAAACCTCCACTCCGTATCCCTAAAAAGAACCCTTCCACACACCTCAAAGTTTGGTGTACTGGCAGAGCAAGTTATTATCAAAATAAAGGTTTTGTAAGAAACATACCACACTGTGTGTTGGCCTTGAAATGTCCAGGTTTGCACACTTCTGTTGTCTGAATGGTACTGTAGCCCTCAAAGGTAGTGCCGTCCTGTCAATAAATTTAAAGTAATTCATTGATGAAAAACTATTGTCAAATGTTGTTCGAATTAAGTGTATAATGGTATAATGGGGATATACAAGTAAATCTTATAAGTTAAATTTATTCTAAAATACCTTGAGTTACCGAGAAAAAAATGTTGCAACTAGATATTTTTTGCTATATCACACATTTATTTATTAGTATTAAAAAGTGGGAATTGAGTGGGAATATTTATTTTAATTCATTTAAAGGAAAAAATACTAAATACAAAAATGCTGCTTTAAAAAGCCTAAATACATATTTAAAGTGCCTGCACTGGCATGTGTATGCTCAAATCTATAAAATATATAAAAGTATGTAAAACATTCAAACATGCTTTGGATAAATGTTTTTCTATAGTTTTCCCCTCATGCTAGTCTCATTTGTTCAAAGTCTTTGGAAGTAATGTGGAAAATTCATGTCCCACAACAAGCAAAGCTCTCTCATTTAGGATCTTTTTGTTATGACATTTAATATTTTATTACTGCTTTGACATACAGATATACTTCACACCAACAGAATAATGCTCAAGATGGTCATGTCCAGGGATTACTGGCAGAGAATGATGCATTTAAACCACCAAATACTAGCCACCATTTGTAGTCCCTTAAACAAGATCAAAGGGTGTTTTGAAAAAACAAAAGTGCATGGTTACTTTATCCAGAGAATATTCAAATCCTGATATGCACTGGTTTTATAAGTTGTATACTTTTTATGAGTCATATGATATGGCCAGTGATTTTACACTTAGAGCAGATAGAGATGATCTTACACCAGTTGTCATTAAATACAAACATTTATGAAACAAGTTAAGGGTGGGGAGTAATAGTAAGAGAGTCTATGAAGAACTTACTATCATTTTTCTTGGATGAGTCTTATGATTGTTTCTATTTAATACAAAAAGGGTCAGATTCTTTTTACCACAAGATTTTAATTCCACCAAAAATACAATTTTACAAAATTTAACAACAATATTTGGTGAAATAGTGGTATGAGAGGATCTGCATTATGATGATGTCAATGAGGTCAGCAATCAAAAAGCTTTATTACACTAGTGTAATATAACAAAACATGTAATGGGTGTATTAAATGGAAAACATGGGGATCATGTGATAAAAGTTTATAAATTCAGTTCTAACAACAAAACACTATGTAAGTTCTACATTGTAACAAAAAGAAATTTTATTGATTGAAAAAAAATTCAGTCATTGCACTGGTCATTGTTAGATGTCATGCCTGTTTAATGTAACTTGATAACGATTTAGACAAATATCGTAGATGAAGTTTGACGAGCTAAACCTGGGAGCTGTCTGTTCAAGATCTACCATATTGGCAGTTAATTCTGTATCAATATGCCTTGTTAATATTCATAAATAGAGAATACCAGGTTAGTGCTGATATAGAAAAATGTTATCATGCGAGGTGTAAGGTATTTTTTTTTTAATAAATAATCAGATTTTTCCTTTGAAAAACATGGTTAAAATTAACATCAGATCCAGATGTGGAAGATCCTACTAAATAACAGTCTGGTCAGTATCTGCAATATTTGTTTGTAAGTCTCTATCATTATGTCATTTATTTAATTAATGATATGATAAATGAATAATAATTAGGATGGGATATTAACAAACGTAGAAGAGTAAAGATTTTGGTTTTACATCAATGTTGAGATTCAGTCTCTCTGCCTCTAGCGCCTGAGCCAGCACATCAGTTGTAGGTACATCTTCACCGGATATCTGTGACGTCTCACTGAAACATTCAACCAATCATCTAAACTCCCATCACAACTAAAAAAAAACAAACCCCAAAACTTCCCTCTCCTATAGATACCATGTGGACATTATTTTTCAATTACATCACTAATGAGGTCATAACTTATCAAAGAAAACATCAGCGCTTGCACATTATTTATTCAAATAGATTGGTTTTCTTTTCACTGCTTGCAATTGAGAAACCCTTCAGGAAATGCCAGGTTAGAACTCTGTAAAACCAGTTTAAGCACCCCAGTCGGTCCCTTTTGCAGACGGACCATTCCAAGGCAGTACCTGATGGGTTAGCTCTTTTCATTTAATGACTCATCACAGATTTGTTTTTACTTTTACATTTTTTTTACTTTTACATTTGGCTTGCATGTGAATACCTTTCCTCTGTGCCTTTTTCATATTTTGGTATATGTTGCAATGCTCATAGGATTTTGTCAGATTTTCTTATTTAAAACTTTTACAAGAATCCTTTGTGCACAGCATAAAAAAACTCCTGTTACAATGTATGATGAATACCTTTTCTACATTTCTAATCAATAATATCTGTGTAGATTCTTTTGTCCCAATTTATTTTTTAGCTCTATACATTATTGAGATGCAAAAATATTTTTGTCTTTTTCACTAATTCCATGTTTTTCTTAAGCATTTCATGTTTATTTGTTTTGTATTGTTGAATATTTGAATTGTATATTATGTTCGCTCTTTAAACGCGAAGAGCAGCAAAGTGTTTAATTAAACTGAATTGAGATGAGTTGAAAATATCTAACTTTATAAAGATAAAGGAGCTATTCTTGGTGACCAAATACTGAGGTATAAAAACAGGTTATTGTCAAATCAACAAAATACGGCTTAATAAACAGCAACAAGTATAACATTGAAAGGTACATGTACCCATGTTACATCAATAATCAAGGTTTTAAAATTAACAAGAACAGTTTGTCACGTTTATGTAAAGATCTGAGTCAGATTTGCAAGTATGATAGGTACCAGTATAACAGTTATACATGTATGAACAAAGGTTACACTTAAATGTAACATTATACTAATGGCTACCTAGTGCATGTGAAACAGATAATGAAAACTTTCAAATAAACAAGGTAAACATTTTTAGTAATAATGTAAAAATAACTGTTTAAAATGTAACAGGTAAAAATACTTGAGTTCTATTTTAGTTACAAGCATAAAATAAAAAAATATAAATAAACACACAAATAAAAAACAAGAGAAACAATTATGTAACTGCATATTTTAAAGTTTCTGACTAATATATAACAAACCCTACCTTACATTGTTGACGGTAATTGGAAAGTTAACATCTACCAAAGCCCGTTTTCTTCTACCGGACTGGGAGTTAGGGCATTCAAGTTTTCCCAACATAATATTTGAACAATCGGCATCACTGCACCATTTGTTCCCTGCTCGGGCTCTGAGGATTTGTTTTATTTTGTTGATGATTTGGTTCCCCACAACAGACACTCTTGTAGTATTTTCATTGAATACAGCACAACTCGCCGCATCCACCTTGTAAGTAAGTGTAACTTCTACTGATACCAGTTCTGTCCCAACAGGTGTGGCATCTGTTGGGATAATTAAAAATTACTGGTAAAAAAGTTGATTTGTTATGTTAAAACTTGAGTTATATCATAATATCACTTTATATTGTTAAATTATCATAAATGTAAATAAATAGTCTAAAATTTATAATCCAATTTAAAAATCAAATATACTGGAAAAAAAAAGATATTGCATACTGCATGTTATTGTTCAAACACCACTGCAACTTTATGTTATGTTTTGTACATATAAATGTGCAGATAATTAGTTCTATACAGGCATTCAAGGTTCCTGTCACCTGTAATAGCTTGACTTCAACAAAACAAGCATAATCTTGTTGTGGTGTTATATAACCCTCAAAAGCAAGTCAGATAAACAGAAAGAAATGATAGAACTGTATAAAGCTTTACCTTGGACGAGACATGTACTGGAGCCTGCAGCAAGGTTAGTGGTGCCAGCAGAACATTTCTTGCAGGTGTTGGGGTTAGATCCTTCTCTGTTGTTGTAATACCCCTGTGAACAGGGCTGGCAAGCACGTTCGGTGTTGTTGAAACCCCAGCCAGCATTGCAAATGGCTGACAAGTACAAAATCAATCTGATGTAACAAAGTTATGGGCATCGTAATTGATAAGGTACCTAAACCTTTTAGTAACTTACAAGTAGTTTTAATGCAACCTTAATGATATGCTACATATACTAACATATTTTTTAAAAATAAATGGCAAAAAAGATGTGGACCATATAAACCACCAATACATGTAGCACAAACCATCTGCAGTGATATGCTGCATGAAAAAATGTGTGCATCGAAACTGATATTACATGAACGTTATGCCCTGTCTACAAAATGTTACATAACTTAACTGCAGCTAAACTGTTGTTGCATGATCTAATTTACAATTTATATGCTTCATGAACATCACAGCAAATATGTTAGCTTAGATCAACCTAACAAATGTTTCTTGGAAATTAAGCCACTAAAATTGATGTTGCATGAACCTATTGGCAATTTTATTAATAGGCTTTTTGATCTTAAGTGACAACAGTTTTTTATTGTTACCAAGATATCTTGCTTAATGCTATCAGCTATACTTTTGGAGGAACAACATGATATTTTAGTAAATTGGATAGTTGATAATAAAAGCATTACAATATCATTATACTGGTAAATTATTATGCATGTGTAACACACTGTAATTTGTACAACAGCTTTTGGTATGAAACATTGCTTCTTCTATTTTTTATGTTGACTACTTAGTGTACCAATCATGCTATTTTATATAAATTTGTAAACTACGATTTAGTGACAAAAATACGCAAGCTTATATCTTTAAGATCTTTATAACAGACGACTGGCCTTTTAAGATATTTTATTCATATTTACAGTATCTGGCAGCTAAAACTTGGTGGCCATCTTGAAGTATGTGGTCTGTATTATGCGTTGACAATTTATCTTGGCAGATCCACATAACAGAGATATTGTCAATAATTGTAGTATATAACATTGCTTGTTGCACCATTGTGGCCACCATCCCTTTATAAAACCCCCAACGATAATCCTACTATAAGTGTTTTTATTCATGGAAAATATCGTTTGTAATGAAACTACCACAAAAAGGATTTAGAACGTTAGTACAAATATTCCACCTTAAATATTTTGTTCAACATTTAAACTACCTTGGACATAATATAACAAGGGAGAAAAATTGTGTACCATTGAGTTTATTCAGTCATTCTTAGCCTGCTAAGCACAAAGCCTCAGGCCAAACACACAGATCTATAGCAGTCCTCTTTAGGTGTTTAATTAGGATACATACATTTGCTGCTGCATTTCTATATATATTGTTACCATTCCATGATGTTGTTAGATGAGAACTAAGCACTACATGTAAGTATTAAGTGTAAGTATAAAATTAACCAATGTAGCAGGCCAGTGGTTAGGGAGATACTTACGTATGCATTGGCTATTTGAAATGCTTCCTTCTGTTTGTGTTGTTCTGTTGTTGAACGTAGTATTGCAAGATTTGCACTGGTCCTGCATCACTTCATCATTGTATGTTCCAACTGGACAGAACATACAGATGGTCGTGCCACTTTGTATCTGTGCATATGTCCCCACTGGACAAATCACTGTAGCACAACAGAAAAAAAAGAAGATATTTACAACAAACCATCTCAGATGACTTTCATACCTTTGTAAAAACTGCTTCTAATTTTTTTTAAACAAAGAAAACGTTCGTCAAAAATGATTGTTAACCTTTTTTAGCCATAGATCATAGAGAACTTGGAATGAGCATTGAATGTTACATCAACCTCAAAGTAGTTATCAAAGTAGTTAGCCATGTAAAATTATAAACTTGTTTATCATTTTACTTGGTCTGATTTCATTCAGTACCACTACTTGTTTATTTTCAAGTGAAAATGTTTCCCACTAATACAAGGCTTACCAAACCAAAATTCCCATACCATTAAGTTAAATTCAAAAACTATATTTTACAAAAACTGGTGATTGTTTATACAATTATTGGAAAACAACATTCATGTATGTTAAATACAAACAATATTAAAAGAATTGAGTAAATACACAGGGAGTCATGTTTCGTATCATTTCATCCAACTCATTTAATTTTTTAATTATTCAATAAGCACTTATATCAGATACTCTCTTTCTTAGAGGACCCTTGAAAAGGGCAGTTCTAATTAGAGAACTGTTGGTTAATATAGACCTATAACACATTTTATTTCTATATCATTTAACAAACTAGGCAGTTAAATGATACATGCGAGACACAAGTCATTTGTTATCCTTAAATATCAGCATTTCTTGAAGAAGTTCAGGAAAAAGGATTATCTAGTTTACTAGCATTTTTTCAAGTTTAACAAATGTTCATATTAAACAACATCAAAAGTCTGATTCTTTTTTACAATGTTGTTAAATGGCAAAATAATTATTTTTATATCTTAAAACTAAACAGTAATACAGCTTTAAAATTGTTGTTTAATGCCATCATAAAATACAACAACAAAACACTATGCCTAGTGACATGTTTCAAAATGTCTTCCAAGGCATTACAAGTTGGTATCTGTTGGGTTTGCTCTGTCTGTTTCATAACCCATCTTACATTTACATGTGGCTTGCATGTGAATACTTTGTGCTGTCTTTTTTTGAATTTTGGTATATGTTGCAATGCTCATAGGGCTTTGTCATAGTTTCTTCTTAATGCCAAAACTTCCTTTCATCGTGGTTAAAATTTACACATAGTTTTTAACATTTATTTAATACTTCTGTACACTTAAACTAATTAACACAGACCTATGCTGAATTCGTTTAAGATTTCATTTTTCAGTCAACTAATAATTACTTGAAGTTGAAGAGTTCATTACGTAGACTGCTTTATTAAGTGGACACTGGCAATAGCAACTAAACTGAACTAAAAACTTTTGAAGGTGTAGTAGTTGGTCATAAATCTTTTATTTTGATTTTGTGTTGTTTCATTAAATTTTCTACAGGTAAATTGCTACCTAGTGAAAAGGAAACTGTTTGTCGAGTAGATAGTTTATCAAATTATTTTGACAAAAGCTATTTGTTGAAAGCAAGATTGGTTGAGGTTGCTGTTTTAGGATAGAAAGCAAGCTTCCAAGCATTCTCTAGGTGAATGAGCTACAAGTTTACTGATGTTTATTGTTGAATTAATACCATAATATCCAGCTTAATTTTGGGCTATGAAATTTTTAATGCAACATCAGTTAAGTCACTCTGTCCTTTCTCCACAATACATCATATATAAGGATAAAAATGTTTTAACTTATTAGTTAATATAAAATGTGTCTCCAAACATTTTAAAATGTACATATTTTATTTTTGCCTACCTCTAGAACAGTCATTGAGTGAGGTAGAACTTGTGGTGATGGTAGATCTTCCTACTGGACATGCTGTGCATTCCAGAGCGTTGTTTACGTTAGACTTGTAAGTGCCTATTGGGCAAGAATAACAACTCAAAGATGTCCTATTGTAGGCATACCCTGCCGCACATGGAGCTGAAAACAAAGCAAATTAGTTTTTTACAGTCATGTTAACAGAATACCTCAGAATAACACAGGTATTTCTTTTGAATCACACTATATGTGCTTCAAGTGGACACCATCTCCAGATAACTGAAATACTGTTGGTGAGACGATAAACCCAATAAACAATAAACAACAACAAGTAGAACTGTGTATATATAATGTTAAGTAAGATGTCTTCCAAATTATTTAATTGCAATTGGCTATTTGGGGACAAGTTGTTTAAAATCTACAAGATTTACCCAAACAAGAGATTTCACAAGTTCCAATAATATGAAAAGTATGCAAATGGAGACCACCTGATGTTCCAGCTGATGATAAATGCACAATTAGAGGCCTCGACAAGACTTACAGTAAGCTGTTAAATTATTTCTTCCAGTCAGGTATTAAAGCAGATTTAGTAGCATTATCACAGACTGCGATGGACCTTTGCCTAAATGATAGTTGTACATTTTGACCATAATGTATGCTTCAACTTGATTCCTGAGGCTATATCTTTGAGGAATTTCATATCAGGCCGCTGGAATAATTGTTACACATTAGCCCAAGTGCTAGTCTGGAAGACCCTAATAAACTAAACATGATAGACTCTTACGTGCTGATTTTATATTTGGACATTAAAGCCTATTCACAATGTAACTACCAGAGCAAATGTTCATAAAACTACTACCAGGCATTCTTTCTGTATACACATACAGTTTGTATTCACTGATTTTCTAGGTACATGCAATTACATACAGAGAATAAATAACATTTACAATAATGCATTATCACCAGAAACAAATACCAACTTTTACACAATTTTTTAAATAACTATACATACCTTTACACAAATCACTACTGTTAGACCCAATGTTATCTGTGTATTTCGGAGCAGGACATGGTTTGCAGTCAGCGGCCCCAATAAGGTCTTGGTAATAATTCAGTGCGCATTTAGTACACTGGGTATTCTCACCACTGATACTGTAGGTCCCTTGAGGACAAGGCACTGCCAAAGTAAAGCATGCCAAAATATAGCAACATTTTATATTAGGAATGGATTACAGTATAGCTAAATAGTTTTTGTTTAAAATCCATTGTGGTGAACAATTATGGTCATAACAGACAGTAAACACTAAATCTGGATTATAAATGATTGTTGGTGGGACTTTAACAATTTGTTATCAAGTGATCATATGATGAATTAATACAAACTAACGTTCCTACATGTAACTTGCTTTAGAACTGTGGGCTTTTTTGTTTTCTTAACATGAAATAGAAATGAAAACAAAATCACAAACATGGTCACTGGGATTTTCACCCAATGATCCCTAAATGACATTTGCTTTTGCGCCATTTATATCAAACCAACAGATACCATTTATTCATCATGACCAGTGTCCAACCCATGTATGATGAGTGTCAATTCATGCAATCCTTTATTATTGATGAGAACAAGTTGGTCAACCAAATGACTGACAGACAGAATGATCAATCAATAGAACATCCGAATGGCATACCAACCAAAGGACAACTGCAAAACAATACAATTAAGGATTCAGTAGAAAATTTTGGGAGAGACCACTTACAGCATACAAGGCCACTGCTGTACTGACCAGGAAGACACAGCTCGGAAACAACAAATGTTCCAAAACCAATGTAGGTGATTCCACCCTAAAAAAAAAGAAGAAGATGAAGAATATACGTAAACATGAAACTAAATGCTTGCATTTTTACAAGTGAAAAATGTATTTTTAACTTTTTACCAATATCCAGACTTATTGATGCTTTAACTCAATATACCAGTAAGTAATTATGGCAAATGGGAGAATTTTGTGGGTGTTTTTTTTGTGTAATGAAATTGTTTAATCAAAGCTTTCATATTTAACTTTAATGTACATCTTTTATAAACAATGGAATAATTACTAGTTTACATAGGTAAAAATGTTTGCAGACGACATTGGTGCACTTAAATATGTATACAGAGCAAATTCGAACATATGTTGGCATTTATGTTTGTGTTCAGGAACCTTTTAAACAGTTCTCAGATTTTGACCATAAATAGGAGAAAGTTTATTGTTTGTTTTTGTTACCATCACAATGTCCAGCTACTTATTTGTAAAGGAAGACCCGAGATTTAAGTCTGGGTATGACCACTGGCACACTGCAGGTTGTTAAAAAACATACCCGAATGAAAGTTCTCACCACGACTGGGCTCGAACCCATGCTGTTAAGGGCTGAGGAGTTACAAGTGATTGACTTTAACTGCTAAGTCCCGGGAGCCCTGTTTTTTAACTAATGTTTGGAGGTCATGACTCCATGTACAACATATTTTATTGCCCTATTAACTATCTGTAATTCAACACACCGCTGTTTCAATACATTACAGAAGAAATAAAAAAATAAAAACATTTTGCCAAATCCCGAATGATTGCCCCCAAATACAGATGAAAATCCTTAAGGTACAGTTTGATCTCTAAAACGTGTATTGAGAAATACCAGGCTGCAAAATTAGAGGACAAAGTCAGAGCACAGAACAATGAAGAGGGACATTTTGATATGTTAATGATAGAGGTGACTCACCGCAAGGTCAAGACTTCTGGCTTTAATCACCAAAGTTTGTGCTAAGATTTCTTTCGCCTGTATAATGGCTCCGTTTGCCGAATCAGTCACGAGTTTACTGAAAAACAAACATGCATCGTAATGATTTACTCAGTATTGTCCATAACCTAAAATTTATGACATATTACTGGTAGTTTAGAAGTTGATAAAGCTGCTATAAAAATTAACATTTACATGTTTCTATCAACCCTTTCCCTTATGAAGACTCTGCCCCTGTTGTACCCCTATATGCATACACAATAAGCTAGATTAGCCTCACCAAAATCATAAAAGTGATCTGGAGTTAAGCAGGACAGTGATAGGGACTGTGTTTAAACTCAAAATTTAGTGAAAAGATGAAGTTAAATAACACTTATGAATTAAACAAAAAAAAATAAATATTTTTTTTAAATGATACAAATTTTATACATTTGTGCATGACATATACATATAAACACTAGTAGTGAAAATGAACAGCATGCCTAAGCTTGGAGAAACTCACGATGATAGTGAGGAGAAGGGGGATTTGACATAAAGGACATTTGTTACCATAATAAACTGCTGAAGTTCTTTATGCAAATAACTTCTTTAACTATCAGGCATTTCACAGTTCTTCAACACAGCATAGTTTATGATGAATACAGGAATTTCATCGCAGAAATAAACGTGTACACACTTACGTAAACATTTGTTTAACTTATTATTTATATTGCCTTATTGCTAAGCAGTATTGTTGTGATCATCTATAAGATTTGACCTTAATGACACTGAATGTTTTAGACCAAGGCCAGTGTTATTGTGACAAACCCACACAAAGGAATATAGAATTCTTTGAATCTCTCTCAACTTTGCTAACATCAAGCAAAAATTACCAAAACAAGAGAGTTCCATTAAATTTTCCAGAGCCTTATTGATTACTGCAAGTTGTTGGGTTTTAATGTCAGTAATCTTAATTCTTCAGTTCAGTGATTTCTGACCTTGACAATATGTAGCTTAATGGCATATGCATGAAGCAAAGGGTTAATTGCTACAATTGTTGATATGAACTTTTTTTTCCTTCTAATTATGCTTAGTAATATGAGTAGCCTTGTAAAATTAAAGAATTACATTCTATAAACCAGACAACACAAGCTTAAAAGATTGGTCGATATATCATCCTGATCCTCTATGTGTCTGGGGAAAATTGTAATAGTTTGCCCATACCCTTCTACTTTGCATACCTAATATTTCGAAAGTTAAGCTCAAAGATGGCATTCACTAAAGCTCTTTTCTTTCTGGTAGAAACAGTGGCAGCAGAACACGATTTGAAAGTGACATCAATATTTGAACATCCAGCACCGTTACACCAGTTGTTGGTAAATCCTGCGGTTTTTTCTTCAAATATTTTTTTGACCTTGTCCTTGACTTGCGCGTGGACAATTACACTCGTCTGACTTGTTGTGCCAGTAAAGTCTTGGCAACTGTCTACATCAAGCTGGTAGGTGATATTAACCACAATCGTGACCAGCTGTACAGGTAGGGTCACTGGATCTGTAAAGGAGAAATACTATACATAAACTTATTGTCAACCTGTAACATGCAATATTTGCAACTTACATTCATGGTTATGTTGTTGCAAACATCTACTGTATCTGCTAAAAGTGTCACTGCAAGAAAATTAGCAGTAGGTCATCTGGATCCTAATTAGACAGCTCTGATTGGTCCATTCTGAATGGATGTCATTCAGTTATACAAGGAAACCAAATAAAAAAAAGTATACATGTCGAAGAAATAATAAAAGTGACAAAAGGAATACTTTGATACTAAAGATACAGAACTTGTCTACAGAAGGATTTCTCATTTGTGCTTTAGCTCAAGCTTATATCGTCACTCCCAGACTACGTCCCTACTGGGACAAAATGTTTTAATTCCTAATTGTTAAACACCATAAGAGCTGGGTATGGTTAGAGCATAAACATATTATATTTTTTACAATGTTTGTTTTTCAGGTTTATCATCCTACCAACAGCATTTCAGTTATCTGGAGATGGTGTCCAGTTGAAGCTGCCTTCACTGTGTACAGCATGCCGTGAACACCTGGCATAATACCAAACCCAGTCTTGTATTTGCTTGAGCGCTAGCAAGAGAGCTATACCACCACGTTTTTTAATGACTTTGGTAAACCATGGCCCGGGAATGAACCCAGGAAATCCCATACCTGAAGCCGACTCTCTACTGATGGCGCTACCAAGTCCGGTACACTAAAGTGTGTTAGAGATATTTAGTACAAGGGAAAAGACAAACAGTTAAAATTTGAACTTGAGCAAAATCTCAGCTAAGGAGAGATATCTGCAATAAAAATATTAAAATCAAAACTCTATAAATGTTCCTTGCCCAAAACCGTTGTCTCTTTTCTCCTGACTTAACATCTGGACCACTTTTTATCAATACATTTCAGTTGCTTTTATTTCAGTTGTTTTCTTGTAACTGGCATTTTAGAATTCAAAGGAGATATACAATATATGATTATGCATTTATGTTACTATCATACTTACCAAAATTCATACTTAAGTAAGATGAGCTTGAACTGAGTCATTTTGTCAGCAAACTAAGGAAGCAGTTAAATAAGCTTGAACACAGCTATTGTTTAACATACATACTATTTGTTCCACCCTTCACTTGTTAAAAATGAGAAAATGATAATATTACAGGTATACAAACAATTAATTAAGGTTACAATTTAGGATTAAGGTAAACCAAACAGCATAATAAGACATTGAATACCACACTAAATTTTCATCCTTTTTTAGAGCATGAAGAATACAATATCAAGAAAACTTTGAAAAACGAAATTGTATTCAGCCACCCCTTTGCATAATGTCTTAGTTTTCCTCACATAGTTTAAGTGCTGATGTTATGGGGCGTTCACCTTCAAACAATTATAAGGGATTGCTATGTCCGACTAGTCACATCCTTAGGGGTGTTATGTTGGTATTGAAAATGCATGGAGGGTGATTCATCCACTTTTACAAAATGAGAGAAGTTTTTATTCCTTTTGTCCAGACACCTGTCTAGTCAAATAGAGGTGACTCCAAAGTGTTGCTTGCTTTAATTTTAAGATATGCATCGTTATGTTTTTGTATTGATTTTTTTACCAATCATTAAGAAAACTGTTATAAATAAGATCATTTCATACTGGTTGTTATCTTGTGGAATATGATGTACTGGCAAAAGAATCTAAAGTCATGATCAATACGACTTAAATCGCCTAATACGATGGTCATAATTAAGTCAACCAAAATTAAGTATAACTCGATATAATAACTGCAAGAATGTCATACATTAAATTACTTTCATTTACCTAGCAAATTGGCATGATACATACCGGCCTTGTCTTGCTTGCTTGAGTTTTCATATTTGACTCTGTTTCTTGTAATTTTTTATCTCTGCATACAAAAATCATTTATAAAAGCCAGACATAATATAAAATTTAACACAAAAAAAGGAAAATAAAAATCAAGTCAAGGGTTAACTGTACCTGAGATGGGTAGCGAGCAGCTAGTTGAACCAGTTCTGGTGTTGGTCCTGTTATTTGGACATTGTTTACAGGTGTTAGGGTAGGGGACTGTTTTGTTGTTGAAGAAATTGACTTGACAAATCTGGCAGGCCTTCATAGTGGTATCGTATCCAGAGCCTGCATCACAGTCAGCTGATAGCGAGAAAAGAGTGTGCAACATGAGAAAATGTCCCTCATAGCTCCAAGAAAGACTTTTTTCTCTCAGGATCCAGTTTTTTTTGCAAACGATCATGCACATTGCTTTTCCCCCCGCATTTCAAAATAGCCATGTCATTTCAGAATTGTCCTTGTTTTTGTCATGTATATCTCTAGGAAAAATCGTCCAATTTTTTTTTATTGTATTATGGACATGTCTTTATACTTGGCATGCTTTTGTCGCTTAGTCACAGTTTTCAAACGTGGTGAGCATCCAAACATTTGATACTGACAAAATTATTAGAATTGACTAGTAATATTATGTTTATACAAGAAGTGTCAGTAATTACTCTAATTCTTTTATAACTTCAAGAGGAATATTCAAATAGCTAATATGTGCAGTTATCCCTTTACTTCTTACTTTAAAAGATAACATACATATGGTGGGCTTGTTTGTACTGGAGTCTTGCCGGAAATAACTCAACCATCAACCAAACACTGACGGTAAGGTTTAATTAACAAAAACTTTTACATGATCACATGCTCAACTACTCAAGTCCTTGATAGAACAACCTTTAGGGACTTGAATGGTCAATTACCTTTACTCAGAGGAGGTGCTGCTTAGAGGTTAAAATGCACTGAAAACTTATGGGGGGAAATAAAAGGGTTGCTGATAAGAGGTTTTTGCTGCTCGGAGGTGCCTTTTTGAGAGGTTTTACTGTACACAGAAATTTATTTAAATGTATATGCTGATTATTGTGACATAAACATAATAGTACCTGCATTCAAAAACTAGTCAGCATCATGGCATTGTCACTTTTGATGTTTGAATTAGAATTGTAGGGCTAATATTGAGGAGGCATGTACTGTCTGTCTTACCTATACAGTCTTGAGAGGTAGTTGAGCCAGATGTGAGTGTGGTCTTCCGTTCTGTTGCAGTTGTGCAGCTGGTACAGTTATCTTGCATTATTGCATCACTGTATTTACCCACTGGACACAACTCACACATAATTGTTGAGTTCACTGTCTTTCCGTAGGTTCCCATAGGGCAAATAACTGTAACAAACATCATTATCATGTTTAAATTAGCAAAAGAAAATTGCCAGAAGCAATTGCAAGTTTAAATTAAATGCTTTGATGTGATATTATGGCAAAAATGTGAAATATTTTCTTTGCTATATTGCAAATCTTTGAAATGCTTAAATGTTTATAGAATGATAGTTATCAACTGGTTAATTCATTTCAAGTGTCCCTGATAGTTTAAAATTGCCAACAATGCTCCAGTGAGCCCAATCAGTTTTGAATTTATTTAGCTACTTCCATGACTCGTCAACAGTGTCTCTGGATGAAATATCACTCGGTGGGGAATCAATATAGGTTGTCACAGTGCATTGCTTTATCTGGTGGAAGTAAACAGTGTCTGTGGATCAATATAGGTTGTCACAGTGCACTGCTTTACCTGGTGGAAGTAAACAGTGTCTGTGAATCAATATAGGTTGTCACAGTGCATTGCTTTATCTGGTGGAAGTAAACAGTGTCTGTGGATCAATATAGGTTGTCACAGTGCACTGCTTTACCTGGTGGAAGTAAACAGTGTCTGTGGATCAATATAGGTTGTCACAGTGCACTGCTTTACCTGGTGGAAGTAAACAGTGTCTGTGGATCAATATAGGTTGTCACAGTGCACTGCTTTACCTGGTGGAAGTAAACAGTGTCTGTGGATCAATATAGGTTGTCACAGTGCACTGCTTTACCTGGTGGAAGTAAACAGTGTCTGTGAATCAATATAGGTTGTCACAGTGCACTGCTTTACCTGGTGGAAGTAAACAGTGTCTGTGGATCAATATAGGTTGTCACAGTTCACTGCTTTACCTGGTGGAAGTAAACAGTGTCTGTAAATCAATATAGGTTGTCACAGTGCAAGGCTTTATCTGGTGGAAGTAAACTGTGTCTGTAGATCAATATAGGTTGTCACATTGCATTTCTTTATCTGGTGCAAGCAAACAGCGTATGTGAATCAATTTACATTGTCACATTGCATTTCTTTATCTGCTGCAAGGAAACGGCACCTGTGAATCAATTTATATTGTCACATTGCATTGCTTTATCTGCTGCAATAAAAACAGTGTCTATGGATCAATTTACATTGTCACATTGCATTTCTTTATCTGCTGCAAGTAAACAGTAAGTAAACAGAGTCTGCAGATAACAGAACACATGTTGGTGGTGTTTAAACCAAAGAAACTCACCTTGAGAACAATCATTTGGAGATGTAGATGCAACGCCATAAGTTGTCTTTCCAGGCTGACACTCAGTACAGTTTGTATTACCACTGGAAGTCTTATATGTTCCTCTAGGGCAGTCATAGCATGTTGTCCTGTTTATATCAAATGCTCTACCAGCCAGACAGAGAGCTGCAACACATATAAAATATGTTTTTATAATAAAGTTTTAACTTCATACTATTCATTGTTTACATGAAGTTAGCTAAGACTATCAGTTTTACAAGCTAATTTATCTAGTTTAACAAATATATTGCAGTTTCCTTGCAGATTGAATAAAATATATGGATATAGGTTAGTTTGTCTATTTTACAATGAATAGGCATTGTCTCAATAAGGAGCCCGGATCCAGGGCACAATGGGTGTGGATGTGCCGCTGTGGAAAACAAACAGTTTTGTAGGTGCATTCTGCTGTTTTTAAAACAAACATTAAATGCCTGTTTAAACTTACACCACTATCTATGCTATTTTTCTTTGCAAATAAAATGTAAGTGAACATGCTTTCTGTGCTATTGGATTCCAATGTATTTCCCATTCATCAAAACACAACATTATATCACAAGTCTACTATGCCTACATGATGTAATGCCACTGACTTCCAATCCTTTTTTATAATGCTTCTAAAATCACTACTTACGAACACAATCATTTTCAGACTGCGACTGTTGCTGCAGGGTAACTTTGTTTTCTGGACATGGTCTGCAAGATGTGGAACCAGACACATTCTGGTACGTGTTCAAGCCACATGGCGTACACACAGTCTTCTGGGAGCTCACTCGATACTTGCCTACTGGGCAAATTACTGCAAACAAGTAGGAAACATTAAAATAAGTTCATTTATGTTTCCTAGTAAAGCTTTAATGACCAAAATTATGTTTTTCCAGCTTAAACGCCAAATTCATTACACTTTTTGAATTTATGTAAAATGAAACTGTTTATTTAACAATTGGATCCCTTGATGACTAAAATTGCACTGTTGAAGCATTGACCAAAAAGCCAAAATGACCAAAATTATATTACCCGGTAATACTACTCATATATAAGAAAATATGACAAGGTTCTATGAGTATTGTAACATACATTAAAATTTGGCAAGACACAAGACGAATGTAATCACATGCTAATCAAATGTAAAAGTGACAACCAAAGTGTAACAAAAAATTATACAAAATAAGAGAAATATATTATTTAACATCAAGGCTGTTACATGTATTACAAGCCCATGTAGAATCTTACTGATTATTATTTCATGCATTGGTCATAGATGCAAATATCATAAACAGTGAAGCTGCTGATAAGACAGTTGCCCAGGAAATTAGTTTGTGCTAAGCATGTAGATAGTTACATTTGTAACATTAAATCCCTACCAGTGTCACAGTGTGATGCATTGGTTGCTCCAGTGGTTCCTGTGGTGAAGCCATCAGTACATGCAGTACATGTCTGGTTTCCTGAAGTTAGGAACAAGGAACAATACACAAACAATCCAGAACCAATAAATGAAAAGCCTAACTGTTATGAATGAACGTGAATAGTGCTGCCGCTTCTCTGGTCCTAGAGCTAAAAAATTATTTGGGTCGGAAGGACGGACACATTGATTGTAGTATAGCCCGACGTAATATAGTCAGATTGTTATTTGGTGTAAACCACTAATAAAGAGACGATTTGCTTGGTTGCTACTATATATCATTTTTTGAAAGCATTTGCAAACAGTATATAATTTCTATTTTTTTTTTCTCTAAACTAAGGCGTGTCTTGAGTTATTGTAAAGAGTATAAGAGCAAAAATCCTGAACCTTTATATTATATCAAAGCTCAAACCATAAGATTGCGATTACACACATTTTAAACAGGAATTAAATTGGTAAGTATGTAATTATTGCAAACAACAACATAAGCGATCATACATATTTTATAATGACAGGGTTGGTAGCCTAATAATGTTGATTTGTGGATGAAAATGATTTTTATACCTGTTGTATTCTTGAAAAGTCCCAATGGACATGGTTGACAAGCACCTCCAACAGGGTACTGACCGGACACACATTGTACTAAAACACACATGTAACATGATAAGAAACAAGCTAGACTCACATTTTAGATTTGTTTTGTGGAATTTCAACTTAATTTAACTTTTACCAGCAACACACCTTTTCTAAAATCTTACATGAAGAATACACAAATGAGTCCAACAGCTATACAAAATGACACCTATGTCAAAATGATATTAAGGACAAAGAGGCATGTTTATCTGTTTGTGTTTCTCCCTGTGTTCAGTATGGGCATGCTAATGTATATTGTAGAAAACAGGGACAAATATATGCATGCACATCTTTTTACAGAGGCACCTTTAAATTTGGAGATGTATGTGTATGCAAAACTGCTAAAATTCCTCCATTTAAGTGTAAAACTTACATGAAATTCTTAGAAATCGCTGCATGGCACCTAATTTATTGTTATGGGTAACAATATACCCGGTACACCACATTATACTTGGATATTAAATTTTTGATGGACACATTTTCTCGTTTATGCTTACTTGTTTCAAACAGACACCCAAAACAAATTTGTGTACACTTTTAGTTCAATAACCATACATACGTTTACACAAATCACTGCTATCAGACCCAGTGTCATCTGTGTATTTAGGAGCGGGACATGGTTTGCAGTTAGCGGCCCCAGGTAAATCTTGGTAATAATTCAGTGGGCATGGAGTACACTGGGTACTGTCTCCGATAAGACTGTAGGTTCCTTTGAGGCATGGCACTGTCAAAACAAAACATGATACAACATAAAACAGTAACAATGGAAAATATGCTGAATAGCAAATAAAAGGAATAGAAAATAAAACACGATTCTCTAGGAATATCTTAAATACATGTGTTAAGATAAGGGGATAATGCACTTAGAGATAAATTGTTAGGTATTAATACTTTCACAAAGGAAGAAGCACTTGTTTGGAACAAGTAAACACTGTGGCTAGATAACTGAAAGGTTTTGGTGGGAAATTGCACACAGTTAAGGAATGTAACTGACAAATTTATATGGCTCTTTCTGAGACTGAAGCAACAAGTGCCTCAGGCTGTGGGATTCATTTATACCAATGATATAACTCAGTAATCTTCTCATTTATAATTGCCATCTAACAAAGAACAAAAGCATTTAAGGAAAACAATAAAAACGTAAAAATAGTTATTCTTATCCCAATATTTTATTACATGTACTTCATTAGTATTTACTAAATTTTACAATGTAACAATTAAGTTTGTTTAAAATATACTTGAGAATAATGGGATATACCACTTACAACATTCAGTGCCATTTCTGTACTGACCGGATAGACACAGATCAGTAACAACAAATGTGTCAAATCCAATGTATGTGATTCCACCCTATATAGAAGAATATAATGCATGTTAGAAAGAATGAAATATAAGGTATATATATTTAATCCAGGACACATATATCAGCTAGTTATATGGAAAGGTCCTTTGCAGTTTGCTTATTATAAGAATTTGCATTTTTTATGCTTAAATTAAACAAACAAATAAGTAAATTTGGCTAGTAGAAGTATCTTCATAAATTATGAGCATATGCTAAAAGAGAGACATTATCAGAATTTAATATAAATATTCAATAAGTTATGAAGTCCTACTCATACATTACAAAAAGAACAGATTGGAGATGATACTGTTCCACTTAAAGTTACAAAACACACCAAATTTTATCATATATTCACACTGTACTTAGTTTGTATATATATAATATAAATATATATATATATTCTTTTAAAAATATTTACACACAACAAAACACTATCGATGTGCACAAAAATAACATCGACAGGCTACAAGTGCATACATGTGAACTTTCTGTAAGGCCTAAGTGGGAAAATTTCACTTGCAAAGTGGGAAATTTGTTATTTTCATATAAACAAAGAAGGAAATTATTTGTTTTCAAATAGGAAGATTTTTTTAAAATGTGTAAAACACCCCTTATTTTCAAATAATTTTGAACTTTAAAAGTGAAAGTCTCCCTACAAACGTGGGAGAATTCACATGTATGCAAGTGTGTACTTATATTAGTATAGCTTACAAAAGCACAACATGACCAGTTTTATATTAATCTGGATATCAGTTCTCACTGTACCATTTTATTGTTGAATTTGGTACGCGGCCTAGTACATGAAATTACAAGAAAAAGCTAAACTGAATCAGTAAAGGATAAGAAAATGTCAAAATATGAACTACAAACATGTGTTTGAAATAGTTTTCCTGACTTGTAACATGGGGGACAAAGTAAGATTTTCAGTACTGTTCATCTATGAAGAAAACAGTTTGGTATGGTAAAAAAACATAACTGACCTCAATATCAAAACTTCTTGCTTTAACCATCAACGTTTGTGCCAAGATTTCTTTCGTCCATATTACAGCTCCATTTGAGGTATCAGTAACTAGTTTACTGAAAACAGAATATATATATATATATATATGCTAGCCTAGTTAAAATTGTTCCATGTTGCTTCATTAATTTGAAGACCTGGAACTACATAATTAAAATCTTTTAGACAAAAAACCTCCCAGAGGTTTAGACAAGTTCTTAAATATGAAACCTAAATTGTTGGATGTCCTGGTAAAAGTGTACCTATTACAACAATATTTTTTTTGGTTTAAAACTGTCTGCTGTTCTTACCAAAAAATTAAAAAAAAAATCCTTCTGGTATAAGACATAGCCGCACAGCACGATACAAAATAATATTTTTATTTAATATAATATTTATATAATACATAAACATTTTGACAAGTCTAACATAAATTCATTTTTTTAGTTTACAAAAGTACTAAAATGAAAACTACCATTGGATGGTGTTGTGTTCTCCTAAAATGATCAGAATTATGATTGACTTGGCTGACTTGGAAAAAAATGGGAAATTTATATTGAAATCAATACAAAACAAAAAGTTGATAAATATTGGCCTCAAGAAGAAAATTGTAATCTTACATATATTTACGCATAAGTTTCAGTAAATTTGTCCCTGTCCTTCCTGCTTACCTAATGTTTCGGAAGATAAATTCAAATTCTGCATTGACAAGAGCTCTTTTCCTTCTTTTGGCAGAAGGAGAGTTAGAGCATGCTTTGAAAGTGACATCAATATTTGGGCATCCAGTCCCATTGCACCAATCGTTTGTAAATCCTGTGGCTTTGTCTTCAAAGGTTCGTATGACCTTGTCCTTGATTTGTGTGCGGATGATAACACCAATCTGGCTTGCTGTGACATTAAGTGTCTCACAACTGTCCACATTAAGCTGGTAGGTCGTAGTAACAGTAACTGTGACAAACTGTACAGGAAGGTTCACTGGATCTATAAAGGGAAGAACCCAAAGCAGAGTTATATCTATATACCTGCTGCCTTTATAAGAAACATTTTAAGTGAATATTCTAAATATACTTCTTTTAGATAATTTTATAGGGACATTATAATCCCTAACTGTCCTCTATTGATCTATCTTTAGCACACTATTTAATTATCTTATTTCATTTCGGCCCTGGTATTTAGCTGAGGCCATGTGTATTGGCCAGGGTTCAATACAGCTGTATGCAGCTAAATAAAAGGGCAATATAAATCCACCTAAATATGAATATTTGTATCAATAAGCTACAAAAAAATCTTATGATAATTCATTTATTCTACATAAAAATATATTGGCCTTGCCATTATTTCTTGCAATTTTGACCTTCTACATAAGCCAGTAAAATTGCTTCATTCAATATTGGTCATGTTTTCAAGTATTTGCCCTGTTGTTTAATGATTCTGTTTCAATAAAACAAGTGGGGCAGAACACTTTAAAATTATACACTATCATATAGAAAATTACTGCAAGGTTTTATTGTACCTGGGACTGTCAGTGAGCAGCCAGTTGAACCAGTAATCGTGTTGGTTCGACTTTTAGGACATTGTTTACAGGTGTTAGGATAGGGGCCAGTTTTGTTGTTGAAGAAATTGACCTGACAAATCTGACAGATGTGCAGCGTTGTGTCATATCCATGGCCTGGATCACAGTCGGCTGAAAATAAAAAGTATGTTTTACATTAACTACAATTCAAGAGCTCCAGGTGAGAAAAGTACTTTTATATAATTTCTAACAGAGACTGTTTGTTTCAACGTTTAAATGGATATTGACGCTTTCTATATTGCATATTTGGCATGTCTTTCTGAAAATGCCATGGTTAATTGCATTGTGTAGTAACCACACATTGTTGAGTGGAATATCTCTCCTTATTTATAGACTAGTCTAGAAAAAAACTGAGGATGCCAAAAATATTGCACAAACTGCCCATAAAGTACATTATACATTACCTATACAGTCTCGATTTGTGGTTGTGCCGGTTGTGAGGGTGGTCTTTTGCTCAGTTGCGGTAGTGCAATTGGTACAGTCATCTTGCATCTCTGCATCGCTGTACTTACCAACTGGACACAATTCACATACAACAGCTGAATTAACAGTCTTTCCATAGGTTCCCTTAGGGCACACAACTGGAACAAGTCAGCACAAAAAAAATTTTGGAGCAAAAAATGTAACAGTTAAGATAATCATGTTTTATATTCCAAGACAGGAAAATGCTATTTTGGGAATATTTTTTGTTTGAGATATCCTTGCAAATTGACAATACCTGCTTTCATTTTTAATTCATGCAATCTTTATATTTGCTTTAACAAGTTTGTTTATGTCAGCTTTACAGAATTAACAATGTCAACAAAATGGCAAAACAATCTCAGCTCAATCAATAAACTGATAGAGGCAGTTCCATTACTAGTCTCGAAGGTGTCAGAATAACAACACTGTTATTATTTAAAGTATTTACCACATGATATCACACAGAAGAGCTTTATCTGTTGTAGTTAAACAGCATTTAAGAATATCTGAAATACTCCTCATGGGACTTAAAGCCCAGGATACAACATCACCTACCTTGAGAACAATCATTTGGAGACGTAGATGCAACGCCATAAGTTGTCTTTCCAGGTTGACACTCAGTACAATTTGTATTGCCGCTGGATGTCTTATATGTCCCTCTGGGGCAGTTATAGCAGGTGTTTGTGATTCTATTAAAGGCATTTCCAGCCGTACATAGAGCTGCAAACACAGTGTCATATTTTATTACAATGCTATGTTTTACAGTAATGCATAGTATCATTGTTAACAGCCAGTTATATAGATTTTCAATGATGAATATAAGTTGCAAATTGTAAATGACCTATTGTGGAAAAATGTATAGACATGTACCAAATAAGGTGAAAGGTGTTATGTCATCAGCTTTTTTTTATCTTATTGCACATTACTCCTAAAACAACCACTTACGAACACACTCATCTTCGGACTGGGACTCTTGCTGCATGGTAATCTTGTTGATTGGGCACTGTTTGCAAGATGTTGAACCAGACACATTTTGGTATGTGTTCACGCTACATGGGGTACACACAGTCTTCTGGGAGCTCACTCTGTAATTGCCTATTGGGCAAATAACTGCAAAACAAATTTAGGATCACATTAAGATTTTACTAGATTTACTAAATTAAAATAAAAACATAGCAGCTACTATTACAATTTCTTTTTATGATCTTATCATTTGATATTCTATAGTGTGCTGAGTGTTTGCTTTCTCAGTTGCACTGGAGTAACATGACTGAGGGAAGTTTAGTGAGGTAAAGCTGGCCCAATGACTGGGTAGACTCATCGGCGCACCACAGATTATCTGGACAAACTACTTACAGTTTCTAGAGGAAAGTTCTCACCCCAATATGTACTCAAAACTCATTAGGTAAAAGGGTCAGAGAAATCTCCAATCAACGGTTTGTACCCTCAGCCCAAGAGGACCCCATGGAGTACTGAGAAGTTTGTCTTAACTAATATATCTATTATAAACGTTGTTGCAACTTGTAAGGATCTGTGCATTATACAGATAATTATCATGTTGTAGCAACTTACAATGACCAGTGTTCTATAATGACCAAATCATGTCATTGTCATTTACTGACCAATACCCTATAATTACCAAATCATGTCATTGTCATTTACTGACCAATACCCTATTATGACAAAATCATGTCATTGTCATTTACTGACCAATGCCTTATAATGACCAAATCATGTCATTGTCATTTACTGACCAATGCCCTATAATGACCAAATCATGTCATTGTCATTTACTGACCAATGCCCTATAATGACCAAATCATGTCATTGTCATTTACTGACCAATACCCTATAATGACCAAATCATGTCATTGTCATTTACTGACCAATGCCCTATAATGACCAAATCATATGATTGTCACTTAAAATGACCAGTGTTCTATAATGTCCAAATCATATGATTGTCACTTACAATGACCAGTGTTCTATAATGACCAAATCATGTTATGTCACTTACAATGACCAGTGTTCTATAATGACCAAATCATATGATTGTCACTTACAATGACCAGTGCCCTATAATGACCAAATCATATGATTGTCACTTACAATGACCAGTGTTCTATCGCAGTGTTGCAAATCGCATTGACCAATTCCTTTACAACTTACAATGTCTTTTTCCTCATTATAAGTAAATTCATGATGTTGTAACTTTTCAAAGAAGATAGCCCTTTCATGACCAAAATCATGCTATTGCAAATATTATGACCCATTCCATATAATGACCAAAATCATATCGTAGCAACTTACAATTAACCTTTCCATGTAATGATCAAAATCATGTTTTTGCAACTTACAATTAACCTTTCCATGTAATGATCAAAATCATGTTTTTTGCAACTTACAATTAACCTTTCCATGTAATGATCAAAATCATGTTTTTTGCAACTTACAATTAACCTTTCCATGTAATGATCAAAATCATGTTTTTGCAACTTACAATTAACCATTCCATGTAATGATCAAAATCATGTTTTTGCAACTTACAATTAACCTTTCCATGTAATGACCAAAATCATGTTTTTGCAACTTACAATTAACCTTTCCATGTAATGATCAATATCATATCATTGCAACTTACAATTAACCATTCCATATAATGATCATTATCATGTCATTGCAACTTACAATTAACCATTCCATGTAATGATCACTATCATGTCACTGCAACTTACAATTAACCATTCCATGTAATGATCAAAATCATGTTTTTTGCAACTTACAATTAACCATTCCATATAATGATCAATATCTTGTCATTGCAACTTACAATTAACCATTCCATGACTTTGTAATGATCAATATCATTTGGTACCAACTTACAATTAGCCATTCCATATAATTATCAAAATCATGCCGCTGCATCTGACAATGACCAAAGCAATTTAATGATGACAATCATTTAGGTTTAACTTACAATAATGAGAAATTCATCAGAATGTCCCAAATCTTGTTGTTGCAACACTAAATGATAAAACCACCAAAATAACACTAATCCAACTTTGTAATTCTACCCATTTCAAAATATACCATAAACCAATCATTTTTGTTAGACAACAAGGTAAGACATCAAAGTTCAGCTCGAAGGACAAATGGATGTAGTCTTATTATTGATATTATCAAATAATGGAGCTCTTGATTGCACATTAATTTGGGTTTTGAGGGGTTAGAGTTAGGACAAAATACCTACTTGTGTCACATTGTGCTGAATTGTTGGCCCCTGTGGTTCCTGTAGTGAAGCCGTCAGCACATGTTGTACACGTTTGGTTTCCTGAAGTCAAAGCACAATGCATTTTACACTTACAACCCGACTTGACTCTAAGTAAAGACTAGCCAAAGTGTAGTGTAATCTATATTGTTATTTAAATCATTCTAAATGGATTGTTACATGTATTTCCTTTGATGGACATTGGACTTTGGTTCCTCAATCCCACCTTCACATGAACAGGATGCTCTAACCATTCACACTTCTCTGGTCATTTTCTTTTCTGGATTCAAAAAAATTAATTTAACTTACAATCCACAATTGCGTGTGGTTCTTCTAATAGAAATGATACTTCTCTTGCTTCTAAATACTTTGTGGACATTATTTTTAAATGAAATCACTACTTTCGTCATTACATATGAAAGAAAACGTCAGCGCTTGAACAGTTTTTATTCAAATAGATAGGTTTTCTTTTCATTTCTTGCATTTGAGAAACCCTTCAGGAAGTGCTAGGTTAGAGCTCTGTAAAACTGGTTAAAGCACCCCAGTCGGTCCCTTTTGCCGAATAATCATTCCTAGACGGTAACTGTTGGGTTTGCACTTTTTGTTAAATGACTCATCACAAATTTGTTCTTACTTTTGTATTTGGCTTGCATGGGAATACCTTTGTCCTGTACCTTTTTAGGCTTTGGTATATGTTGCAATGCTCATAGTACTTTGTCATATATTCTTATTAAAGAGTAGCCCATTAATTAACAGAAGCAAAGACTAAATGTGAGTGATAGTAGGGGTATCAATAATTATATGCCTTTCCCCACTCATTTACCTGCCATTATACATTTCGCTTTGAAATATCTACATAAGCATGGCATGTATATTCATTACTTCCACATTCATTACTTTCCCATTATGTAAACAGCTAAATATAGCTAAATATATATTATAAATATACAAAAATGCTAAATAATCTTGATTCATTGATGAAGACGATTTTCATACCTGTTGCATTCTTGAACGTTCCCAATGGACAAGGTTGACATCTACCATCAACAGAGTACTGGCCTGGTGCACAGTGTACTAAACACATGTAACATGATAAGAAAGATGCAAGAGCCACATGTTAGAAGTTTAAGCAAAATCTCAAAATATTTTGACATAATTTATTAAATAATATAATCTTATGAAGAGCAATATTGTTTATTTTAAAATCATACTATGGAAACATGAAGCAATATATATGCAATTGTTGACAGGTGTGTGGATTAACAGCTTCCAACTGATAAATTCTTTCAAACTTGGGTAATCTAAATGTGTTAAATGGCTTTAATACATATACTCCAATCTTCAAAGGTATCATAATAGTTCAATATGTTGATATTGTTGTATTTCCCTAACTAAACGTTTCCCGATGGATAACAATATACACCCCAGGCTGGCATAATCATTTTCTAATACACACATATCACCGTTAATATTATTTTTTCTAACCAACATATAAACACATACTTTTACCATTTTTTGTAATAACTATACATACATATACACAAATCAATGCTAGCAGACCCATTGTTTGCTGTAAATTTTTGAACCGGACATGGTTTGCAGCTTGTTGCCCCGATAACATCTTGGTAATAGTTCTGCTGGCATGGTGTACACTGGCCAGTCTCCCCAATAACACTGTATGTACCTCTGTTGCAGAACACTGACAAAGTGAAAAAACAAACACAATACAGCTAAATGACAGTGGAAATTAGAGAGTAGATAGCAAATAAACAATGAAAATATGACACCATTAAGCACATTTACAAAATTTAAAACTAAAACATGGTCAATTTAGTGTAATATTTCGGAGCAGATGGCACATTCAGTGTCAGGATCAAAGGCTACTGTGGTTTGGGATAATATCATCTGATCACAGCATGCCATCACAGTGAAAACAACCACATCAGGTAAATTTAAAGACAATAAAAAGTTAACAAAAGAAGAACACAAACAACCAAGTTGCAAATACAGAAAAAACTATAAAAAATTTTTTCCAAACCCTGTATTTCTAGTAGCAGTAACAACTGCTCAGTTAGTTATCAAATTTACAATTAACTAATAAAATTGTTGGATGCACAACTTACTGCAATTACTGCCACTTCTGTACTGACCGGAAAGACACAGCTCGGAAACATTAAATGTTCCAAACCTAACATAGTTGATTCCACCCTATATAGAAGAAGGTACGTTTATTAGTTTATGAGGAAAAATGAAAGGACTGATATGTAAACAAGACAGATATATATCTGCCCTACTTAAAGGATAAAGATCCTGATATGACAGTATCTGTACATGATCAGCACATGTTTTCATATAGAAGATAACACTTTTTACTTAAAATTACAAAACACAGCTTGTTAAACTTTATTTGTATCAATATCTGAAATGATTGCACAGAAAGCAGCAATTCCAATCTGAAGAGCTTGTGCGATAAATAATAATAATAAAAAAACTGTTGTACAATGAATAAACCAATGCTTAAACTTTTTGTGAGCTTGATTATCATTAACTTTAGTGCAGGCCTTCTAGTCTAGTGAATTGTCACATAAGGGACATGAATTCTTGTCTTTGTTGCAAAAGCAGCAATGAAATGTTATCCACAACTAAATCATATTGGGACAAGTGTAATGAGACTGTATAATTGTGAACAAGATCATTACGAAAAAACTTGAGTTATTTACTAGAGCTTTTAGCTTAGAGCCAGGGCAGGGTGAAAAGGAAAATTTTAGTAGGGTGTAAATATGAAGGATATCTTACCTCAAGGTCAAGACTTCTTGCTTTTAACTTCAAAGTTTGTGCAAGGATTTCTTTTGTCTCTATATTGGCACCATTCGAAAAATCAGTCACTAGTTTACTGAAGAAACAACAACAACATGCTAATGTAATACGTATGGGTAATATTTGTCGATGCTGAGTTATTATCACATTTATTGTAGTTGGTACTATTGTTTTCATACTATCTTGTGATTGTATTAAGATTATTGTTATGTAAAAAGTTTATGCAAACTTAACACAAAGACATGACTTTACTTTACAAAATTGTTTAAATAAAACCAACAATTAGATTGTGTAGAAGTTTCCTCAAAGAATTAATAATATGACTGACTTGAAAATTTAAAAATGAGAATTTCAGATCCACCAAGTGGATGAAACTAGATCCTAGGAAGCTTGTATACATAACTACCAGTACTGTTTTGTGTTCAAAAGTTGTACCTATCTGTCTTGCTTACCTAATGTTTCGGAAAATAAACTCAAACTCTGCAGTCACTAGAGCACGCTTCCTTCTGTTGTTAGCAGAACCGCCAGCACAAGTTAAGTAAATGACATCAATATTTAGGCACCCAGCACCATTACACCAGTTGTTGGTAAATGTTGCGGCTTTTTCTTCAAAGATTCTTTTGACCTTGTCCCTGACTTGCCCAAGAACGATTGCACTAAGTGTGGTTTCAAATGAGTCACAGCTGTCTACATTGAGCTCATAGGTCACAGGTATGTTAATCGAGACCATCTGTACAGGTGGACTCACTGGAGCTGATGTGGGGAAAAAATTATGATACATTCTATTTTTAACCTGTAATCTGCTATATCTGAAATGTTTGTTAATGATTAATATCAAATTAAATCTAACATGCACTACTAACAAGAACTATTGCATCAACAGACATCTCCCAAACAAATGCTTTATCAATGAGAATAGATCAATCAAGTAAGCATGGTAAAAAAGAGGAAGTATGCACTTATGCAGGCATAGTACAGATACACTTGCATACATAATGTGTGTTAAATGAAACACTGTTAAGACACTTCTCAACACAGACATACATATTTCAAACCATATATGACAGGTTAACATCTGAATGTTCTTCAGCAGAGCATATCTAAAAAACATGAAGGCAACTTCAGCCCCGTTTCCATATGTAAATGCCCTATGTTATCATGTTAATTATTGTGTATATTCTCATTGATTATGTATTTGGCTAACAATGGCTGTATTGACCGGCACCTTAAGATATGGCTCACTACTTACTAATGCTAAGGGACATCAACATGTAGTACAACTTGGGTCAATATCATTTTGCCCATTTAATAACAAATGTATGAAGGTGTTGCAATAATATTAAACATTCATTAATTTATTCAGACAAGACAAATTTAACAAAAGAATGACTTCTGAATTTACTGTGAAAAATGGAACTCACGCTTTCATCGTGTTTTTAGTTTGTTTGGTTTCTATAACATACTGGCAGAAATGATGTCATATTGGTAGCATCGCGCTTACTGTTGGTGAAGACCCCAGACATATGTCTGGGTAGCACCGCCATTGCACCGCATGTCAGCTGCTGCATGCTTTTCTAAGCCTATAAAATAGGGCTATTCCTGAACATGCATTTTTGTTTTGACTTTATTACACAAATCTCTCACATTGCTTTGTTTTCATATCAGCTGTACCATTTAATTTTGGTCTTGAATCCCCCATACTAGTCTTGTTTTTTTTAAATAAATATTGCCTTCAAATGTGAGCCTTTTGGCCAAAAAATGCTTTATACATATAGTACACAATTTAAAGGTGTCTTCAATTAAATGTTATATTAAAGTACCTTGGATGATCAGTGGGCACAGAGCTGACCCACTAATGGTGTTGGTTCTGTCATTAGGACATTTTTTGCAGGTGTTTGGGTAAGGGTTGGTTTTGTTGTTGAAGAAGTTGACTGGACATTTTTGGCACGTGCTCAGTGTGGTGTCATATCCATAGCCTGCATTACATTCAGCTGGAAGTGAAAATGTGGAACATGTAAAAGTATTGCCACAACAATACAAAAGTGAAGTATAGTTATATCTTTTATTTGCATACAAACATGCAACCTGGTTAGATGAATATGATTAATAAACTATGCATTTTTATTTCCTCAACTATTGCATTGCATATATCCATGTCCACTCAATTTGTCATGATTTTCTTTACTGCCTGTTAGTCGTTTCTTCAAATTTGTGGTGTTTTCCTCATAGTAGCACTGTATTCAAAAGCTACCGATTACCTAACATGTAACATGCTTGGTAAAATAAATACTCAAATTCTCATTGTATCAGAAGTAATTTAAAGAAGTGTTTATATTGAATAAAATGGTGCTGAATTAAATCTAACAATCAAATATTTTAAATTGGAAAGAAATTTGTGAAAAAATGTGACTTATAAAATAAATGCTTCTTATCCAATCATTCAGTAGTCAACTTTGAAAACTGCTATTTTAGACTAAATGTCCTTAAAACCAATCATTCATGGGCTTAATTTGAAAGAGAGGTAACATTAACTTTCACAGTTGCTAAGTTAAGATCTGTTATATCTTTGTTTCTTACTTTTTTGAGAGTATCTATATATGATGGGTATTATTTTGCCGACAAAACACTTCCTTTAGGGCCAAATGTCAAGAATTTTCATAGGACAGCATGGTAAATTTTTGTATTTAAGTAACGAATAGTATGATATAAGCTTTATTATACTTGTGCAGAAAAAATCTTGTATGTTTATGCATGCAATCGCATGCATATGCACCTTCTTTAAAGCTACATATCTCACACAATCCAATGTGGAAAACCAAAATTATCAAAATTTAAACATATAGAGAGATATATTCCAATCAATGCATGGTTATTGTGCAATAAGCTTGGCATAATTTGCATTCAAAAGTTGATGCGCGGTTGAGTGGAACAGCTCTCTATATTGACAGAATAGTAGGGAAAAACACTGAGGATACAGCGATGGTTGCACCAATGGCTAGACATGCACTGTTTACCTACCTATACAGTCAAGAGAAGAAGTTGTGCCAGTTGAAAGGGTGGTCTTCCGTTCAGTTGAGGTTGTTGTACAGCTGGTACAGTTATCCTGCATTACTGCATCGCTGTACTGTCCCACTGGGCACACCTCACACACAATCGTTGAGAATACTATTTTTTCATAGGTTCCTTTAGGGCACACAACTAACAAAGAAATTGTAATTTTGGAGAATTTTTTTTTTATTATACCATGGCACAGTTATAAAAAAAATATCAATTTGTTCACATATTGCAATCTTATGAAATGTTTGAATAATTATAAGTAATAAAATTTACATTAAAATCAACTGATTGGGTATATTAAGTTTCTCTTTTTGTATCAAATCATCTTAAATGTCAATGAAAAGACACAACTCAATTTAGCTCAATCATTTTCTACCTAACATGGTAGTTCCTTAACAGTTTGGCAGATGTAGGTATTCCACTAAGGATGGTATCATTTTAGTTATTCAAATCATGCTATTACAGAAAAGGTGATATGTCTGTTTTAAGAGAGTGACATTTTAAGACAAAAGAACATCAGATATTGGGACTTATGAAGAAAGAAACTCACCTTGAGAGCATTCAGTTGAATACTTAGATGCCACACCAAGAGTTGTTTTTCCATTTTGACATTCAGTACAGTTTGTATTTCCACTTACAGGCTTGTATGTTCCTCTAGAGCAGTTATAACAAGTGTTTGTGAGTCTATTAAAGGCATTGCCTGCCAGACAGAGAGCTGCAAAATAACATCAGTATAATTATTATAATTATTACAGCAATGTAAAATATTGCTAAGCAATGTTTTAAAAAGTGCATATAGTTGTAAATTATTTTAATACTATGCAAGTTAATTTCTTCTTATGACAAAGAAATTTTAACTCATTCTTAATAGAAGTGTTTGCAATATGAATAAAGCAATTGGCTACAGTCTTAATGGGTAGATACTGAAACAGAAAACTTCAAGTTGGTGCTGACTTTTCTGATTCTTGGCAGTATTTTTCAACAAAAGATGGTCCTTGTTTATGATGCTTATTTTATAACATCCAACATATATTATATGGCGATTAAAATAAATGAGCCAGTTTGTTTATAGATTTTAAACAATTTATAGATATGGCTTTACTAAGAGGATGTACATCGGGAAAATGGCTTCTACAATGAAGTCTGTGCTATAGTTTTCAGACATAAACTCATGGAAACAAGCTAATAATGTCTGAAAAAAGCTGTACATCTTACCTATTATGTCTGTTGATGAGACAAATCTGAATGAACATAGCTAAGGAACCTAAAAAGTAGTCACTAATTTGCCATGCACTTTCAAATAATTTTTTTTCCATGTGAAAAATTAGTCTTTCCGAAAATAAAATACATTAAGAAATCTACCCTAGTCTCTTCATATAATATCGCATGTTTCTGCTCCACTTACGAACACAATCATCCTCGGATATGGAACCTTCTTGCATGGTAACCTTGTTGCTTGGGCACTGTCTACACGATGTGGTACCAGACACATTCTGGTATGCATTCAAGCCACATGGTGTGCAATTTGTCTTCTGGGAGCTCATCCGATACTTGCCAATTGGACAAACAACTACAATGCAAATGTAACTCATTTGTAACCCATTTATCTTGGCTCAATTAGCAGTTTTTAGAACTGATTAAGATTATGTGCTGTTGTTTTATAAGCATATATAAGATTTTCACAATTTGTATTTTTCTTCATATTATAAATATATATTTTACAACAAATACATATTTTCTTTATTTATTTTCTTAATATGAATGTTGAGATTAAATTCAGATTCACTGATATAGGATTTCAAACTCTAACCAAGAGAGGTTGAGTACAAATCAGTGTGGAATCCTCTGTTTTGACTGAAGTCTTGTACTTTGCTCTACAAAGCTAAGTATCTCATGTCTTGAATTGCTATCTTTAACCAAAAGAGCCATAGTGACAAAATCAAATAGTGACTAAAGTCATATTGTGCAATTAAAATGCATCATTAAACAACAAAAGTCCATACCAGTGTCACACTGAGCACTACTTATGGCCCCTGTGGTTTCTGTGGTGAAGTTGACAGCACATGGCATACACGCTTCGTTTCCTAAAGTCAGAGCACAATGATTGGTACAGTAACAATACAGTATTTACAAACAGTAAGAAAAAATGTTAATACATGCATGTAGTTTAAATTATTTAAATTTTCTTTTGCATGCACCACTAGTTTATAGACCTTTCTGAAAACAGGACTTATCTGCCCCTACATTTTGCTCTTCAAATGAGATTTAACTTCTGGAAAATGCGCACCGGTTACTTCCAGGTAGTAAACTCAGCCAAATCTAAATGCTAACGTTACTCAATTCATTGAAGAGACGTGTAAAAAGACTCACGTCATGAGCAATACATAGAAAAAGAAAGGCACTAGGCACATATGTTACTGTTGTGTTCATAAAGGCAACTTCTGTGGAACATTTGATTCATGTGGTGAGACTTTCCTTACATTGATTTCCTGTATTTGCTGTAGCAGTCTGCAGCAAAAAACATTTTTGTCTCTTTGGAAGGCATACCCAGGTATCATGATCTGGATTTTTTCTCACATTTGCAATAGGCATGGATTGCATTACTTTGGATATACGGTACACAAAGTTATCCTCAATGTGGACATGTTGATTTACAGATGGTTTGCTACCTCTTTTAACAGCGCATGCATATAGTCAATAGACAGCATTTTATATATTGATATATTCTTGTTAACTTTTACTTATGCATAAGATTCGCTAAAATTGCAATTTCTATCATTAACTGAAATCACTGTGAAGCTCTGAAGAATCAAACATAGGCCATATTTGAATGGGCTGAAAGGGTTGACAAAAAAGATTCCGCATTTTCTTTGATCCTTCTGAAGTTTGCCACTACCAAGAAAAATGACCAATTAAAACACTCTTCGATTTCATGAGAAACATATCATCTTGTCCTGTACATGTAGTGTTTTTCTTTAATTGTTGTCTGATATTTCTTAAGGTGAGAGAGTATGATCCTGGCAATTAAGGAAAATTCCTATCTCTCAGAAACTGTGAAAGGTCATGAATGGCTTACATTAACAAATAGGATTATCAAGTTGTTTGAAGTCACAGTTTGGATAATTTAAGAATGAATTACAAAATGAAATTTAAAGAGTTAAGATAAAAAATATTTTGAAGCTCCAAAATCATGGAGGAGGATACAAAAGAAAATATAACAAAATTCTTTTCTCTATGAAAACACTACTTATGTCGGCATTATAAGGTCAGTTCCACACCTTGTATTGTTAGTTCATACTTCTTACAAGACCAGTCAGCAATCAATAAACAAATTGCTAATCACACACACACCATGAGTCAATTAACACCTTTAATTTTATCGTATGAGATTGGATTTGTTTCCTTTGAGAAACATTTATCCACATTTAATAAGAAATTTAATTAATACAATTTTCCTTTTAGTTTTGCATAGGCTTTTTTTAATCTCAACAAATTGTCATGTTTTTTTTTCACTAAAAATAATAGGAATTTTTAACGAAATAGTTTATATACAGGTACACTCATTTGTCATATTTTAGGCTTTGTGACCTTGGTTTGTCAAATAATTTATTACAAAATGTCTGCGGTTAATGTAAATAGTAGTTGCCTAGTTGGTAGATATATGTATGCTATCATAGTTATCAAAACTCGCCGTCGTTAGCAGTGATTTATGTGTTTGTTTTTGCTGAATAAAAACTATATAAAATAGTTTTAAAATGTTTTGAGTTACCATTAAAAATCTTTGGTGACTTATGGCCAGAAAACAATTAACCATTACATATTTAATTGATGTTAAAATCAATTAGCCAAACCATAAAAATACCGGCAGATTAGCAATTAATTTCACACCTGTTTATTTGTTTAACATAGATGGTCACCAATTAAAAATACTTTAAAGGTGTACATCAATTAACAACAGTCAGATATATTTTAAGTGACATTTTTAAAAAAAAAATTTTTGAGTACACATGCACATAATTGCATGTAAAAATAAAATTTTAACATGAAACTACATTTAATTGTTTCCCTTTTCTCGTTCTCCTTGTTATTCTCATAATAACTTTGGGATATATAACATGTACATTCTGATCGTTTAATAAACCTATATACTAAATATCAATAACTGTTCAAGAAGGGTGAACAATGACAACAAATACTTTCTTATATTTAATAGTTCAAAATGGCCATGGTTGTAAACTGACAACAAAGACAATTTTATTTAATAACATCCTGGACCTAGGTGGCCAAACATCAGGTGCGAAATATCTGCGAAGCAAATCATCTGTCATCCAACATGTTTATTGTCATAATATGACTTTGCACTTCTTTGTTCCTGCCTTATACACACAGTAATTGTACAGGTCACCATCAGTAATTGGTGGCAACAAAAACAAATCATCAGTTCAATCTGCGCCATTACTCCGTTCACGGTGCACAGAATGTTAGAATTTTGAAAGCTTTCCCACGCTGTTAGCTTGCAGAACAAGTTCCGTATTCTTCTCTGTCACTTGTTAGTTGTGAAAACACAAATAGTCTTGCAACTTGAATACTAAAAGCTGATCTATCATTGAATCAATGAGAAACTTTTCGTCTGATTCGTCCGTCATCTTGCCAAAAAATTTACTACCCAGAGGCGAAGCGGTTGGAATATTCGACAATTACTAAAGGGAAGTAACTCACTTTTCAGAAAGGTCTATAGCTTTTTACTAGTGTCTTGGCAGTGTTCTCTAAACTGCTTCCAAACAATATCCAAGTTTAAATTGCACTGATTAAATTACTGGGCAATGCAGATCACAGTTTCAGATATATGCTTATATCCTTTACCATATTAATTAAAATTCTGGTACAGTGTATTCACAAAGTTAAGACTGCAATAATATGTAGTTAGTATTTGCAAGTCCTGTTAAGAAAAGCTCTTTAAAAAGGCCTTACCTGTTACATTCTTGTAAGTTCCCATTGGGCATGATTGGCAAGTACCATTTACAGCATACTTGCCTGGCACACAGTTTACTAAAATACAATTGTAATATTGGTAAGAAAAGGAAAACACATATGATCTGAATTATAATTTAATCCTTACCATGAGCAAAAGTATCTGAAGTCTTAAACGAAGAAGGAATAATTTAGTATGCATACATTTGTGCAAATTACAAATACCTTTTTAAGCGATTATTATGATAAATAAAACGGTAATTATGTCTGTGAGTGTTTGTGTGTGTTTTAGAAAATAAGTGTTACTGTGTGTCAACAGGTCCGTAAGCATGTTTTTATGTGCTTGGCCTATACCAAGCAAACATCAAGCAGCAGTAGAAGTCTAAACTGAAATTAGGTGAAAGGTGTGGTGTCTCCTTTGACAAGTGGGAAATATGGAAGAGTATGCATGTTCATTTGTGTTCACAATGTTTTGATTAGCCAGTACAATGTACCAAGCAAACAGCAATAGAAGTGCTAGAACGAAATTAGCTGAATGTTGTTACATCTCCCTTTAAAAGTAGGAAATATGGAATAGTAGTAGAAAAAAAGCAGTCTGGACAATGTATAGAACTTTGGTGCATGTTAAATTGCTTACAAATTACCTATATACCTAAATTGGCTTAAAAAACATTTTAAAATTAAATTTTAAAACCCAGACATCAAAATTCTTGAGAATAAATAAATTTTAACAAAGTTTTCTTTTTTGATTTAATGTACAACCAGTAAAAAAAACACACTTTTAACCTGACTAGCCATGTCTAAGCCCTTCTATTACTGTACAAGAATTGTGAATAGAGTAAAGAAATTTTCTTACAAACAGCACACTCCTTCTGTCCTGTCCCGTTTGTGGTTGTTCCTGGTACGCATGGTGTGCAAGTGGCGTTGTTTCCCTCATGACCCTTATAGGTGCCAACATCACAGGGCACACAACTAGTTACATTATACCGGTATCCAAATGTACAATATGCTGCAAGAATAGTGAAACCATTGGTGAACTCCTTTCTTCGTTCTTTGGATCATTAAATATTTTTATATTGGCAATTTATTGTTATTAATTCTGATAATCATGTGTACTAATTATTCGACATTTGTGGAAGGCAAAAAAGCTCCATTAAGATTTCCGGCTTGAGGAGGGCTGTTGACAATTTTTATTACTATTTACTTTTTTCATAATAATAATACAATACTTCTACTAATTATAATAAGTAGTAATAGTTGTAGTAGTAAAAGCAGTAGCAGTAGTAATAGGTAGCAGTAGTAGTAATAGTAGCACAGTTGAAGTAGTAGCATTAGTTGTTGTAGTAGTACAAGAACTAGTGAGGAAGTAGTTGAAGTAGTAGAAGTAGTAGTAGTAGTAGCAGTACCAGTAAGTGGGAGTAGTAGTACCAGTAGAAGTAGTAGTACTGAAAGCAGTAGTTGTAGTAATAGTAGTGGTAGTAGTAGTAGTAGTAGCAGTAGAAGTAGCAGAAACAGTAGTAATAGAAGTACTAGTAGAAGTAATAGTAGCAGCAGCAGTAGTAGTAGTAGTAACTAAAGTAAAAGTAGTAGATGTTGTAGTATTAGTAGTAGTAGTAGTGTAGTAGTAGTAGTAGTAGTAGTAGTAGTATAGTAGTAGTAGTAGTAGTAGTAGAAGTAGCAGAAGTACAAAACACAAAGAACAAACAGCTAAACCAATATTCTATAATATTGCCAGGGAAGTGGCTGTTAAAAAGCAGATCCTACAAAGTCAATTGCTGCTACCATTTGACTGAACTTAAAGTGCATTTAATGTATATGTATTTTCTCATTCATTTTTAAAAACTGACACAATTTATTTTTACACAAGTGTTAGTAAATAACATACACAAATACTGACTTACTTAGAGAACAATCCAGGCGAGATGATGGTGATGTAGTTCCAGGTGGACACTTCATACAATTAGCAAACCCAGTTTCATTTTTATAATGCTGCTCTGGACATGGTACACATACATCCTGCCCATAGAATCCAGGGTCACAGTTTACTGTTAAAACAGACAAAAACATCTCTGTATGTTTTTATGCAAGAGCAATAGCATCTTTATTTAATGGTGGTATCTGACAGTTTTGCCCAAAATTGTTTTCTCAAATAATCAAATAAGTCATTGTAACCTGAAGAGGTCCTGCAAAATGCTGTTGATTGATGCCCTAGAACACTTTTAGCATAAATCCGCACTCATCATTGCAAACAGGTATTTCCTATCTGAGCCAAACTGTAGAGATAGCTATTTTTAAACCACGCGATAGCTTACTTTTTAGATCACTTTATATCATCCAGGTACAGTAGTCTGCTCCGACGTCAATATCTATTTTAGCAGAAATCACTATTGTGCTTATTGATAAATTTGGAAAGGATGAACATTAAGATTTTTCTTTTTTGAAATTTGTACTTTCTAACAACATAGCCACCATTCAAAATCATCTTATCTTAGATAAAGTACTATTTATTATTGATTTGGATGCTTCATATGTATGTAAATGTAACAATTTACACTTTGATAACCAATGTGTATATAAGTCTTCTTGTGAACCATAATATGTAGATTTAATCATTCGCATGCAAGCTTGCTTGCAGAATTAGTCAACTGTTGTATATGTACACAACCCTGAAATTTCGTTATTCCTCCTTTGCAATTATTAGCAAAATGAAAAACTCTTAATTACGAGTCTGTATTGTTGTGTGTTTTATTGTATAAGTGCGGCCATTTGTATAAATGCATGTAATTTTATTTTCTACTGCATTAACGGTTGTTTGTGATTTTAAAATTGATATTTATATTTTGGTAAGAACTATCTGTCATCTCAAAATGAAATCTCACTTTTCCAACAATTGTTTCTTTCATTAATTTCTCCTGAAACATTTCAGCAGTAAACTTAAACATAATATAAAGAAAGTATTTTTTGTGTAAAATACAAAAATAAACTGATACATTAAAATAATCATTTAACAGAAAATCGACAATATGATTGTATAATAAATTTTAAGTAGTAAACACATTTTATTTATACTACAAATAATTTACATAATTTCATCCAAGTATCTAATCAAAGGAGCCTTAAGAGTGTAACATTTTTAACGCTTGAATAGAACTTTTGTTTCAAATACAAGTAACATATATAGATAAGACTGTTTTTAATTGAATGCTGCTTAACAATACACTGTAAATGTGTATTATTATTTCCTTTACAAAGTTGCCTTAAAAAAATGTTGTTGTTTTTTTATTTCATACTATTTGATGGAAGTTCATACTTTAAAAAATGAAAAAAGTAAATTTCCTTTTCAGAACTACATATCATTTAAAAATGAAATCTTACTGTCTCGATGCAAGATTTGTTCATTAATTTTCTTCTGAAGCATTACGGTCATCTGAATAAAATTTTGAAACTAGCATTTGCTCAATGACATCATGTTATTATTCTAGAATCAGTTTGAAAAAATGATTGCATAATAAATAAGATATTGTATTTAATCAGATGTTTTGTAATGTCACCGTATCATTTTGAAATATGGTACATGGTACAAAATTATGTAGAATGATAAACAAGAAATGTCTTATTAAACCCAAATCAATATGGGCTAATTAATGTTAAAATATGCTAAAAAACAGCATAACAGTGAAATGTAAGTAAATATCAAAAGCATAAAAGGTTTGTATAAATACATTAGATAGTGATAATTCATGTTTTAGCCTTTGCATGTACACTTTGCATTGACATTTAATTCACACTTAATTGTAAATTTAACTTTGCTTGAGCAACTGCATATTGCAAAACCCTTAACAATCAATACTCACCTTCATCTAGTTCCATAACCTTTTTGAAACAAGGTAATCAGTCAGGTATTTTTCACACATACTTGGTTACCTTACAAACAGACATTTGATAAGTCCTCTATTGAATCAGTCAACCATTTCTTATCAGTGTACACAAGATGAAACTTTTGAAGTAGCCCCAAGGTGGTGCTCAGCAGAAGTTATAACTGCCTCTTTGGACATACTTGTATGGCCATTTACTCTGAGGTGTTGCTGCTCATAGGTTAAAATGCACTGAAAACTAATGGAAGGAAATAAAAGTGTTGTTGCAAAGAGAATGTTGCTGCTTTGAGGTGCTTTTTTGAGAGGTTTTACTGTATCTTAAAGCAGACTTTTAATTTCTAAGATTCTGCTTAACATGTGTGTATAGGCTTTATATTGCTGACACATAATCAATTCACAGCATTGTATTTTACTTACTCAAACAGTCTTTAAAGCTAGTTGTTCCATTAGAAGCTGTGCTGAGGTTGCTTCCACAAGCCACACATTCTGTTGACCGCACATTGTTTTGGTAGGTTCCAATAGGACAAGCTACACATCCACTTCCAACTATCTTGTATCCAGCTTGACAGTTTGCTGCAAAATCACATCTTAATAATTGTTCTCTATTTTTGAACTAAAACAAATACGTAAGTAATCTCCAGTATTATAAGGCTGTATCTTTCACTAGAAATTATATCAGAAATCCTTTCATTTAGTGTATTTATTTACATTCTAACACCCTTTGGACAGTATTTCTTATTTTATGTATTAGGCTCTTTTTCAAATAAATGGAAAAAATAATGGCCATCACTTTTCTTTTTGCTTAGTTTCAAATTTTGTTGCATGAACTCAATGATTTGGTTGTATTTATTTCATATTTAATGAAAACATAAATTATAATTAAAATGTATTTTATATTACCATGAGTTCTTTGACTAATTTTTTTTTTTATTTTTGGTCAAAAATGCCACTCTTTAAAGTTTTGACATTTTTGACAAAAAAGTACTAATGACCAAATCATGACAAGCAGCACAAGGCAATGTACTTTTTTAAAAAAATATCTTTGCAGTTAATATGAAAACTAACCTTAAAAATACAATTTATGCAAACAGATTTGAAACTAAGCACAAAAATGTAATGGCTGTTTTTTTCCCAGTTATCTGAAAAAGAAACAGTACATTATTTGCACTTTGCTCCCTACAACCTTTTTAAATTTTTACAAATATTACTTTTCATAATGTTTTAAGGTAAGAAGAATTAAATACCTACTTAAACAAATTACATTTATAAATAATGTCAAGGACATTCAATTATTATGTCAAAGACACTTACGAATCGTGCAGTTGTCAGCACTTGTTGCCCCGACCATAGAGGCTACCTTGCCATTTGAACAATTGCGACACGGTCCAAACCTGTCGTCATTTGGCTTGAACTTCTCTACTGGACATACCTGACAGGCCATAGTTGTTGCATTAAACTCACGACCACCAGAGCACACGGCTGGAACAAAAACACCTCAGTTTAAAAGCTGTATTATTTCTAAAATCAGCAAGTATTAGTAAAGGTCAACCTAAAAACAGCAATTAGTCAATGTTTCCCCTTACAAGGAGGTTTTGCATTGGCTGGGGTTTGCACCTACACAGCAAAGAGCAGAGGAAGCATTAAATAGAAACCTACCTCTCAAACACAGGCAAGACTAGGAGAATTGGTTTTATAAATTGCCTCTTAACAGTGTTAAAACTGTTATTGCGTTACTCTACACTTCGTTTGTTTCTCGTCCTCTATAAATCTGCTATTCCATAAAACTACATGGATATTTTTTGGGGGTAAAAATGCTATATCATATTTACATATTGTAAGAACATCAACAGAATGTTCTATATGAAATGCACTAGTAAATTAAAGTTTATAACAAAGGTATGTAGATCAGATTTAATTCAATTTCCATGGACTAATTAAAGCCTATCATCTGAAAACATACATTCTGAACTACTCTTGTACATCTTTTCACCCATGTATTTACACATGGTTCACATTATTTTTTTCATAGTTTTAAACATACAGGTAGATATGGGTTCATATCCTATTTGTCTTTTTTCTCTATAATCATTATTTTTGAGTCATTGTGAATAAAACTTTTTAATTTTGTTTTGCATTTATTCAATAAACAATGCTAAATTTGGTAACAAAAATGAAATCTAATTAAAGACTAAAACTCCAAAAGCAAATGATAAAAGTATTTTAATTTTAATGGGACAACCAAAGTGTTCTAACATATATCTTTTACCATTTCCATAGTTTCGATTACAATTTCAGAACCTTAACTTAATCATGTTGTCTTACGTTTACACTGGTCTGCACTGGTTGAGGCAGGTTGTTGAGTGCCATAGGCTGTCTTGCAGGGAACACATTGGGTCAAGGAGTCAGGCAGCTCCACGGAGGAGTACGTGTCCACTGAGCAATTGGTACACGTGGAATTGACAATATACTGGCCACTGGTACACAAAGCTGAAATTAATAATAAATATTCTTGAACCGGCTTCTTGTGTAATTAAGACATATTTTTTGTTTTTGTTATTTGTAAACAACTCCACAATGTTATGCAATAATTACCAACAACATGCAAGCAACACAGCAGCAAACAGTATGGATCCCAATCATACACCTTCCAGCTTTCTCCTTCCTGTTAAAATTATTTAATTTTAAGAAAAAAATATATAAAGATTTTCTTTTCTAATTTAAATGCATGTAAAGGAATGTTCCCCACCTACCAAAATTGTTGTTTAAAAAGTTAAAAGTTTTTAAATGCCAGATGCCTTACGTAGTGAACAGTTTTCAGAATATTGTGAACCAGTTGTTTCAGTAGTTTGACCAGATACACAGGGAGCACACACATCGAATCTCATATCTGCAGACTTGTATTTTCCTCTGGGACATGGTTTGCATGCACCATCCACAACCTCATATCCAGGTTGACAATAAACTGTAATAGATTGTTAAGCATATTTTAAAAAAGGGAAATATGACAAAGTCCTATGAGCATTGCAACATATACCAAATTTTAAAAAAGGCACAGGACAAAGGTATTCACACAAAAGCCAAATGTAGAAGTTCTAGAAAGTGGGCACATGCAGTTTAAAAATGTAACTACAAAGTCATATACAATTATCCAGTAAACTGAAACGAAAAATCAACACATCTGCATCTTTCAAATCAGAAGTGTGGGAAGATTTTGATTATTGGTGCTGCAGTGTTCATGACAGGCAGATGAAGATGGCCATCCCCTATTTTCTTATTTAAATATGGACTGGTTCATTATTCATAGCTATAATAACAGCATATATTTATAAACATCAAATGTGTTAATTAAATAGCTAGTGTTTATTCCCTATGTACCACAGTCTTGTCCTATCATGGCATGATAATGAAAATGTATTATTAGCTGCTGTTCCCTGGTCTTTTTTGTCCCATGTTATTATCAACTGTTTACCAATAGGGGCTAGTTGCTCCATCACACATGAAAGGGTATGTTAAAATAATCACCTGATGCCATGCTGGGGGATGTTTAATTTATTATATATGCTGGCTCTCCTTACCTGCATACACATGTCAGTGGTTAAAAAATGACCTAACATGGGCATATGGTGACCTATTTACATACATAATCTTCTCTGACAAGGTAGCAGTAATATGATTACTTATAAACAATCATGTTCTTGCACATTGCCATCTAGGATGTACATGTACAATCATCCCCCATCTCAACACCACATGAAACATATTTCCATGTACAATCAGCCCCTGATAAGATGCCAAACAGTGCATATTTGTGTGTACTTGCATATGAAATTCCCGTATAAATGAAAGAAGTATTGACCTATTTAAATGTATCATCTTTTCACTGACAATCATAGTTTACTTGCATAAATTATCATCCACTGACACATTGCCAAAGGATTTACTGGCATTTGCAATCATCTGCTGACAAATACATCACCCCATTACACCCCATTACACAGTAGCAGAATTGACATACTCTCATAAACAATCACCCCTTGATTCAGTGCCAGTGATGGCTTACTTATAAATACAATCTTTCCTTTACACAGTAGCATCATGGACATACATCTGTAATCACATGCTAATGCAGTGCTGTAATAGCCTACTCACATAAGCAAGCAAAAGGTTGGACAGTTGAAGTAATGACATACTTTCATAAACAGTTACCCTTAATTCAATGCTGGAGATGACCTATTTACATACATGTATTACATATTTTGTACATATAAGCATAAGTGTCCAACTTACATATACAGTCATTCCCTGATTCGGTGCCATTGTTGCGAGTGGAGTGGTTAACTCGGCAGTGTTTACACTCCAGCAGGTACAATACATCAGCATACTGTCCAACAGGGCATAGTTTGCAACGGCTGTCTGTGGTATTCCAATATGAGCCTAAATTGCAAATGTCTGCAAAAGAATACACAACGAGTATATTATGAAAATTAATCATGCTATATTGTACTGGAAATTCACAATGCAAAATTTTTGATCATTAAGATAGTCAGATTTGCAAACTTTTAAAATAGATACACTAAATAGTAACAGGAGCGAAAAAAGTGAGGCTCCACTGGGATTTGAACCTCTGACCTCCCCCATACTAGTGGGTTGTTCTACCAACTGAGCTACAGCGGCTCTGTGAATGAACTACCAGTGAAACTTCTACACTCCTCACTCCTTACACAATAAGACTGAATCTCATCACTGGTTCTACTCTCCAGGACCATTGCAAATCACAATAAAAACATGCTACTGCAGTAGGTCATGGCACCAAATGTATCAGGAGTGGAAAAAGTGAGCCTTCACTGGGATTCAAACCAGATACCTCCCCAATACTGGCAGGGCACTCTACTTAGCTATTGAGGCTCAGTGAACAAACTACCAGTGAAACTGCTACAAAATAATGTTAAATAAATTTTAGTTGATCAAGTCTTCTTACAAAATTACATTTACTGATATTCTGCTGCAAGAAACTCATGATTTTAAAGTGAACAGTGGTAAGTCCAGATCATCCAGCTGCCCACACATTTATGATTGCATGTTTTAGTATTTCATCTTGTTATACATATGAAGAAGGTTGTGTTGTTATTAAAATGTAGAAACAGAGATAAAATTACCCATGCTGCAATTGTTAATGCTGATAGCCATTACATTTTCCATGGTTGTTTTGTTGTTTGGACATGGTTGGCATTCATCATATTCCACATTCCTATAGGTACCCCTTGGACACATGGTGCACACAAGGTTTTCATTCCTATACTGACCTCCTGGACAGTCCACTAAACACATACAAATGACAAAGAAGAAGATTGATGAAACATTGCTCATTCATTAACTTCACAGAGCAAGGGGACACGTGTTGAGTATTGTTTCTTGCTTCGACTGGACAAGTAAAGTGACTGAAGAATTGTTGGGGATTTGCATTGCGTATAACTAGTGTTGTCCAAAAAGGGCTTCAAAAATCACTTGGCATTGGCATGGTTATAACTAGACTTGACAAAACATAAGAAATAAAGATCAGTAAAGAAAAATAAATTTTTCACATTACTTAACAAGGAGGGGAATAAAGCACAGTTGGTTATTGTATATAACTTAACTGGAACAAAAAAAGAAGAAGAAATGGATGTTACATTTAACGAAAAAAAGCTTAAAATCTTATCAGTAAAAAAATTTCACATACATAATTTCCTAAAAAAAGACACCAAAGTAAAATTTTTTTATAAAATGCATCTTCAAAAGAACATATTCAGCTACCATGGCTCATACAGCTAGAGAGATAAATAGAGACAAAAGAACAAATTCAGCTACCATGGCTCATACAGCTAGAGCGATAAATAGAGACAAAAGAACAAATTCAGCTTCCATGGCTCATACACCTAAAGATAAAAATAGGCAAAATAACAAATTCGGCTACTATGGCTCATACAGCTAGAGAGATAAATAGAGACAAAAAACAAATTCAGCTTCCATGGCTCATACAGCTTGAGAGATAAATAGAGACAAAAGAACAAATTCAGCTACCATGACTCATACAGCTAGAGAGATAGAGATAAAAGAACAAATTCAGCTTCCATGGCTCATGCAGCTAGAGAGATAAATAGAGACAAAAGAAGAGATTTAGCTACCATGGCTCATGCAGCTAGAGAGATAAATAGAGACAAAAGAAGAAATTTATCTTCCATGGCTCATACAGCTAGAGAGATAAATAGAGACAAAAGAAGAAATTTAGCTACCATGGCTCATACAGCTAGAGAGATAAATAGAGACAAAAGAACAAATTCAGCTTCCACTGCTCATACAGCTAGAGAGATAAACAGAGAACTCAGCAAAAAAAAACTAGAGAAAATTAATGAGGAAATAAGTGATAAAGCGGAGTAACTATTGATAAAATACATGTATGTTGCATATTGACAACGTTTACATTACTTCTGTAAAGGCATTTATTACAGTGCAAAAGAACCTTTAAGTTTTATGGGTTAATGAACTCTATGGGCGCTAGTAAGTATCATGCCAACTTTTCAATCTCAATGCAGCCAAAAACAAAATGTATGTGTTCATAGAAATAAAATCCCAATATCAACCAATTGTCCTGTTTCTATTTGCAGGAAAGCTTTAAAACACCAAAGAAATCCTTTACATTCTATCATATTCTAAATAATCTTTACTTTTAAAGAACTATAAAAACTATCTTTTCTGTTTATATTTTAAGAAAACTGGGAAAACTAGTTTGTTTGTTGGATTTATCGTCCCACCAACAGTATTTCAGTTATCTGGAGACGGTGTCCACTTGAAGCAGATATAGTGCTGCCATGAACACATGGCATGAAACCACACCCAGTCACATTTTCCTGACACCGGGCCAACCAGTCGTGGAACTACCCTTATATTTGCTTGAGTGTTTGCAAGGGAACTATACCACTACCATTTTTAACGACTTTGGTATGTCACGGCCCAGATCGAACCCTGGGCCTCCTATACCTGGAGATGACACTCTACCGATTGCGCTACCAGGTCCGGTAGGGAAAACTAGGATCACTGCACACCTGTGGACATACCTTTGCAATCATCAGAACGGTTGGATCCAGTTCCGACTGTTCGGTATCCCACTTTACAAGGTTCACAGTGGCTTTCACCTGTGCGCTGTTGGTAGGTGTTCCGGGGACATGCCGCACAGGCAGATGTAGTAAAGTTATAAAAATGACCGACTGGGCATCTTGCTGAAAAAACATTTTCATGCAGAGTACATCTTTCTGTAAAAGAATATGTGTGATAAATCCCTTAATGCTTTAATGCTGATTACATTTTGTTGCTTAGAAAATCTTAAAAAGTGTTAGGATTTATTAATTATACTTCTTGTCTGCAGCATAATGCAATATATTGCAGAATTGTATTCAGATATTGCAATATATTGGAAAACAATGCACAGCAATACATATACACAAAGCTGGGGAGTATTGCTTCTTTATTCTAAACTGGGATGTTATTTGTTTATTTTAACTGCACTGTCACAAATTAGTACTTACTAATAGATAAGCAAGACAACAACACCACTACGTATTAACTGTTGAATGTCCTGACCCTAAAATTAAACCTGGGACCTCTCGTACCTGAACCCTGACTTGCTAATCTTTGAAGGCAGGTTGTCTTTTGTGAGAAAACAGGACAAGTTCTTTAAGTATTGTTACATATATTTAAAACTTGCATTGTTAAACATTAAAATATGTTTGAAAAATGTTGATTTTTATAATTAAAAAGAGTCCAAACAGTTGGATGGTAAAAAAGAACAAGAGGGCCATGATGGCCCTTAATCGCTCACCTGATGACACAGGCTTTCGTAGGCTCAAATCTGGCATTAAGTAATTAAGACTTATTTACTTTAGAAATCTTTGGTGAAGATTGGACCATTAGTGTGGCCACTGGGTTGATAACATTTTCTAGAATTTTACCAAGTAACCTACTGAATCCACATGACTCACTCCAAAACATATGTAAGATTTCATACTGGCAAACATGATGGTCAAGTTTGGTGAAGACTGGGCCATCAATGTAGCCTCTTAAGTGTTTTCACAAGTTTTTTCTAAAATTTAACCTAGTGGCCTACTTTATGACCCCACGAGACCCAATAACGAACTCATCCAAGATTTCATGTAGACAAACATTCTGACAAAGTTTGATGAAGATTGGCCTATAAAAAGGGCCTCTAGTGTGTTTACAAGCTTTTTCTAAGATTTGACCTTGTGACCTACTTTTTGAACCCACGTGACCCAGTTACGAACTCATCCGAGATTTCATGCAAACAAACATTCTGACCAAGTTTGGTGAAGATTGGGCTATAAATGTGGCCTCTAGTGTGTTCACAAGCTTTTTCTAAGATTTGACCTAGTGACCTACTTTTTGACCTCACGTGACCCAGTTACGAACTCATCCAAGATTTCATGCAGACAAACATTTTGACCAGGTTTGGTGAAGATTGGGCTATAAATGTGGCCTCTAGTGTGTTCACAAGCTTTTTGTAAGATTTGACCTAGTGACCTACTTTTTGACCCCACGTGACCCAGTTAAAAACTCATCCAAGATTTCATGCAGACAAACATCCTGACCAGGTTTGGTGAAGATTGGGCTATAAATGTGGCCTCTAGTGTGTTCACAAGCTTTTTCTAAGATTTGACCTAGTGACCTACTTTTTGACCCCACGTGACCCAGTTACGAACTCATCCAAGATTTCATGCAGACAAACATTCTGACCAAGTTTGGTGAAGATTGGGCTATAAATGAGGCCTCTAGTGTGTTCACAAGCTTTTTCTAAGATTTGACCTAGTGACCTACTTTTTGACCCCACGTGATCCAGTTACGAACTCATCCAAGATTTCATGCAGACAAACATTCTGATCAAGTTTGGTGAAGATTGGGCTATAAATGTGGTCTCTAGTGTGTTCACAAGTTTTTCCTAAAATTTGACCTCGTGACCTACTTTTTGACCCCAGGTGACCCAATAATGAACTCATCCAAGATTTCATGCAGACAAACATTCTGACCAAGTTTGATGAAGATTGGATAAAAATTGTGGCCTCTAGTGTGTTCACAAGGTAAATGTTGACGAGGGACAACGAACAACGGACGAAGCGGTATCACAAAAGCTCCCCTTGAGCAGGTTGTGCCCGGGTGAGCTAAAAACAAGAAAAGAACATTGCTGTTTCAAAAATAAAACATGTTACTATTTTTATAATGTATTCTGTTTTTTTTTTGACACACTCACAAGTACTTACTGACACAGTCTGCTGCTGCTCTTGCACCAAATTGGTATGTTGTCTGTCCTTGATTGCAGCTAGTGCATGTTTCTGCCTGAATCCCTGTCTGATATTTGCCCAAATCACAGGGAGTACACACTTTAGTAGTCTCATTTACATAGAAACCTTGGCCACAGGGAACTAGAAAGTAACAGCAAAAAATTGAAATACAAGCAAGCATCCATGGATGCTTGGTTTTGCCACATGATTGGTAAAGTGGTTAAAGCATTAGAGTCTCGGGCAAGACTTTTTAACATGATTGACTGTTTACAGAACATGAACAGACAAGAAAGACATCTATTAGTTGAAATGGATGTAGACTATTTACCCTTGGCTTTAAGAAAAACACTCGGATCAGGTAAAAGCACAAGGTTTTCCAAGTTTGTTGTAAGAACTAAAATATGAAAAAGAAATATGTATCTAGTGCAACAATATAAAAATGCAAACCAAACAAAAGAATTTTGCATGTCTAATGAAGCACAGTGTTTGAAAGTGACAAAAGACTAGTTTACTGGTTTAAGTATTTAAATTTTTGAGTTCAAAGCAAATACTATCAATATCATACCACAAACAATATCGTTTGCGCCACGTCTGATCAAGGTATCTCCTCTCATTTCACATTTCTGGCTGGACACAATATTCACGGTATCTTTCAAAAACATGCCACCAGCTATTGCCTGAAAGTTAAATAAAACTTGAATTTTTACTCCATTTAGCAGTCTACATAACACAATTGAACATAAAAGCTCTTTGTATTACACTTTGCAAGTGAAGGTCTAAAGCTAATTAAGATTGTGACTTAATTACTGGTGTGGTAAAATGTCAGAATGTAATTATCTAGTATAAAATGAGTGAAGTAGACGTATCACTAAAATCACTATATATCATTTCATATGATAACTTCAAACAGAGAAAGTAGAAATATCACCAAATATCAAGTAAGATGTTATTTATATGTTATTACAGTAGAAACATCAATAAAAATCATGTCAAATGTCCATGGCACACTATCACAATATTACATTCAGCTTTATGTGTACACTGTATCGGAGAGACTAGATAAATGTTGATAGTTCGTATAACCAGTTAATTTTGGGAGGCATTTACTTTTGGCAGTTGTCTGTCCAGATAAGGCAAATGTTTTTCTACTCACATAATTTAATTCATTAAACAATGGTATTCTTTGTAGAATGCACTTCAATCAATCAACTCTGGTGTTGTAATTTTTTCTCTGCTTAACAAGTACAAACCCCATACAAGCATGAACCAACATACATAAATAGATTTTATGATTAACATAAAAATAGTTATGAAAAGGTTTGGTTAATCTTAAACTTAAGCAACCCATTCAGTGGCACATCTACCTAGTGGGTGCCTTCTGCTTGTGATGGCAGATGCCAACTAATAAAACATTTTTATTAAAAAAGGGATGTTGCCCACATGGGTATATCATGCTAATGTTGGCTGGTTACCAACCAATTTGATATACATATATAACATATTATATCAATTATATAACATATTATATCAATTGTTAAGCAGCTTTAAACAAAGGATACAGCATCTACCCCAGTCTAATTCATTTAAATTCAGCCATACACAGGCTTTTTGTTTCTTTTTAACCTTTTATTTCAAGATCGGTGTAAGTTTATTATGCACAAAAATCAGTTACCATTATATGCAATCTGCTTATACCTATGTCATGGATTTGTTGCAATTGCTTTAAATATTAAAATGTATAAACATTTATTGTCTTTGTACCATGCTGATGTTTTTTGTACTATGCATCATGTCAGTTGTTCTACCCAGATAAGACAAATGTATTTTCACTCACATAATTCCATTCATTAAACAATGGTATTCTTTATACAATGCTCAACCTGGTATAAGCATGATAGCAGGGTACATATATTTATTTTCAAGGCGCAGTTTATATCATCATATGTAAGCCTATCTGCAGTACTTACCTTCAGTCCATCATTATATTACTCTGAACAATTGTGGCATAAATTGATAAGGCAATGGTCATCAATAGTAAAGTTTATTGATGATGACTCTGGATCTACATGTTTAACACTGCCGTTCTTGCTCCTTACGATCGGCGGGTAATGCCACCCATTTATAACTTCTCAAGCCTCATGTCTGAATCCCAGACAGGACAAACTCTTGCAACTGTAAGGTTTTAGCTGTGTCTTTATAGCCCATTAAGAGCATCAGGTTCTAAAAATCAAATTGTTGTGTGACTGAACTTTTTGAAAAAATAAACTACTTACATTTACGCGCAGAGCATCCTCTTGCAGGATAATAAGCCTCAAAACATCTTCCACCTGGACTTCCTCAGTCTCATTTGTTTTGGTTATAGCCGCACTTGAAACATCAAATAAAAATTTGCCAAAATGACAATTGAAAATATTATCAATTAAATATTTTTACTGTGCTGTTTTATTAGAAAATGAAATCATGGACAGACTTTTCGACTACATATACTTAAAGCTAGTTTAGATAAAAAGTATTTGACCACCAAGATTTAAATTAAAAATAACAATCTTAAATCCAGTTCGTATTAGGGCTGTCATTGGTTCTACTTTTTGCATAACAACAATATTGATACATCGAGAGACGGATATTGACAATATAATGATACAAACTCAGTTTCAAATTAAAAAGGTATTTGCTATGACATTTTCTGCCTGTTTGGTGTATTTTATAGTTCCAGATAGTCAAATACATGAGATGATGTTCAGTCACATCATCAGAAAGACAGTAACTTTTTTCAAAAGGCATAGTACTAATAAATGATGGGTGTTTCTTTTGTTAACAAATTTAACATACTATTAGTAATTTGATTTATAAGGCCAATTCCAAATCATATGCCAGTAATCTGTTTAATTGGTAAATTTAACAAAATGAGCATATCATGTTACAGCACAGCAGATCTACAGTTTCTCCAAAAATAATAAAAAAGGTTATCTTTTAGGTATAGTTTCTTTAACACTAATCTCAAAGTAATATTTGTGTGAGCATGATACATTGTAATTTATGGTACTTACACATGCTAAATGAAGCCGCCCTATTAGTTCTGATTGAAATGTCAATTCTACCTGTAAGCTTTCCATCCACTTATTAATAAACAAACTTTTAGCAACAGTCATTTTACATCTGTAGTTTACAACTTAGATGGTAGTCACCCTTCAACTCAAAAAAGTTATTGAAGAGGTGAGATTTGAGTTGACAGAACTTTATTTAGCTTATTTCTGTCATTATTTTCATAACTTCAGTTTATAAGACATTTACACTCATCAGAATTATATTATATCCTGTACAAAATTTCCGATAGGTGGCCTACAACTAGGTATAATTGAGCACAGTTTAATACACTATTTAGATCAAAGTTTCATAAGAAATCTTTGACGGCACTGCCATTTCCAAACACAAATATGTGGTCAAATATGTAAAGTATTTTCTTTCTGTTATTATTTGTTTTCCCACCCAAAGAATCAATATTTGATAATGTGCACCGATAATCGATCTGCAAAAAAATATCAACAATACCTTAATACCATTGGTTTTGGGAACAATTTAAATATATATTCTGCATTTATCAAAACACAATAAATAATAAATATTGTCATGCTTGCACCACAAAAAATAATCAAGAACCATATATTCAGCCATATTTATGCAAAATGAAATGATTGAAATATAACTGTCTACAAAAATATACTGGCAAATATATAAAAATAGTTCATACCTGCTAAAAGCCACATAGAATTTGACTTTTAGATTTTTGGTGTTTGGAAGACAAGCTGACATCGTCACATTTATGTTGGTACAATTTTTAGCTGTACTTGGACTACACAAACTAGGCCAGAGTGCTCTCAATTCATAGAAATTGGTCTCAATTTGTGCCTTAATTGCACTAGCAAAGCTTGCTGCACAACTTATTTGCAGTAACAGTGTTGCATCTACATCCACAACATATTTCGGTAGTGAATAAACTATAAAGAGAAATAGAAAGTACAACAATTAAGTATCGTGATTACAAAGATACTAGTGTTTTGTATTAGAAGCATGTGTAGTTTTAAGATCCAGAACGTGAACCTAATGTAGAATCTAATATTTGTTAACCTGCAAAACTTAACATAAAACTAACTTCAGAAAGTAGCTCAACAAACCATGTATATTGCATCTATTTAACATACAATTTATATAACAAGATCTCCAAAGGAAAATATAAGTTTAAATATTATCAACAATTATCAAAATAGACTACTTAAATCATTATGACACAGCTATAATAAAGTAGACATGATTAAATATTGATTACAGTTTCATGTCAAATGCATTAGCTCTTAAAGGCTGAATTTGCATGTAAGGTAATTTCTATAACAAAACCAGTAAGATTTAAGTGTACCTTGGCAAGAAGGCAGAACTAGTTGCTGTTTTGGTCTGCCTGGGTTCCAGACACCTAGGGATCCACATGCCATGTCATTTGGTGTCGGTGCGCTTAAGTGTGAGGTTGTTTCGGCACACGATGGTCTACAAACACCCCCAGAACATGGATCAAAGGTCCACCCTTCATAGCGGGGATTTGGGCAAACATTGTTGTCTGGAAATCAGTTGCAACTACATGTAGTGAATTAGCAGATTAATCATTTATCAAGTAATTAAAAAGTAAGCAATGTGTGTGCATGCAGGTGTTAAGTGAACCTGGGAGTTTATTTTTTACCACTGCCTGCCTCAGTTTTATAGGCAATCTGCTTTTAAAAAAATATAAGAATTAAATACTTGTTGAACATCCATTCTATATCAATGTGTACAACATGACAAGTTATCATTTACAATAGCTCCACTAAAATGACAATGACAAATATTGTGTTTTTTTTACATTAAAAGGACAACAATTGATAAACGAAACTACCTTATACATAATTTCTTCAGTGAAACTAAAACAACTTCCTGTCATGAATGTAATGTATGTTGAACATGATTTGATCAGTGTTTACTATATAATTTTAAATACTTACTTTATATAGAACTGATTGAACTACTTAATACTTACATTTGATATAGAGGCCAAATTTACAGTAATCATATGCCAAAGGCTGGTCAGCAGTTTTGGTTCTTACTAGAACCCCTGGATAATAGCCCACCGTCATAACTGAAACAAAAACTTTATACATTGGAATTTGGTCGAGAAGTTAGTTGCTCACTTGCCCTGTCCGGGCTGAAATGTCTGTGTGTGCAGAAGGTCTTCAGACTTAGCTGTGGCATTCTCTTTGCTCTACCCTGGCGTTTTGCTCGGGGTTTCTTTCACCAATGTGATCAAAATTGCATTGGCAAAATTTATTAAAAAAGACAATCAGTCCAGTTCGTATAGCAGCAAAAGATTTTGTAAATCATGTTTATGTATATAACCAGGGTGTGTTTGTGTGTTATTGTCTTATTTTGGCCGCATGTTTCATGTTGTCCATGTACATCATTCTACCCTGTGGCGTCCTGTATATAAGAATCGTTAAAGCATCTTGGTCAGTGAGTGAGATGGTTTTAAACCAGTTTGCCTTGTGTGTGAGTTGTTTTTACTAACAACAGATTTCCCGCCTTTCCTAATACCCTTTTTCCCTCTCCCATTCATTATGCCATTGAACCCCTTACTGGAAGCATCATTATTGATCATTCAATATATATATATATATATATATACACACTAAATCTTTTACAAGATTTATAAGCTGGACTGGCAAACTTGTTAGCCCTTTAATAAAGAACCTAAATCAATCAAGAACAACTGTGTTTTTTACCTCCCATTGTTCGAGAGGTTACATGTAATTTAAAAAAAAAAATTCCAACCGAATCAGAGAAAAACATATAGTTTTCACTTTTCAACATACAGAAAAAATGGTGGTAACTAAAAAGAGCAAGCCCGACGTTCAACAACAACCTACATCTATACAAGATTAGAACAGGTAAACCACATGCCTTTATTCATTGTGATTATGCAATTACCTGTTTACATATCAGCAAAAATATGCAGTGTATTCAATGGTGATATTTCATTTCAACTTTTGTTTTAATTTTACAATAAATTTCGCATTTCAGTGCTTAAATATTATAAAAAGCCTAGATGACTTATTTTTTGATCCCACATGAGCTTGTTTCAACCTCATCTAAACTTGAATGCAGATTTGTAAGATTTTGCTCAAGTGAGTTAGAATGCATCTAGGACCATCTATTTCTACTAAGAGATCTAATTAACACTTCAAATACCAACCTGTAGGCAAAGTTTGCTTCATAGCTCGTACGTTTGTTGCCTGGTTCTTTACTGCATTTTTATTCACAGTGACTTGCCCCACTTGCTCAATATTGACAAGGAGGCCAGGAGGAACATGGAACACATCCTGAATATTGCTGCAATCAAGAACATCTTCCATACCTCTTGTGGTGTCTTAAAAAGAGAAATGAAATGTAATGACTCACATTATATTACTTTCATTAATGAGCAAAAACAAATCCCTGATTATTCATTAACAATTACATTCTGTAACAACAAGACATGGTAGCAAATATTACAGATTTTAATCAGACAACTAAGGCAGGAAAAAGATTTCCCCTATTTTCCTTATCTTAAATTCTGTCTTTTTTTTTTTAAAAAGAATTACTGTCACATATACTGGTACAAACCTTAGTTTGGCAAGAACTTAAATGTATCAGGTTGATTTTCCAAATAAGTTTTTTTCCAATATATTTGCAACAAACTGAATGTTCCTCATAATACATTTAAAATTGCGATTCCTTTTTCTGATGTCACTGTTAGATTGAGACAATGATGATCTAAAAACAACATTGCATTTTTTTTAAAAACCTGATGAAACTAAAGTAGATTGTCCGTGTTTTTTTCTAAACTTAAATTTTAATCTTAAAGTGGTTAATGGTATTCGTTTGGTTTGGTGAGAACTGAAATTTATCATTTTGATTTTGGCAATATGGTTTTGTTTCTCTATATTTGCAACAAATTGAATCTTGCTTTAATTTAAAATCATGATTCTTTTGTCTGTTGTCAAGATAATGATGATCTAAATATAAGAATGTTGCATTATTTTACAAACCTAATGAAAGTAAAGTAGATTGTTTTGCAGTCTGTCGCTCTGAGGCTTGTGGGATGTAGTAATTCCACCAATGTTGAACAATACTGGCTGTCCTTGGATAAAACATCTCATTTTCGAATGCATTATTAAAGTCCATTTGAGGCACTGATGTATTCCAAACAACCACGTCTTTATACTCTGCTAGAATGTTGCTTCCCAGAATTATTTGTCCACTTGAAATAGAAATTATATGGAGTAATAGGGCATACATAAAATGTGGGCAAGAAATAATATTTTGCAGAAAAAATGTGTGGAACATTTCTCTCACTGACTATTAAGTTTTATAGCCATATTTACTTAAATTTACTTTCTAGAAACAGCACAAACAGTTCAAGACAAATTAAAAAAAAGAAGTTTATGGCAAAAACAACTTACCCAAAGTAGCAATTAAATAGACGCTTCTTTGGGCTTGATATTAATCCAAGTAACTTGATAAGCATTGGTTGAAACCAGGTAAAGTGATAACACAGATTATGATAAAAGTTGTCTGCAAATGAGGTTATAATCGCGCAGCATAATTAAGCTATGATATGATGCATGTATTAAGAATCATTGGCATAGTCCACAGAGTAGCTTTAACCTTTGGACCTTTTGTTCTTTTCGCTGCCAAGCATATTAACAGTTTTTAAATGTCAGAAAACGATATTGCTGCTTCAAGATATATTATATTTAATATTATAATATGCAGTCATTGAGTGAACATTTACTTTAATTTTTATTGCATCTTACTTCATTGCATCTTACTTCTTTTTGTTTATATTAAAAAGTAAAAAGCCAATGTTTAAAAAGAATGATAATTCATTTTGTAAAAGATCAAGCAACATGCTAATGAGAGCTTGTGCATGGTCAGCGACAAATGCTAAAAATTGTGATTTGTGTGAAAAACAGAATAGACCAGTTTCCCAATTGGCTATTTTTTATGTCACATCAAATAAAAAAATGAGGCCATATGTGACATGTCCCCATTTCCGCTTATAGAAAATGGACATCATCAAAAAGTATCGATAATTTTCTTTATTTATTTTAATTAAGGAAAGAAATTCTGCTTTTTTTCATTCGAAGATAAGGATTCCACATAAAGTAAATCTCTTGTCATTATAAAAGGGCCATATAGTTCTTTAGCTATCCTAAACATGTTTATTGTCAGCCAAAACATTTGCACATATATGTGTATAACTCTTTTTGTGACTTGAAATTGCAATGTTAACCTCACAATAGGGTTTTTGTCATAAAACTGTCATGACAATGTGCTTCGTATGGGGTTCAGCTGTTAGGCTTGTATTCCTAAACAATCAAAGTGATATACATGCCATATAGCACCTCTTTCCCACTTGACCTCCCAAAAGGTTATATAATGTCAAGTCCATTACAGTAACCAAGGATACCTTAATGAAGCACTTAACAACATACAGTACTTGATTTAGAACATAAGACATAGCTTAAAGTTTTGAAGTTTCTGATTATCAGTCTATAACTAATCGACTACAAAAATATTTCTGTACAAACTGTTGTTTTGAGCAATACAGATTAAGTGGAACAAATGGACCCTGTTCAAACATTAGGTCTTAGTGTTAAATCTACAGTTAAATATTAAATAAGCAAATAGTAATGGGCATGCAGGTAGTTATACACCAGTATGTTTATGCAAGTAAGAAAGTAAATGTTTTGCCTTTGAATCAATCACCCCAGTTCAAGTATACGTCTACAGCATTTCAACTTGATGCAGAAAACACACATGTCAATTACTTATGTAATATATACTTAAATTACTTATAAAATATACTATCAGCAATTGGTTTTGTTTAGTTTATTTAATTTCATACAAAACCAACTGCTCTGTGTAATGTTAAAAAATTATGTTTTCTTCTTTAACATACAGCTAACTCATCAACTATTAAGGCATGGACCTGCCAGTGTATAAGACACGAGTTCACTGTATATTTGTGTACTACACTATACAGATTCTATATAGTCACCAATTTACTGAAACATCCAGACCATTCACTATATAAGATCAATTTACAGAACCGGTCATTTACCAAAATGCCTGTACATGACTGATTCTGTTACGTATGACCTCATTCTGAAACTTGCTGATTTCGTGACTCATTAAAATCAGCCGATTGGGAAAAGAGTCTATTGTCACTAGCTAAGCTGCTTTAGTTTTTAGCCTGTGAATGTTTTTAAAATATCAGGAAAGAATTTGATTGAGATAGGTGAAATGGTACTTACTTATATGCAAAGTTTACTTCATCTGTAGCTGAATATGTTATTGCACCACCATTGATAGTGATTGCATCCATAGTTAATATTAGAGATTCACTAGAGATAGATATCCCCAGGTGATGCCATTCCTTATCAAATGGGTTGAGCTTAACAGCGTTACTAGGAGAGTTCCATAAGTATGTATGTGGGAATCCATTGTAAATGGTCGTGACACCTGTAGTGTTTATCATTAACTGCAATCCAGTTTGGCTTTCTGTCATCGCTTCTTCCGGTCGGAATGAATCTTGACTGAAAGGAATAAAGTAAATAGCAAAAAGCTAGGCTTACGCTAAAAAAACACCAACAAGGAAATGTACAGGAAAGTAGTGAAAGCTGTTGCGCAAAGTAACACAAAAATAAATGAATTTATAAATAAATATAAGGTGTGTTTGCTTTTTTTTATCACACCATGAAATTTATCAGATAAGATGTTTGAAAAGCTAGACACTGACATAATTGTACAAGCTTCTTATAGATATTTATACATATCCATTGATATTTCATCCAAAGTAAAGTGTTTTTATTTTGTTTTTGCATATTCTAAATGCATTACACTGACTCAAACACAGATTTATCAGCCAATTTTTTCCCAAACCACCCATATCCATAACCTGGGCCTACTTTTATTATTAAAATGAAGCACATAAAATGATAATTTCTGAAATCAAGTACAATACATATGCTTTGTTTAACATTTAATTATGAAAAAGGTTTGTACAAGAAATATAAATCACCTTCTTAGTATTTTATTTAAATTTCAAGCAGTCTTAAAGTTGAAACGATAAGTATAAATCAACATATGTGTACATTGTTAAATATTAGAGCATGCTAAAAATATTTAAATATACTTAATTATAATGCCTTTTTGTAAAACTTTCAATTACTAAAAGCACAAAAGAAACCAGCAATAAATAAGTCATTTTTAAAATTCAATCTGCTAGCTGAATTGATAGGCTTTAAAAATCTTTTATGCGTACAGTTGTATTGTTGCGATGACAGAACTCTCGTTATACTGATGGATCCTGAACCGCAACATAATGGACATTGCAGTGCCCTCTAGACGGAATGGCCATTTGAGTTTCGGAGCTTCATTGTTGTTCAAAGAGTTACCCATGATTACAAAACTGGTGGAAGAAGCTTGAAACAAATGCAAAAGATTTTTATTAAATAAATCACAAATAAATCAAACCCGAATATAGACAATTGACAGTTGTGTAGTGGGTGCCATGTGTAAAAGCACTAGATTAATGACATTGACAGGAGGTAAATTAAGTCATCCGACCTGATTGACGGTCATCATTGCTTGATCATGATTGCTTCTTGGACACCATGTTACTTTACTCTTTAAATGTCTATAGGCTATTTCACAGGTACCTATTGTCGAGCAGTACAGGTCCCTGAACTATTTTTACAGCTACTTAACACTTTGGTTTAAAGTAGGACTACAAACTTATTATGACTGGTCTTTCAGCAGACCTGTCGTATATAGGTAATTCTTCCCAAATATTTACCTTTCTCCTTGCCAAACAACAATGTTAGATGTCCCAAACATGACTATAATTAATTCAGTTAAATGTAGAAATGGAACAAAAGTTAAAACTACTGCCTATATTTGCACTGCTGTTTTACAATCATTAATCCATTGACTCAGTGCATATGACAATCAATGTGTTTGCACATCTCAAACATAGTGTATTTAAAATTGTCTTAAACCATTTATTATCCATTTGATTTCATCTTCTTATATCTTCATGAAAAGGCACTTAACATGACATACTGCTAGCAACACAGCAGCAAACAATGTGGATCTTGAAAAAGCATTTCCCAGCTAGCTGATCTGGATCTACACTATTTGTAGCCTGTTACCTCTTACTTAAGATTTAGAGATAAGACTTACTGCGACAGCTGGTGCCTACAAGCACCTTCCCTTGGGGACACTGACAAATATACTCTGTGAGAGATGAGGTACAAGTGGCCGTGGTACCACATGGTGCTGATATGCACGGATCATCACGAGTCTCACATCGGATCCCCTTATAGCCTAAAAATAATAAATGTAACAATAATAATAATAATAACAATAATAATAATAATAATGATAATTATAATAGTTCACTTTAAAAAAAAAATAAAAGCAAGACATAATTTTAGATGCAAGGGAAACACAGGGTTCAAATCAAACATAAACATTTTTAATGAAATACTAAAAACACAATATTGGGCATACCTGGAGCACACTGGCAAGTAAAGCCCTCGCCACATTGCCTCTTTGTACATATTCCTTGATTTAAACAGGGGTTAGGAGTACACGCATCATTAATCAGCTCACATACTGCACCATCATACACTGAAATGACAAATTCAGATTGTAACTGTAATAAAAATTAACCGTATAATGATGATGAAGTCAATAAAACAGACGATGTTAGAACTACAAATCTAACCTTTACCTACACCATAATTATTTGACATACTACTGAATGTCTTCTTGTTCCTCTTCTTATACAACAACAACTACTACTACTACTACTACAACTACTACTACTACTACTACCACTACTACTAATACTACCACTTCCACTCATACTCCTACCACAACTTCCTTCTAACAACTGCTACTACTTCTTTCCTTATAATCCTACTATTGCAAGTGCCTTTACTACAACTACAAATACTTACTAAATCTGTGCTCCCTTTACTAATTTTTTTAATTGGTTAAAATACCGGTACAACTCATGAACATGTAAAATAACGATTTAACAAAATAACGAAGACAATCTTTAAAGATTTTCTTTACAATGAAAATCATTGCAACAATGATCTTTGAATTATGTCCCTACCATTTTCATGTGTGTGGAGTCACATCTTCTCTAGATTTCATGGATGATGTTTCCCAAATCTTATGTTCGCTGTGACAATATGCCTTCACCCCGAAATCAAAACCAGTCTGAGGAGCGTAGGTTCAGGCAATCTCCAGTTATTGATCGAAAACCAAAATTATAATTCATGCAAGGACACTGTTATATTGTTTTGCTCACTCAGTCTCAGATTAATTAGAATATTATGATGATTTCCATTCCACATATAAGAATGTATTTCTATGTTTTATTTTCTAAATGACAGCTTGGGGCCAGAGATTTGGGGATTATTTCTACATGCTCTACAAAAAACAATGCGAACAGGCCCTTTTCTGAGGAAATATAGTATAAAAAACTTTGGTCCAGCTGTGTGTGTGTGTGGTGTGATGTGTGTGTGTACTCTGCAGCTGTACCTGTCTATTATTGTTAATGGTAATGCTGGTACACTGCAGCTGTTCCCATCAATTATTATTAATGGTATTGCTGGTAAGCTGCAGCTGTTTACACCAACTTTTGTTAATGGCAATGCTTGTACCCTGCATCTGTGCCCATTTATTATTATCGCTGCTAATGGTAAAGCTGTTACCATGCAGCTGATCACACAAATAATTGTTTATGGTAATGCTGGTACTCTGCAGCTGTTTACACCAACTATCATTAAATGCAAAGCTGGTACCATGTAGCTGTTTTCACTGATAAGTGTTTATGGTAATGCTGGTACCTGCAGCTGTTTACACCAACTATCGTTAAATGTAAAGCTGGTACCATGTAGCTGTTTGCACCGATAAGTGTTTATGGTAATGCTGGTACCTGCAGCTGTTTACACCAACTATTGTTAAATGTGATGCTGGTACCATGTAGCTGTTTGCACCGATAAGTGTTTATGGTAATGCTGGTACCTGCAGCTGTTTACACCAACTATTGTTAAATGTAAAGCTGGTACCATGTAGCTGTTTGCACTGATAAGTGTTTATAGTAATGCTGGTACTCTGCAGCTGTTTACACCAACTATCGTTAAATGTAATGCTGGTACCATGTAGCTGTTTGCACCGATAAGTGTTTATGGTAATGCTGGTACCTGCAGCTGTTTACACCAACTATTGTTAAATGTAAAGCTGGTACCATGTAGCTGTTTGCACTGTTAAGTGTTTATGGTAATGCTGGTACCTGCAGCTGTTTACACCAACTATTGTTAAATGTAAAGCTGGTACCATGTAGCTGTTTGCACCAATAAGTGTTTATGGTAATGCTGGTACTCTGCAGCTGTTTACACCAACTATCGTTAAATGTAAAGCTGGTACCATGTAGCTGTTTGCACCGATAAGTGTTTATGGTAATGCTGGTACCTGCAGCTGTTTACACCAGTAATTGTTTGTGGCAATGATGGTGTCTTGCAGCAGTGTATTGCTGGTACTCTGCAGGTGTTCATACCAATAATCGTTATTGCAGTGCTGGTACCCTGCACCTGTTAAAGCTGCCATTATTCGCTCTGCATTATTACTTAAATTATTGCGTTATAAGAAATCAAGAAGAGACACTTCTAGCTTACTTTTTTAAAGTGTTATGACTATTGAGAATTACAAAAAAGTATAACTTACACAGTGGGCATATCTTTTTATAATAATCTGTATTTTCTCCGACTGTAAGATCATCTACAGTAGCCACGGACATCCTGCACAAGTAAGTGTTTGAAATTGTTTTTGTTACACTTGCAGACTGACAGGCTGTGTTTCGTTTACATGTATCCAGGCAAGAGTCCAGTGAGGATGTTGTTATTAACGAGCCTGTGCTGACTGTTTTGCCAATGGTTTTATCGAAGTAGCAATAGTCTATGTTGGTTTCTGAAATTAAGATTAAATTCAAACATGTGTTTTAAAAAAAAATGATAACAATAGATAAAAATGGATATTGAAAAGTTTCAAATATAGTGATCCTGACAATACAATTATGAAAGCAATCTTTGCAACAATGTAAATTACTTTAAAATGATTATAAAAAGTAAGCAATGTAAAGTTAACATTTACATGTATATTGTATTTAAGGAAGGTCTTGTGTTGAACGCATTGTTCTTATATTTGTATTTGCGTTTACTATTAGCTGCATAATACATTCACCAATTAGTTGCAAACGATGATAATAATTAACATTAAGTTGAGCTTTGACAGACTCACCCACTGGGCATTTGCAGATGGCAGTTCCATTACTGTTTTGACACCTGCCGCTGTTTCCACAGACGAGGTCATTTTCAAGTACCTTGCATACATCATACAGGGTTTCGCAGTTCTCACCCTGAGTGCCTCCTGCACAGCTAGCGATTATAGTATTAAGAATATCTTAATAACAAGTAATGGGAGATTTCAAACAGAAGCCAGATTTTCGCTTTATAAGGGGCAAGGCATATTTAACATGCACCTGCTATTATTCTTATTTTGGTGTAGCTGCCTAACCTCACTTCTTACCTCTGAATAAAAATGAATATCAAAGTGACTCTTATTATTAGAAATTCAAGACAACATTATAGACTGTGTTGCGTCTACAATTAATGCCAACAATACTGTTGTGAATAATGCATACAACATGAATCTATATTCTCTTTACTTTCTGAAATTAAATTTCGATCAAATATCACAAAGCAGAAAGTTTTCAACCTAACTGTCTAACTGCTTAAATCAATCATCAAGCTAAGCATCAAATTGATTCAATGTTTGAAGGTAAGGTCAAGTTGACCTCTAAATGAGAGGGGTGATGACAGGAGAAAACATCAGATGTCAAATTATTTAACAAGTGTAAAAACCATTATTGCCAACAATGTAGTATCATTTTGTGCCTCAGTTCTAACAATTTCTGTTAAATATCAACACCTGGCATTAATAAAAACACCCCCATGGCGCATATCTATCATTAAGAAACTTCTTGCCTTACTTTACCTCATAACAAGTTTTCATATTCTAAGTAAGAAATGAAGGTGCCATAAGTTTTTTGCCAGACAAGGAAAGACAACAAATGCTGTAAAAAACTGGATAAGGGTAATGGTATTTGCAATCAAACGTTTGTATTAATTGCTAAAATGTTGATTGTTTTACATACAATTTCTTAAGCAAATAGAAAAACATAATTGGAGTTCTTTACCAATGTAATAAATAAACATTTCTTCAAACCTTATCAGCAGGAGTGTGAATCGGGAGAATAGAAAAATAATGGATCATTTAACAAAAATAATAAATGCTAAGCCGAGACTCAACATTTAATCATCCTTCAATATGAACCCATCAATTTATGACCACATACAACAGTACCATTTGATCAACTTACTCAGATATAACATACTGTAGTTAGTCATTGTTATTCCATCAAGCGTTTGAGCAAGAGACGAGTTTTTCACTTATAATTATGATGATTTTAAACAGTAATTTATTTGTATCACATCATTGGCTTACTCCTGTGTTATAGAGAGTTACATTTCCTCATACACATCTACACTTTTTCCCCCAGATATTCACACATTCTGACAAAATAATAAGATATTCATGAAGGCCTTCATTGTATTAGCATTACAAAGAATGTAAATCTATTTTGAGATTAAACAGCTTTGATGATAAACTCTGAATAAATATATGACATAAACCTAGCCCAAGAATCTGTTTTAATATGCAAATACAATGCTATAACTGTATAATCAACAAACCAAATTATATAACAAAAATGGACATAAAATAAATCCATTGTAACATAATGGTCAGACACTAAGAGGAAAGTTTTCAGCAGTTCGTTGGATTGGAAGGATTTATTCTGTCATAGCAGTCATAGACAAATAGGTTATTATGAAACACGTGTTATAAACATACTGGATAAAATATTATCATCATATGGGAAGTAGTTGTAGATGCAAAACCCCACACATTCTGAACACATTTTGAGTGTGTGCTATAACACCCTTGCACTTGGTAAAATGTAAGTATATCATTATTTGGATATTCAAGAAAATTCAGACATTTCTTTGACAGATATATGGCCTTTGTTATTTTAAACAATGCACAACTCACCTACAGAAATATCGGCTGTTATCTAGGTTAAAGCATGGTGCACCATTTAGACACGGCTGTGGGGAGCATGTATTGATAGCGGTCTGACAATTTCTGCCAGTATACAACATCGGACAAGTACAATTGTAGCTATTGATTTGACTAGCACATGTACCACCATTCTTGCATGGTATGCTGGCACATTCATCAATGTCTATCTGAAATAAAATTTCAACCATTAACTAGTGAACAGGTAAATGCAGAGTTAAGGGTGAAGGCCATGACAACAGTTTGGTGTTGTTCATTTTTTTTTTCCTAAAAAGAAAGGTAGAGATAGAATGTGGATAATTTTTACTAATGAGTTACTTAACTTCTGTTTCTAAGCAAGATATCATTTGTTTTCTTGATAATTTTATGACCAAAAAGGTAGAATCAGATTTTAAATTAAAAAAAAAAGATTATTTTTTTCAAAATATTTATTTAAATTAAGCTTGACTAGTATCAAGTAAGTGAAAATCTTCACCAAATACATTTAATAGTACAAATTTATGGTATAATTTGATAGTGGGCATAGATTGTTTAAAAACTGCTAAAATTTGTCATTTGATATCTACTGACAGTTCCCATGTGATCATTTTTAGACACCTATTTTAGCCTTGACAGCTCAATACCAGCATGTGGGTTTAAGGATTTTTTCTTAGGCCCCAAAACAGAAAAAAAATACTAAAAAGATATGATTGGATGGTTAAACAAAGAGACTGGTGTGGAATGTTAAACCTCAACGATCGAACAAAAGGAAAAAATAATCTTACTTCACAGCGGGGACCAGTAAATCCTGGAGGACATTGGCATGTGTAGGTGTTGATACCATCAATACATGCAGCTCCATTGTCACAGTTATTGTTCGTCAGACAATCATCGATATTATCAGCACAAATTGTGCCTGTAACAAAAACCTGCCACAATGACCATGTGTAATTCTTTTGAATCCACTCTAATGTATCTAAAGTTTACATGTATTTAAGAGCACAGATACACACTGGGATACACATAATCATGTAAATTACATCACAAAAGGCATTCAGTTTTACCTGCAAAGTCACCTGCAAAATACAACTTAACCATTGGTAAATCAAAGTCACTTGATCAAGGGATTCCTTTCCATATATCCCAATACTTTTTCATGCAATCCTGTAACTATGGGGTTCTCAAAAGATGGTTAAAATAATAGTTTCTATAGTTTTATTGTGCTTGAAGTTTCATGGCATCATATTCTGTTTACAGTTTTGGGTGGATTTTTCTCTGCAGTACTTTTTTTTTTCTCACATCTTGTATTATTTCTTAACTAAACTGCTTCTAGATAAGCTCACTTCGCTCTTGCATCTTAAAAATACAAATGATATCACTTAATCATGAAAAGGCATTCCATTATATCTAAAGTGGCCAATATGCGTTATGGCCTTATGTACATGTAAGGGAATAGTAAAGAGTACAAAACAACCTTTTGTTTGCTTTATTATTCAAAATTTCACTTGTGTTTTGTCTGTAGGGTCTCTGCTTCATTAAAAAAGATGACGATGGTTTTATTGAAAACCAACACATAAAAATAAATGTTTGCCTATTGAAACCACATCTTACAGACAGAACAGAAACACAAAACAAAAATGTGATTTTGCAAAAACCTGATAGATTATTTAAATCAAAATCAACTATATTACCTGCGTAACCTGGAAAGCAAACACATGTGAAATTGGTCCCCTCTCCATCCACACATGTGCCATGTCCATTACAGGAACTAGCTTGACAATAGTTGACGTTGTGCTCGCAACTGAGTCCTGCATAGCCAGCTTTACAAGTACAAGATGCACTGTCTCCATTGTTCCTACATTCACCATTGGCTCCACAGTTAATAATGCCAGCAGCACACGGTTCTGTTCTGTTGCAAGTGTTGCCTGCAATTGTTATTTACATTATTTTGTGTATTCTATTTTAATATGGTATTCCAATTTCTAAACAAACTGTCATTAGTTATGTATGACAGACAATATAGGTTGCCCAAAACCAAACTTTCTTCTGCTTTATGGTAATATTAAAAGCGCTGAGTAAATATTATTGATTAAATTTTGTAAAAACAAGCAGATATACAAATGTCATAAGAATCAATTATGTACTCCCTTTACCTATATTCTTAATTGATTTGTGTAATTACTTGACTTAAATTCATCTATAAAGAAGATAAAATTGTCAGTTCATATAAGTTTCTATTTAAAAATTCACAAGGCTCAGTAGATAATCTAATTATATATGCAGCCCTTGCATATTTTTCAAGAACTGGTTGATAAATTTTCTCTTGTGAGAGTTGCTAAAAAAATATGCCCTAATTACACTTAACATTCAATGTTTCCATCCTCTATGTTTTCTTCCTGTGCATTTAGTACTTGGTGAATTTCGAGTGATGATGTTATAGATGTTTAAAAAAGAAAAAGCTATTGGAGATTGTGATTTGTCTACGCATTCTCCTGTGTCATTCTGGCAAGTTTATATGTGCGATATCAGTTCATCATGCACATGTATACAGATATAGAGGATCTGACATGAGTTGTCATTTAATATAAACATTTATGAAAGGAGTTCAGTAAAAGTGATAGTAAGCGAGCCTACATGTATGGCAAGCTACAGTCCTGGCACCGTACCAGTTGTCCAAAACATCGTATATCGTGCGTATTTCTATCGTCAACGTATCGTATGGTAACGTAACGTATCGTGTAACGTAATAGGCCTATCGTGAAGTAACGTAACGAGTCCTATCGTAAATGGTACATCGTATCGTATCGTATCGTATCGTATCGGAACGTAACGCTTATGACAAGACCGTGGTATTGTAACGGAACGTATAGTATGGTAACGTAACACAAGGAGAATTGCACTGTGCCTTCTCGTAATTCTTTGATACAAAGATACATATATTGTGACAATTTTCTAATGACATTATCATGTTCATGCAAATGTTCACAGGAAATTTAAATGTCATAATAAATGCTTCACAAATACAAAAAGAAGTTATGGTTCTAAACAGAAACTAAACTATATATTACATTTCCGGTACATGCATACAATCGATGATCAAATTAATATTGCACACCTTCGAACTTATTACTTGAATGACAATATGCGTAGACTGAATATGAATGTACGTTTAGGAAAATATTCGTGAAAACTAGGATTCTGGTTATTTGCCCACGCTTTTATGGAAAAAAAGCAGTAAGACGTTATTGGAATAAACATACAGCTGGAAAAATACTAGCTATAACACAATCTAGCTCTATGTCAGGCTATGGAAAAGAGGTTTGTCTCAAATATGGGATTCAAAAGATACGGCTCATATACAATGAACATTGTTAATAAATAATTGGACCGTGTGGAATCATCTCTGATATTCCGACAAGTTAGTTAATTGTAAAGCTAGCTTACCTATGTCATCGCCGGGCACAATCAACGCTGATATAGTCTCTTCGCCAATTATTTTAAACGCGTAAATTTTACACACATTTATGCGAATTTAAATAAATTAATAAAAGCAATTCAGTGCTCGACGAAAATTCAACAAAAGTACGTTCACAAGTGAAGCAAACAAATTAATATAACAATTCTTCTGCCCGTGATGGGATCAAACGTTTAAGGTGTGAATGTGTTTGTCAAAACAATGTGCTAGTATCATAAATAACAGTGAACATCTGTCATCATGCCTTCTTAATTTCCGTACATTTTCCCGCCCTGCCAATCACGTGCACGTGTGTTCATTCCAATTAATTGGTGACACTTTTATGACACCACTAATCTTAAAGGAAGTAGGATTTTTAGCCGTTCGTTATGTTGATTGGTTTGATCCTTAACGTGTTGACCGGGGGTGTTAATTGGTCTGTTCTTAAATCGATTTCCTCTTATAACGAAATGGTCCTTTGTAAGTCTTTATAGGTTGATGAAGCCATTTACATACTCCCCTAAAATAACTAGCGCACATCGGCATGCACCTTGACGTCAGTATGGATACTGAAAAGAATACCGTTGGGGTAACAATAGAAAATGATATAATATCTAATCATTGCAAAATCAAGCAAGTCAGCAGACATATATAGTCTTTTAGTCTCCTGTCAAAAAACCTCAATGCCCTTATACAATTAGGTCGGGTACCAAGCCATGGAGAAAGAGCTATAATTAATAAAAAAATATAATAAATAACGCACAAATTTAGATATTCGGACATGTTGGTAGGTCTCTAAGTTCAATATTTACTGCCACAATATCGTTAGTTTATAATAGTTTTTAGTTTAAACTAGGATCAAGCTACCCTTTTAAAGAATGCAAGTTCACCAATAGGAACTGTCCTTATTATGACATAGAGAAATACTTTAACCCAGTGCTGTTTTGGTTAAGGCAGCACACAATAGCAAGAGATTAGCTACAAAGACCTATATTAGTCACGCGTGTCTTTGCTTTTTGTACCAGCAGAAAAAGGCAGATTTAATAAAAATGCAACACTTTAATACCTAGAAGATATTAGATACATTAAATACATTTAATTCTCTAATACAATATATATTATATACGATATACTAAACTAACTGAATTACCAACCCATGCTTAACTACTCACACACTTTTCCCGTACTTTTTTCACTTTAAAACATCCTCGTAACTAGTGTGTAACTTGATGTATTTTTTGTTCATAATCATCCGATTTCATGTCCAGTTTTAGTTCAAAAAGTGCCAGCTCTAATCAGGAGTAGAAAACATTTAAATGATGAACATTTTAAGAAACAGTTTCTTAGGGGTGTAATGCCTTTAAACAAAGAGCAGTCATAATCTTCCGCCAAATTGGGGTCCAGCCAATCAGAGAATGGGTTTATTAGGAATGTTTAGATTTTAAAGAGATTTCACCCCATCACGTGTCTTGTGGGTTTTGAAACTTTAGTTATTGTTTGATTTGGACATGATATCGGTTGGACATTGTATTAATTCAGTTTATGTATGTGTTATCCTATATTATTAATTAAATATTTAATGAAATGTATTTATTCTAAAAGAAGATTAAGAGCGCGTATTATTAGTTCTGCTATGTCAGGGCCGGCGGGTGGGGTGGGGGTGGGGGGGGTGGGTGTGGATGATTTACTTTCTTCACCTAGGTAGCTGGATCCGAGTATGAGTCTAGTAATATTTAATCATAGGCTATATTATGATGGTGAGTTCCAATCTCCAAATTCATATTAGAGATTTTGCTTAACATTTGTATTTTAGTATTTAAATCTATATATTTTTTTGAGTAGTTCTTGTCTATTCTTTCCGTAAATTGTCTGAAATGCTTGTAAATAACTAAGAGAGCGGGGGTAAATATGTATTGTTGATCGGCAATTTTGTTCTATTTGAACACATTTTATGGGTTGTAATTAACAGTTTGCTTCTAAATATAGAATGTCTAGTGCTTAGTTTTATTTTGGTCTTGTTTATTTATTCTGTTGATTTTCAATCATAATAACTCATGCTCTTATAGCATTTTTGTTTGTATCCTTGCTACCGTCGGTGTAGATGTGGATGTGGGTAGCGATATCTCAGCACTCAGTATTTGAGTTGAGTTTAACTAAGGGAATAATCTTATCAAATACGTCGATTACGTCTTCTAAATTTGTTTTAATGTTCATGGATTTGATCCCTACATGGGAAGGATTAAGTGGAGGTGTTAATTTGTCGGTTGTTAGTCCAATTTTGTCTCATAATAATATAATTATTATTTAATAGTTCTTTATTAAGTTTTTTTCCCGATTGACCCATATTCTACTATTCCTTACCGAATTTTTAATTAAATAGTGCTTGAAAAAGGGTTGAGTATGAGACAATGGTATGTTTCTGATGTTATTTATTTTCTAGCAGCTAGTCCATTTATGTAGGTTATTTGGTACAAATCACGCGAGCGATTATAAGCCCCCACACAGATTGCCACTTTTATGACACAACGTTTCTATTCAAATTAGACGGGCAGTGGTCATTTATCTGTAGTGCACAACACCTGCATCCGGTCTGAAGACATGTCATACATGTCTGAAGATCCCAGCACACATAATCTGGCTGTGAAATTTCACTTCAGTAAAACGCAGACACGGATGCGGGGAATAGGGGCAGAAAATTGAAATATACGTGTATAGAAGAGTGGTGTAAGAATGTTAGGAAATTACAGATTTAAATTAATTTGTCTTAACATGGTACATTTTTACACACTTGTTCAATGTTTAAGCAGGCTATCATATTGGCGTCACTTACTTATCATTTGCCTACACATTTTACCATTTAGATGGAAATAGTTGTATTGTCTCATTTGAATGGTGTGAAAACATTACCGCCTATATGCGCTGGAAGTGGGCCGATTGGAGCAGAACGATTTGGACTAAACCGAGTTGGTACAGTATAAATAGGCTGATTGAACCTTTACTTTAACAACATGTCGCATTTGCCATGGTATTTCGTGTAACTTGACGTAAACGGAAACAGTACAGTATGTTGTATCGAAGCGTACACCGTATCGCATCGTATCGTGTAGATTTTCTATCGTAATGCATATCGTGTATGGTATCGAATCGTAACGTGTATGGTATCGTGTAAAAACCGCACATGGTATCGTACATCGAACGCAATCGTACCGTACGTACATCGTATCGTGTGACAACTGTTACGGTTCCAGAACTGTAACTGTAGTATTTCCTGGACAAATTTTATGTATATATAAATTTTATGTATATAAGTGTCAGATTCTTTTTTATCAAATGATTTTAATCGCCAATATACAATTTTACAATATTTTAACAACAATACTAGGTGAAATTGTGGTATTCGACGAACAGCATTATGATGACTTTGATGACATCATCAATCAAAAATTTATATTACACTAGTGTAATATAAGAAAATATATATGGGTGTATTGAATGGAAGACAAGCGGAATCATGTGATAAAAATCATAAGGTGACTATTTTTGTTTAAATAGATATTATTAACAACATTGACACTGTTCATCTCTAAGTAAACTGATAAAGACTCACCATTCGGTGTATAAATAGGTCCATCACAATAACATTTGCCCATGCGGTCGTCCAAGCTATTGTAGCACAGGTTACCAGTACAGCTCATCTGAGCACAGAAGTTTGGCGGTGTTTGGCATCTTAGGCCTGTATATTGGGCGGGGCAGTTGCATGTGAATCCGTTTGGGTTATCAATGCATGTCCCTCCATACAAACAATCTGCTCCCAGGTAGCTGCATTCATCTGGAATGGTTTGGTAATGTATGGCAATATAATAATGCCTTTTAAACTCAAAATCATCAGTTCAAAAAGATGACATTTTATAAGCACTAGTTTGAATGATTAACTTGGTAAAAATCTGATGTTCGGCACTGAATAAAAAATAGACAAACTATTTACTTCTTCAAACAATCTTTTTAAAGTCAAGTGCTTTATTATTCATAATTCACATCAAAACAGTTATCGAAGTAAATTATCAAATGGTGTTTACTTAATGCATCAATAAATTAAACTTAACTAATAGTTTAAAACATTGACAACAACAAATTAATAAAAATAAAATAAAGTTATAAATAAGTTATAAATAACTGGAGTACCAGTCCTTCAGTTTCTTTAATGTAAATAATTTAAAAATAAATGTGTAAATTTGTTTCTTCTAGCATTCTAGTAGCATGGCATTGAACTCTGGACCGGAGGGTTATGGGTGCTATCACAAAACTGACCAGAGATAGTTATTCCATGGATAAGATTATTTTCTACACGTTGTACATGCTTCAACACTGGTTCTACTCAGTAGGAGGGCAGACAACAGGGGAACGATTAGAAGCACTGGCTTCCGAATCAAAAATAAATAAAACAGTAAAAAGAATATATACATATAGTTGTTTTAAATTATGTATTTATTCTTTCATTCATTTCTCTATCTGACATCAATTTATGTAATTATACATTAAGACAAACTATATACTGGACCATATAGCATAATGTTTAAACCATTTTCTAATGGTTTGTACGTTGCAGAGTTTGAAAAAGATATAAGTATTGTCTATCCAATATTTATATATATGAATAAAGTAAAGAAATCAATCAAACTCAATGCCTTACTTTTGCACTTAAATACATTGAAACTTACAGACTGATAACGCCTATCTTTTGCACTTAAATACATTGAAACTTACAGAATGATTTAAACAATACATGACCATATGTCAAAATCGCATGAGAATAAGACTTCATTGCCCCTCACCGCAAATGTTCGAGTCATTGTGGTAACAACGTTCATGTCGCAAGGTCTTCCAGCTAAGTTTGGCGAGCTATTGGTTACCCAGACATTTGTCTGGAGTCACTTTCTTTTGATAATTACTAAACATTACTTTATTATGTGTAGTTGTGTGATTTATTAACCACAAAACATATTTTAATAATGAACTAGTAATCAACAAAGGAATATACATTAAAGTTAAATATAAAAATACACTGAGATGAATCTTAGCAAAAATAAAAAATAAAACAAGCAGTAACTACCTTCAAACGGTCAGCCAACAAAACAACTAAGTGGGGTGCTTATATTGGATTAGAGAGAACTAACCTCGTACTTAGTTAAACAGTGTCAATTAACAACCCCCAATCAACGACCAAACATAAGCATCCAGAGTAATGCATTAAACAATTCAAGTAATTTTTTCGAACATATACAGAAGGCACAAGTGATAAAATTGTTCAAGTACAAAACAGTGTTTAAAAATATGAGAAAGCAGACAGTTCTAGAATAAAACACTCTATGTAATTACGTATCATTAAGGATGAGCAACGACTCCGCTTGTAAAAAAGAAGTGATGTCAAGTGAAAACAAATATGTATAATGTTTAAACATGCATGGTATCCTAAAACTTAAGTAGAAATAAGGAACATAGCAAAGAGAGCTCAAATATCACCTACAAAACGAAACTTTAGTATTTCCAAGCATGATTAAGTACTACAAATCCTACAAGAATAAACTTGCCCTAGGATTTATGAAAACATTTTTAAAGTTGGTATCTGACAGTTTAGACCATAATATTTTGTGTCATGGTACTAAATAAATAATCATTATCTGGAAAGATCCCCCAAAATGCTATTTATAGATGCGCTACAACAATATGAAATGTAAAGCATAACACACCACTTGTCATTACAAAAATGTACTTCCAATCTGAGCCATGCTGAACAATATGCTATTTTTAAACCACATTACCGCTTAATTTTGTGATAATCTGTATAGTATAATAATAGGTGCTCGAAGCCATTGTTAAAATTTGTACTATGCTCATTTGCAACTTCCACAATGCTATTACTTCTTTGGATCACTTGTAAAGAGAGTCTTTAGTTTGAACTAGTTTTAGGCAGGCCTATAAAATTTTAAAAGTCATGTCATTGTTATTGTCCTATGATAATCACGAGGTGTCCTTGTGGCATTCTCATGAGCTTTCATATTTGTTGAAATTCATGCCAGGTTCTGAAACTTTTAACTACGGGTAACAAAGATTGATTCATAATGCAACAGGCTCAAGTTTATCACAGAATTCTGTCATCCTTCCATGGAACTCATGTGAATATTTATTCTTTTGTTATAAAAAAGCCCTTGAATGGTAATTTGACTTAAACATCCAATTCGGACCATTTACTGACCATTTCAAGGTGGTAAATGTTTGATTAGCTCTACTTTATTTAATGTCTCGTCTAAGTTTTCTTCAACTTTTCTACTCACTGGCATGCGAATACCTTTGTCTTGTGCTGTTTGCAAATTTGAACATGTGCCGCAATACTCATAGACACATTGTCTTATTTTCGTAGTAGAAATTTAATGGTCAAACAAATTTTTATTTATAACATAAAGAACCTTTGTGGCATTATTTAGACTGGAAAAGCCATTTAAATCTCCATATGCCAAAAGTTTGATTGAGGAAGCAATAATTCTTGCAACAGATTTATCTTTGTATAACCCATAAATGTATGCATGTGTTATATCTTGATCTCTGCCTTTGCCAGATCATTTAAGACAGGGCCTGTAGCTATTTGGAATTGGAGCTCCTGTCCAGGATATGCACCGTTGCTGAATAGTCATGCATGTATCCAAAGTGTCTTGCATCTTTGCATCTGTTGTAAAACGTTAAAAACTAAAATGAGTAACAAATGTAGCAGACACAGAATTGAAGCTGGGTGACATCAGTGACAAATGTCTAGTGTTAGGTTCCTCACCTATATCTTCAGTACAGTTGATTCCTTTCCATCCAGGATTACACGTGCACTCATATCTGATGTTCCCAAAGGGTTGACATGACCCATGGACACAGGGGTTTGGACTGCAGGGGTTTCTGGTATCTTTACAGCTGTAAAATAATAATAATAATAATAATAATAATAATAATTATAATTATAATAATAATATAATAATAATAATAATTGTTATTTCATTTTTATTATATTATAAAAAAGTGTACATTTAAAGTCATTGAATTTCTTTTATACAACTGGGGCGACAGTTTTCTTTTGTTTTTTAATAAAGTTATAAATGTTATGTAATTACATACACTTGTCTCTTTGACAGATGAATGTAACCATAATTCCAGATTGAAGATGAGCAAAAGGGAACTGATAATTTTATGGGTAACATGTCTGAATTAAAAAAGTAAATCTCTGATTAACAGTGGATGTGAGCAAAAATGAGCAATAGGTTAATAAGAAATTCAAGCCAGTTAAAACTAAATGCTTTAGGCTTAAGAAACGGCAAGTTCAAGCTCGCTTCATATTAAAAAGGTGGTTTATATAGACTGTTCTGCTTCATTTTAACGTTATTATTCAGAAATTAAACATGCTTTTCTTATGTCACTTAGAATAACCAAAAATAGCTATAAATAGCTAAATGGTCATATGTGCGATTTCTTAACAGCGAATCTACATGCAACAAAATTTTCCACTAAATCTATATGAACTGTTAAACCTGGTCAAATTATAGAACAAGCTTATACAATTTATGTGCACTTATATTTTACATACAAAATAATCATAATTTATTGTTATTTAAAAACATACTTTCATAAAGCATTGAAAAGTTTTGTCAATTTGTTGCAAAATTAGAAGTACAATTATTGAATTAACATTTTTTTCTTTAGATTTTAATGGGTATTAAACTAAAAGAATCTAAAAAGAATTCCAGTATGGGCAACATAGTCAACTTTTTTTTCTTCCTACTTTTTCACTTTGACAATTGTTTCTGCATCACTCCACCAGATTCACAAGAAAACATGTTAAGTTTTTAATTTTTATTTTGTAAATAAATTTAAAGTATATGCTTTCTGTTAAATTTGATGACAAATTCGTTACTTGATATATTCAAAGTCTAAACAAATAACAACTTAACATATATTATTCACTGAATTTTTTATATTTTGCAGCATCAACTAAAATATTTTAGAAAGTTTTGGGCAATTCTGAAATAAATTGTTTGGCTATCAAGAGCTTGGTGATTTGTTAATAAAGCACAGTAACCAGAAACAATGAGAAAATCATGTTGTGTTTGTAAATAATTAATTACATATTTAGGATAGATTGAATCAAATCAATCAAGAAACATGTATGGTTCGTTTGTCTAATGTTATAACTTGTTTCTGAATGGAACTCAGTAGCAAAACACTTCTCCTAAAGAAGATATACCATTCTTTAAAATCTTAAAATTTAGCATACATGTCTACAACAAAGTGTACAGCACATCAGTTTTCAAATTCTGTATTTATCTATTTTTTCACTTGCTTTATGTTAACATGAAACCCTGTTAAAAATTACAGCCCACCAAATCAGGATTTTGTACTGCTTATCAGTAACTTCAGTATAAAAAGGATTAGTACTTACTACTGCCCAGTTAGTCCTCCACTCAGGGGACAGAGACACTGATAGCCTCCTATCTTGTTCATGCACATTGCAGACGCATCACATTGATTAGATGTACACTCATTTATCAAGTCCTGCTCACAATCAGTACCACTGAATCCTGAAATCATCAATAGAACAGAAATATCACTTCCAAAACTATCCTTGTCAATAAACTTATTGGAATTACAATACTGGACATAAATGCTCTTGCAATGATCATGCAATAGCTTACACGAAATTTCATGAAAACAATCGGCACATCACATTTTTATCAATTAAGCATAACATAAGTTCAAAATAATGTCAATGTTCTATTTTAATATTTAATTATCAGTTAAAAGGAATAATATTATCATTTAAAGAAATAGTATTGTCAGTTAATTAAAAGTGCTAATCATTTATTACCTTTACCATTAACAGTATTTTTGTAGCAGTTTAACATGCATTAATACAAGTTAAAGAAAGTTAGTTTTTTAAAAATCTGAAAAAGTTAACGGTATATTTATTTTGCTTCTGATCTTTGTTTAAAATTTTCAGTGGAAAAGCATAAAAAACATACATGGATACAATCTACTTTGATAACAGAAATATTTAAAAGATGAATAAATAACATATGCTATGATTTAATTATTTTATTAAATTAATGATAAACATCACAAAAAGCAAAGAAGATCTGTTGAAGATATCTGATTAAATGCTTTATTACCATAGATGTCATAGATTGCGTGGGAGATATCATATAACACAAAAAAGCATGGCTTTTGTTTGTTGAATCTTTTTGTATGTGTATCATAGTGAGCTATTTTTAGAATCATCATATATTAAAATATTACTTTACCTGCCATCTCCAAATAGAAAACACGGATGCATAAAGAATAATTCTTTAAAACAATTCTTTAAAAAGATAAAAAAATGTTGCATGTCATTCAATATTGTTATCATTTGATAAGCTTGCTATGGTCATGATAAAGATATAATTTCTTCAATTCACAGTGGTCATACTAATCACAATAAATGTAAACATGTACACTCAAATATAAACCCTTAATTTTCAGGTCTTATCTTATGTGTTTGGAATTATGACTTTGAACCTGTCCAATCACACAAAATCACAAATGGATTGAAAACACACATGACACTTATTATTTCAACTTTAAGCATTATTTAATCATTTTTTAAAACTTACTATCAGTTTGCTCACCATTTACTGTACTGAAATGAAACAGAGATAAGCAACTATTTGAGCATGCATGTATGGCCTAGCCCAAAGACTCCGCTAATGTTTGGATTGACACATGATGCTATGGCGTGTTTTACTGTGGTATTGGGTCTATCACAAAAAACACATATAGACAGTATTTAAACAAGTGACAAAGTATAAAAAGGCTTTTAGCCAATACATTTTCTCTCATATCACTCTGCTTCATGGTGGCTGTACGATATTAGGCTGGTAAAAGTTTGTTTTCATAAATATTCCTTGCAACCAGTGGTCCATTGAAAATGCTTGTTTGATCGACACTAGTCTTAAACTGAAGTTAAAAAACGATTTGTCACTGGCAAGATAGACGCATTTACTTGCTGTGACACCTGTTGTTTACAAATTATAATAATTTTATTGGCTTAATTTCCATGCTGTTTCGAACACAGAGCCAGTCAAATGCTTTGTGCATATATTCATGAGAACAAAGTTTTTCTGGCGAAGTAATCCACAATATATGTAATGATGCCGGAATATTAAGTGTGAATTCTGGCAATGACATTTATTTGGACATATAAAATACAACATTTAAATAAATTTTCAAGCTGCAACAACCACTGAATGCCCTTAACTATGTCACTCCTTAGTAAAACATTCAGAAAAATATAACTTGTTCTATCATGAAGCTGTTATATGTACACTGATGTTTACAGATGTATGCAGTAAATCAGGCTGTACACATGATCAGCAGTCTCCAAGTCATCATGAATGGACTCTGATGGGTGGAGTATTACATGTAAAACATACGGCGTGTACCTGCCTGAAACGATGCAAATGGTGTGCACACAATCTTTACCGCCATGAATTGTGTCTGCGAGGTTTTGTTCTTTACTTTGTAACAGTCAAGCTATGACACTTTATGCATATTTATACATTTCCTTTCCATCAAAATACTTAATGTGATGCATCAGTGACATTTTAGGTGTGTAGGTAAGTGTTAATTTTGAAAACCGTTCAAACAATACTGTTTTCCTTAAAACGATTAATGCTTTAAAATATATTTTTCTTGATAATTGGATGACATTTCTTGACAATCTAAACCATCAACATCAAAAAGAAAGTCTTGTATTGAAATGTGTTTTTTCTGGATCTGCTAATTTTATTTACTTTACTTTTGTACACACACTGAAAACTATGCCTTTGTCTATATTAAAGGTGGTTTCCAACAGTTTGCCTATATCAAAGTCATGTAACAATACCTTACATGTACCACTGCTTTGGGGAATTAGGGCATCATTTTTGCATAAACTCATATTTTAGTAAGAGTTAAGATGGTTTTTGAATACATTGTCAGACAGTAAACATGGCGATAGATACACTCTAAAAGTTCAATCATTCCAAATCTATAAATAAGCATGATAAAGTGATCTCTGCTTAAAACAGATACCGTCGTCAGAGCAAATTACACAGATTACAATATAACATAATCTCTAAAGTGATTTGTCACATGATTTTTTCTAGTTAAAAATAGCTATCTCTGCTCAGATAAGAAATACATGTTTGCAATGAGGAATGGGAATTTATGTTTCACTGTTCACACTGATCTAAGTCATCCAAGAGCAGCATTTTGCAAGATCTTGTCAGGTAACAATGACTTATTTGGTTATTTGAGGAAAAGTATTTTGCATTTGGTTCAAACTGCCGGCTACCACCTTTCACAATCCTTTTAGCCAATAAGTTTAATGTGTTGAAGTTTTACCATATGGAAAAATGCCATAAAAACATTACATTTTATTGACTATCAGCACTGTTTAAAGGTGGTATCTGACAGTTTTTCTTTATAATTATAAGTTAAGATGTGTATCTGGATTTTTTGACAAATTTCAGATTGTCCAACCATTGTTGTGAACTGCTAAGAAGACTTTTTTCATTTCTTCAAGGACTAAATATTGTGACCATGAGACGTGTACAGTAGAGTTTTTGTTATGTCAAGACAGATTTTTGAAAAGAATGTTGTTATTCTCTTTGAAAGAAATTTCTTGGCCGATACATTGCTTTGTGTAAAAATCTGTTTAATTTTTTTGTTTTGGTGCCAAGCTGGCTTGGTTGATTCATTAAATAACTACCTATGATGTGTATACATATATAAGGCACCCTTAAAATTATAAAAATACATGTTGAATGGTAACTTCCATGCAAATCTGGGACATCAACATGAGCTCCTAGCAGAATCATAGCTAAGTTTGCTTTCAATGCTTTCTTTTTCTAGTAGAAAGAGTAAATAATACTTTTAATACTTTACAATTCTTACAGTTTAACAGTGTTACCTTTGCTTTTTTTATATGTTGTTGCTCGAGTTTCCATTGTTAAAGTCAAAGCAGTTGCTTCACTGTTGTATAAGTAGCAAAGTGGAGAACCAAATACAAGGTAGGTCATTGAAAGACATGCGTCTTCTCGTAAGCATGTTGTCTGGCAAGTACTTAAAGTTGTTGACAAAAGCAGCTTGTAATATCCGTTAACAGAGTCGTCTATTGAGGGACCACTTTGATTAAACATGTATAGCAGCATGGTGTCAAGATCTGAAATGATAAATATTATATCGCTTCCTTAATGTCATGATATGGCCATAATATCTTGTACAGAACAAGATCTATCACACACACACAAAAAATACTTTAATTTTTTTGTAAATAAATTATAGCTAGTTAATTGTTGTAAAGTTGTACAACAAATGCTTATAACTTTTTTCAAGGCAGTTAAAAAAAACCAAAATGCACAGGGTTTGGCAAGTTATACCATAAACATCATTTCATAATCATTGTGAAACCATATCTTTTATTGGTGGGATGAGGAAAGCGAAGATAGGTTTTAATCCTTACCATGCACAATATGGTATTAATTCATACAAACTGGTCAGTTATTCACTAAACAATGTTTATATATTAATGAATCACAGGACCATTTACCTATAGAGTAAACAGTGAGGCAAGTTTCTAATTAGGACTTAAGTATTTGGATAGGCCTTACATTATCAATACTTGATAAGCAGATTTGGAGTTCAAGGGTATTGTATGTTAACCATAATGTCATGAATGCAGCACAACATTGAAAACAATGATTTTGTACTGATGAATATCATTCACACATATTAATTTATTACATAGTAACATACATGTAAAATCTAAAGTCTAATTTCATTTAAAAATCATGCCAAGAGCTATAAAATTTGCATTTTATATCAATATACACATTAATTTCAATAACTTTTTCTTGTAAAATATAACTTGACCCATACAAGACCTGATAGAGCATTGAAAAAATCATATTTACCAGATCTACATGTACATGTATAACTTTCATAGCTTGATCCAGGAATACATGTGGCCCCATTTTTACAAGGATTGCCATCACAAATGTGGTGGGTCCTCTGGCACCTATCTCCCGAATAACCAAAGTCTGTAATAAATAAACAATTGCAGTTAGGGTAACTGTCAAAAACGTCAAATACCATTATAAAAAAATATATTTTCGTATAACTGGTTGAAGATTTTTTGTTACATTGTAAATGTACCTTTCCAATCTTTATCATTAGACAATTTATATTCATTTCATTGTTAAAACTGAAACATGCTTGAATAATGTATAATTAAATTCATAAAACTGCTGACAGTTGTGGTTTAAATTTTTTTCAGCTGCTGTTAATATAGAAACAACAACATTATGTAATAAATCTAAATAAGAACATAGGCTGCTTTTGGATTCAAATAACGGAACCCCTTAAACCTTATGATTTTATCACTGTGCCAGTGGATTTTGGTACATGCTTGTTCTATGTAGTTTTACTATAGATAACATCTGGAACAATGCTTACATTTAAATTAAAAACCTGTGTAATGATTTCAAAGGATTTCAAGCATTTCTTGATTTAAGGCAAGCACAATGAGGAGTCAATCACTATTGTTTAAGACTGTCTATAGTGCCATAAACATACTTTTTAATTGCTTTGTATTAACTTCGTTCTTCCCATAGAGATAGTATCGCTTAGGACAAAAAATCCAATTCTAAGTGTGTGTACAAAGACTTTTCTTATAGATAAGAATAACATTGTCTTCATATTGCTTATGTTATAGATGATAGGCTACCATTTATATTGACAAAATAACTTAACAAAAAAAAACAACAACATGGGTTACACATATTTATTCCCGACACCTGAGGTAAGTAACACAGTGTTTCCTAAAAAAATATTTTTTTTTAACATAAAATTTAGTTTAAAAGTAATATCATCATTGTAAACGTTGTAGAAATTGTTTCTGTTTCTATTAGCCTTGTCCTTGGCTTTGTCTATTGTAATTCAATAATCTTCCAACAAAGATCTTTGAAGGTTTTATTTACTTAAACTTTGGAATACCCCACATATCTGTTTTAAGATGTGCGCAGACATTTCAATGATATCATAAAACAATTTTTATGTCTGAGTGCAGTTTTCGGAGATGTTGAGTTATTAGAAAGCTGAATTTTGGGAGCACAATGGATTGACCGTGCATGACTTTGACTATTCGCTCTCAGACATCATGTCAAGAAAAAGTAGGTGTACAGAAACAAAGGATGTCAAAGGAGACTGACACATCAATTGTGTCCAGGCATGATTCAAATGTTAACATTAATGATGTTTATTGTTTAAACGAGACGTTCAAGTGATTAAATTGTGAAATCAAATAAACATTACCATGCAGATTTATGTATGAACAATGCCACGCAGGAATATCACTCAGTGACTAGAAGAAAGCATCTAAAAGAGGAGTAAATTAGATTTAAATCACAGGGATCTATGAAATAAATAACTGTGAGTCAATTTTGATTTCAATGTATTTTGGTCGCATCTGGTAGCATTTATGAGCTTTCATTAAGAAATAATTTAAGTTTAGATGCACTCATATATTGCATTTTTAATAAAAGAAGATTATATTGTAGGATGCTTGTGACTATGTCTTGATCCATGTCCTAATGTATAATTTTTAGAAAAGGTGTTTTTTTATCTGAAGACATGCCTGTTTTCTAAGGTGTTGTAAATATGACTTACCCTGGTATAATTTTAGTATAATTTGCACAACTTTATTAATTTACAAACATACACAGCCCAAGCAGCACTTTTGATTGCTTAGATTTTAAATACTGACCACAGTGCTTATGAAAGTTTAACATAAAAATGTCACATTAGTTACAATCAATAGACTTTCGGACATGGTCATTGCATCCTTGATCATAAGCACTAGTGTCCTTACAACCCTATATTGACCTTAACACCAGACTTCATAACAACACACTGTCCTAATAAGTTCAGTTAAAGAAAATGAATCTAAATGTGTGTAACTAGCTAGCAAAATACAATAATATTAAACTATTAATTAAACTAAAAATAATTTAAAAAGGAAAACAAGTCGCACAATATATGTAGAAACAACTACAAACAATTCAACTGTGTAAAAAGAACAATATACTTGTGTTAATTTTATATTTGCAATAGATTAAGTACAAGAATACTACAAAAATGCTTGAAATCCATATAAGCATAAGTTTTGGGGATATTACAATTCCTTTATTCATTTACATGTGCAATTGGATGTATGATATCCACTATTCATGCAGTTTCGATAAGAAGAGATAATGCAATGTACTTATATTTTATGTTTTATATTCTTATATTTGTGACAACCTACTATGAATATGTTAAGTTTATTTAACATTTAACCCTAATTACATACAGCCATGCCACAAAGGTAAATAAATTATCTTTAACATTATCAGCACCATTAGTTAAGTTTTCTAAGGTTGGATTAATGTATATACATTTTTACTTATATATCACTTAGGTATATCTTACCACAAGTACAGTGCCTGCGATTAAGTCGAAAAGTGCACTCTCCCCTGCCTCCACAATAATCCCGAGTACATTCATCTGAAAAAAGAATTGTAAGAAACTGTAAAAGTCACAATAAGAGTCCCAGTCCTATTTTAGGGAATACTCCAATTCAAGTAAACACTTTTTATGTGCTAAAAGTCTAACATGAGGTTGCTTAAAAAAACACACAATAGGACAATAAATTATTTGTCAAATTGCAATTGGATATCAATTAGTTAATGGAAAATCTTTTTAAGATGCTATAAATTCACAGTACCAGTAGTATATTATTATATATCATAAATATATATATATCATGAAAATAAACTGTGCAATGTGATCGCAGTGTTCTTGACAACACATGTAATTGTATGAAATATCCCTATAAAAGACAATAAAAGATCAATATGTGATGGCAAAATCTCTGCACGAATTTTATTCACTACTCCTTAAACTTGGGCAGTCACATAATGGGATCAAATGCATCGGTCTGTATGACAAAGTAAGTCAAACTGATCAATACCCTCTTACCTGTTATAGTAACACAGTCTCCTGCAGTAACCGACCCAGTTGAAGTCGTTTTCATCCCAGCGGAACATCTTGTACATTTACGTTGTCCTGTACTCGTTTGATAAGTGCCTACGGGACATGGTCGGCATGCTGTGTCATTGTAACCCGTAGAGGAAAATTGACCAGCAGGACATGGTGCTAGAAAACAAAAATATTATATTAATAAGTATATCTTATACATGTATTGTGTATAATTAATACGTATAAAGATAGATTATTTGGGGTAATGTTTAAGATATGCTAATGCATTCTGATTGGAAGAATAATATTGTTTATGTATAAATAACACAAGCAAGGATTCACCAGAGTGGTGCCTGGCCCCATATATAGGGGATATATTGATACAACCATCGTGATCATTTGAACGCTGATGCAGTCACTTGGTGACCACGAAGCAGTCACAGATGATAAGTTTATTATAGATTCTAAATGGCCGACACATACGACATATATATATTTATTTTTATAATTATTATTACTGTAGATGGATTTGATTAACGATTTACTTATGAGGGTCTTACCATTTACCTGGGTCTTATACTTCCTTTTAAAATGCAGTTTCCTGCATAATACACTTTTATTTTGCATGGTAAATAACCTCAACATAATCTGCACATTCCTCTGCAATAATATCACCCAGAGGTTGGGAAAACTTCAGCGTGTGCAAGTAAACAAGATGTAAAGTAACAATCATCTGAAGACATCTTCTGCTAGCAGAAATGACATCATTTGTATCTAAATGAAATTATCCCAAATAATACAAAATCAACGCATTGTAGTCCTGAATTTGCATTATACCAATAATTTACACATGTTTGTTTTTAAAATATATAGATTAGGAAAAGTTATTTTAAATGAATTACCCTCGAATGCCCACTTCCTGTGTAGAACCAGTATACAGAGAATCTTTCTGCTCAACAATTTAGTCTTAGTGACTTGCTAAACTTGTGTTTGTATTAACTTGGCACTGATGTGCCTATGGTCATTTTGGTGATATTAAACTATTACCGGTTCTTATGCAAGAAATGTCTAGAAAAAAGTCTGAATAGAACCACTGCACAGGACTGCATAGTTTAAAGACCTGAAATACAGTTTTATTTTCATCGCAAAACAAAAAATCTGCTTTAAAATATTAGTTCTTTTTTACATTTGAGGCGCTTTAAAAGTCATCACAGCACACCACTCATAATGATAAAATGCATGTTTTCTGCCTCTCCACCAGCACACCTTCTGGATCTGTGGCTGTAACATACATGGCTAATACATTTGAAACAGCTTTGTAGAAATATCAAATTTCATCAAAAATATAACCGTGTAAAGGCTACTTACTTTACGGCCTGCCTTCAAAAATGTATTGAATAGTGGGCACATACTTTTTTTACATCCTAATACCAATGATAACAGCTACTTACAAATATGTGTGCTTCTTTACATTCCTTTAAGTTGCTACTTTATTTTTTTGACAGCCCTACAAGATGGGTTAAAGCTAGACAGTTACTATTTGACATTGATACATGAAAGTATCTACGTAAAGTGAAATATCTTATGACATCTTCATTAGAAGGTTAACTTTCCTAGTGACATTGATTTTATCAATTAAGATATATCTTACCATAGCACTCGGATGACGATTTTGCACCTATTCTGCCTACGGTTGAGTATCCTGCTGGGCAGTCAGTACACAGGGTTGGAGACACAAAGTATTTATTTTCAGGGCAGTGGATGCATTCGCCAGTGCCCGTGGTTGAAAAAAATCCCACAGGACAGGAGTCTGAAATAGTCAGACAGCACCCTACTGCAGAAATTGCAAACATTTAATTTTATGATAACGTACATTCACAAATGTGTACAATTTTACATTGAATTACTTTAATTGTTGCAAAACTCAACAATCTTTTTTAAACAGTCAGAATTTCATGAATGTATTAATAAGAATAATAAACCCAAGCAAACTTTTAAAACTTTTTTCAAAACAAAATGTATTCAGATATTTAAAATATGTGCATAAATGATTTATTTCGTTACACACTACAATTATGACATGATACAGTGAAGCAAGAACTACCTTATCAATATATAAAATTATTTCTGCCACGTTTCCAGCCACCTAACATACTAACTGATAGTATTATAAAACTGAACAGGACATGTTAAACAAAAAATGTCATTGGATTGGACATATATGCAATAACCTGAATTAGGTTAGTAACCTTGCGCTAACAACTTGGTGCATGGCATTAAGATGGTGACACTTGATTAAAAACCATTATTATTTGTGAGTGCTATATAATATGTATATGGGTACGACACAAAAATAGGACAGCGTGAAAAAGGGGCAGACAGATGGCCAGTGCAACAGCTATATGCAAAATTTAAAATGTTTTACTAAGAGTTGTGAAAACATTTAAAGCAATGCACATACCAATGCAGGCTGTTTTGGCAGCATTTGGTTGTTGTCCACTTAGACACTCTTTGCACTGTGTCTGGCCAGGGAGATTTTGCATCCGACCTTCAGGACAATTAGTGCAAACACTGGTGGTACTGTTGTAGAACTGGCCAGGACTGCATGGAACTAGAATCATACAAAGATTTACAAACTATATCATACAAGAAAATATTTCAGAATTCAAAAATCAATATAAATCTTAAAGAGAACAGTTTCTTTGAAAAAGAACCAGTAAGAAACATACACAATAATTTCTATATTTTACAATATTTCATATTTGTACATAATTGTGTTCATTGTGACTGCGATTTCGAGCTTTTAGTGTAAACATTATAAATGGTGGAAAAGACTTGAATACCCTAAAATCTGACTTGGTCTTTCTACATAAAGCAGGTAAAAATGATGATCTGTTTAGTTTATGCACTAGTGTTTTCGCTTCTACTAAAACTCGAAGCCAAATAGTGAATGATGTGCATGGTAAGAGAATGGAAATTGTAAACTGAGAGTGAATATTTTGTTTTATTCCCAACCTCCTTAACTTACTTTTGTGTTCATGTTCAGACCTGCCATAATGTCCACTCCATTAGCAATGTATGATTACTTTAAGGTTTGCGGATTAGAAGTAAGATTTTTTTTAGAAATGCTTCTAGATTTCAAGAATGGGCTTCATCTGTTTATCATATTTTATTTGTAAAACTATTCATGGTATTATTCAGCACATTTCCAGCATTATAGTTATAAAACAGACACTACCTTAGTTCACTTCCTGACTTCTATCCCTGTATATTTTTAAATATTTTATTTACTGTGTCAACTCACCACAAATATTTCCAAGTTCAGCTGAAGAGACCATTGTGAACTGGGCCTGAGCACATGATAACTGTGGTAATGTTGATGTCTTATTTATTGCTATTGCAGCCACACGTGTAGTTTGACATGTAAATGCTTGACTGTTAAGGTCAAAAGTGGATGCTGTAACTGCATTCATACATGCAGTACCATCTGAACTAAGAGCGGTTCCTTCCACATGATAAGTAACTGTATACTGCAACAGAAGAAATATAAGAGTAATGTAAATCAACAAAATATGGATACCGAAATAGAAAGCATGAGTATACTTTGGTGAGAACCTACCCAAGCTAATTACTTGTGTGTGTATGTGTGTGTATGTGTGTGTGGGGGGGGGGGGAGGAGAGAGAGAGAGAGAGAGAGAGAGAGAGAGAGAGAGAGAGAGAGAGAGAGAGAGAGAGAGAGAGAGAGAGGGAGGGAGGGAGGGAGGGAGGTAGGGAGGGAGGGAGGGGGAGAGAGAGAGAGAGAGAGAGAGAGAGAGAGAGAGAGAGAGAGAGAGAGAGGGAGGTAGGGAGGGAGAGATATTTTTAAACCTGACCAAATTAGGCTAAAAATGATGCAGGACATAATGCATGTGAACAGAGAGCCTCCAAAACAGATTTATGAAGGATACAGAGCAATAACTTAAAATAAATCAGTATACTTACTTTTGTAACAGGGATTGCAACCAGTGTGAAGTCGCTAGAAACTGACCAACTACTAGAACACTGGCTTCTTAAATTTGTGGTAAAACGGCCTATACTTGACTTAAGACTTTCATTAAAACTCAATGTGCAGAAGATGCTGTCGTAATCTATCTCGTATGTCACAACCACATCGAAGATTTGCTTAGGTTGAGCATATGCTGTAATACAAGATTAAGGATTGAGTGAATACAATTTTTTTCTCATAATTTTTGTTTAGTCATATTTCTTAACCTGTATAAAGTCTTCCAAAACCATTTTCTATGAAATTTTTGACAGTTAATATATCTTTAGCAATCAATGCAGCTTTTATATCATTTTGCAAACACATGTGAATTCTTTTCTTTTCTACAGCCAAACTAATATATTACTGTACAAATTTACCTTTACTGCATTATTGAGCAAGCAAGTGAAACAATAAATGGTTACAAGATTTTGCTAACTTATACAATGTCAAAAGATGTCGACTAGATTTTGCTAACTTATACAATGTTGTAGAAAATGTTGACTAGATTTTGCATACATGTACTACTACAGTGTCGTAGAACATATCAACTAGATTTTGCTAACTTAAACAATGTCGTAGAAGATGTCGACTACATTTTGCTAACTTATACAATGACTTAGAACATGTCAACTAGATTTTGCTAACTTATACAACATAGTAGAACATGTCGACTAGATTTTGCTAAGTTAAACAATATGGTAGAACATGCCGACTAGATTTTGTTCACTTATACAATGTCATAGAACATGTCGACTAAGTTTTGCTAACTTAAACAATGTTGTAGAACATATCGACTAGATTTTGCTAACTTATGCAATGTCGTAAAAAACATCGACTAGATTTTGCTTACTTATAACATATCGAATAGTTTTTGCTAACTTATACAATGTCTTAGAAGATGTCGACTAGATTTTACTAACTAATACAATGTTGTAGAACATGTCGACTAGATTTTGCTAACTAATACAATGTTGTAGAACATGTTGACTAGATTTGACTAACTTATACAATGTCATAGAACATATTGACTAGATTTTGCTGGCCATTCACACAAAAAGATAATGTGTTCTGTGACTTTGCTGATTAAACTTATAGTACACAATTATGCTTTGCATTTTTTTTTTCATTCACCCCTGTCCAAGAAAGCTTCAGATTCACAGATACTAGCTGTATTAGATCAAGTCCTAGTATGGTCGCTTTGGTATGCTACTTGTATCAAGTGTGTAATTCTATATCCTTCTATTTATTTTGAGGTTATTCCTTGCCTGAAAACTTAAAAGTCAAAAGAATCATACCTCTCTGAATAAAATTGACTTGTACATTAATATTAATTATTTTATGTTTTGATTAAATCAGTATGTATACTTCAAAAACCTTAAACGATGAATGGTTTTCACTTATTTACTTACATAAGCAGAATTCTTCTGAGACAAATAAGTAGCTTGAAGCACTTGAACATGTGAATATCTTTGTCCTTAACCCATCTCGATACACAGACCCTGCATTACACGTTGACGAGCATGAAACACTTGATCCATAGCTACTGCTGCAGTTTCGAGTAGCAAAGCTATCAACGTGGATCCGGCTACTGAAGCAGGCCCCAGCTTAAAGTAAAAACAAAATCCTTAAATAATAATTCTGTATGTATAGCAAAGTATGTGTCCCTATAGAACAAAAATATCAATCATTACACTGCATAAAAAACTCAAGGCAACATGAACAGGACATTCCTGAACAAACTGCAAGTCTCACAAATCTTTTTTTCCTGTAAATTTACCAATTTTAATATCCCCAGGATACCTTGGTACTTCTATGTGATAAACCATGATGGAAGGCCAAATGTACAGTGTGACCATCACAAAGCTCTGCTACTCATAGCAGGGATATAAAAATATTTATTGACCCTTTTATTACTTGCAGTTGTACATGCTATACTATATTTGGCAAGTTTTACTGTCAATATATACACGTTTCTACCAGTCATACCTTGAAATCGAGCAACAAATGGACATTTTGTCTCCCTTCCATGTTCATCAGTGAGAGTTGCGACCACTGGCTCATAGGATCCAATCTTAGTGTAGCTGGCTGACACTGTACTGGGTATTAGAGTTGGTTTTTGTCCAGCCCAAGATGTACTAACAGCAGGCGGAATTGTTGTAACAGTCGTTGTTGTCGTGTTAGTTATAGGCACATTCAACACAATTGTGGAAAGGCAGGTTAAGGCAGGTCTAACAGTTCTATCTGTAAAAATGTTAAACCCCAATTATAATACACTTTTAAATATAACAAATTATAAAAGAAAACAAATTTATTTGTGGTTTAGTAAAACCTTCAAGCACAGGTATTAAGGCATGTAGTGGAAGTTAACAGATCTGGAAGTACACAAAGTGCCTAAGCCTAATCATGTAATACTTATCAGGTTAAGAATTGAGGGAAGTGTTAATTAAAATACACAACTCGAGTTGTTTATTTTCCTAAGAGTCACTGATAAATATGACCCATAATTCTTATGTGCAACTGTATTAACGCAATCTGCGAACTTTTATTGGTAAAATTCTGGATACTAAATATTTGTTGTTTGGTCCATGTAAAAAATTAGCAAGTATATAACATGGAAATAAATATCTATTTTGGCTGTTTCATATTGCTTTCGGTTGTCTAAATAGCAAACAATAATACATATATATATATATATATATATATATATATATATATACATACACACATGTATACATACATACATACATAAATATATACAATGCATGATGTGTTTAATACACTCAAGTTGGCTTAACACGTTCAATGCTATTTAAAATATGTTTTTTTAAGTAAAATCATTACATTGAAGTGTGTATTCCAGGATAGTTTACCCAGAATTTATCTTAGAACGTGGGTAGATGAAAAAATGTAAGTTGAAGTTCAAATTGCAAGTATTTTCTGTGATGTGAATGGATGAAACTATGAATTTTTGGTGATGGAGTTAATTGAAATGCATGACATAAATACTTCTTACTTAAGAATAGCTTGGGCTCTATCTTTTAAGTGTGGCTTTATATACAAAACTGATACAATTCATTGGTTAAACTTTTAACAGTAACTAATCGGTGTTACTAGTCTCAAAAACAGTTTAATCTGTAACAGTATTTATATACTGCTTTCAGATAAATTGAATATAATTATTGTCTACCCCTTATCAACTATAAAGTAATTAATTAAACTAAAGAATGCATGTCACGTTATGAAGACGCAAGCAGGCAGTAATTTGACCTAACATCAAATTGATGTATAACATAACATTTTCAAAAATGAAACAAAGCTGAATCAAAGTAATCAGGTAAAATAAAAGCGCTTTTATTTTTTTGCTTGTTTTACAAGAGCTGTATTTATCCTAGAACACTGATAGACAAAAGACAATGTACAAATGACAGTGAAGATCAAAGCCCAAGGAGTACTCCAGTGTTCGAAATTTACTTTGCAGATATTGAACTCCCATGTGTTCACATAGGTGACAAAATTTAAATTGTATTCGTATATTGTTTTCAGAATAAATCCCTTATAATTATTAGTAAGCATTTAAAGTTTTAAAATTTTAACAATAAATTAAGTTAAAAATGCATAACATGTAAAAAAAAACCAGTATGATGTAATTGTCTGAATGAAACATTGCATTAGTCAAGAACAGTCTAATACTATTTTTAAAACATTTGTTTAGAATTAACATTACCTATTTTAAGTAACATTATTACATAATTAAGTTTAAATATTCCTGTATCATCATTTAGTTTTAATATACATTAATTTATCTTAGAACACTGATGCATTTAAAAGCAACGTACCAATGACTTGGAAATTCATAGAGCAAAGGGTTGGACTGTCCTCAAAATCTTTTGCCGTGTATGTAAGTTGAATGGGTGAATCTATGAAGTCTCCACTTTGGAGGAGATCACTTTTAGTTATCGATTTAACAGCAAAATTATCAGTAAAGCTGGGTTCAGTAAAACTCAGCACACCCATAGTTTCAACATATATCGATGCTCCAGGACAGTTGTTCACAGTTGGTGGTGTTGCATCTGTAACAAAAGTTATATTTTGTGTTAGTTCATTTATTGACTGACAACTTACCTAATATCAGCCTCTAATTTAAATCATCTATAGGTTCTTCTTTATTATATCACTTTTTAAAGCGGCCCAGACACAGTTTAGCATAGGCACACGATATATAGAATATCACATGACCAATCAATGCTTCGTATAAATGAACTGAATGTGAGAACACAAAGTTTTAAATGGCTAATGTAATTAGAAAACTTCATGTATCTGTTCATTTATAATGAAAATCATTTTTTTAGACATCAAATTCACACAAACACATGTTGTCAGAGGTGATAAATAATTTTGTATTTATTGTAGTTATGCAAACCTTGTTTTTAGGAAAATACAAATTCTTCCAGGAGTGTCTAAGCCACTTTAATTCAAAGCAAATTTATTTATTGAATGAAGCACGGAAACTTTGTTCAGACACTGTACCTGATTAAGTTCATCTGTCATAGTTGTCATTTATTACTTCCTTATTAGTCCCCTACCGGTGTTTACACCGGAGGGGACTATAGGTTTACCCTCCGTCCGTCATTCCGTCTGTCTGTCTGTCTGTCCGCTAAAAATCTGGATCCTTTGATAACTTAAAAACTATTAAAGCTAGGCGCATGAAACTTGGTATGTTAATAGGTAGCAATGTGTACAATATGCACGCGCAAAATTTGGGTCGCTAAATTGAAGGTCAAGGTCAGAGCATGACCTTGAAGCAAAATTGTGTCCGGCCCATAACTTCGTTATTTGAAATCGGATTTTAAAACTTTTATACAGAAATGATCACCATATTGAGATGACGTTTCGCGAGTAAGATTTGGTTCGCTACCTTGAAGGTCAAGGTCACAGCATGACCTTGAAGCAAAATCGTGTCCGGCCCATAACTTCGTTATTTGAAGTCGGATTTTAAAACTATTTCACAGAAATGATCACCATATTAAGATGACGTGTCGCGAGCAAGGTTTGGGTCGCTAACTTGAAGGTCAAGGTCACAGCATGACCTTGCAGCAAAATCGTGTCCGCCCCATAACTTTGTTATTTGAAGTCAGATTTTACAACTATTTGACAGAAATTATCACCATATTGAGATGACTTGTCGCGAACAACATTTGGGTCGATACCTTGAAGGTCAAGGTCACAGCATGACCTTGCAACAAAATTGTGTCCGGCCCATAACTTTTTGAGGGACCGGTAGGGGACTACTGTATTGCCCGCAATACTATCAAATGCTTGTTAATCATTGATTTTAGTGTTCTGAGTAAATTAAAGGCATTGTACAACCAGATATCCAAGTAAAACAATTCATATTTGGCATTGAAGGGGCTAGAAGAAACAAAAAATGTTCATTTACTGTGAAATAATTGAAGATTGGGGAACTTAAATAATACACAATGTTGTAAATTGTTCCAGACGGAACTGTATTGTCTTTGTCTAAAAACGCTCCAATTCAAATTTTTGCTTATGTGCGCTGCCATATTAGAAAATAGTAATATGGCAGTGCACATAAATGTTTTCAAATATGTAGAGACAGAATTGTTTATGTTTAACACTTGGAAAAAGGCAATATGCTGGAAATTTGAGTAAGAGCATTTTTGGAAAAAATATAAATAAAATAATACATCAATTAACTTAAAATAAATCAGTTAAACTTGATATATTTTTTAAAATGCATAGTAGTAACATAACTACATAATCTTTTGCAATCAAACAAACGTTTCTTTCATGATCAATAGTTTTATATTTGATGCTGGTGTTAACATAGATTGCCCATATGCTGCTGTAACCTAAAATGGTAACTCAAATCTGTTTACTTGGTCACAATAAATATGTACTGTTAAGTATCCTCAAATATCTATTAACTCATAATTTCTTATGAAATATTCACATGTTTAAACTACATGAAAAGCGTTTAACAAAATACTAGTTTATCTCCCGGGTCAAAATGCTAGAAGCGTCATAATTCATTTTAGATAATCCTTAGTGCTTCTGTACGACTTATTACCACATCACAGTGGTATGCTCTTTTTCGCAAGTATAATGGAATTCTAGCAATATAATTCATTCATGGCATCCTTGGGTTAAAATGTTTAAGGGTATCAAAAGTAAGGTTAGACATTCCATTAGACTGTGCAAAACATGGGCAATGATCTGATATTGGTGACAAAGCACACATTAAGTATATGTAAGGTTAATGTTGATGAATACATACCACGACATACGGGAAGTGTACTCAGACCAGTCCACGATGCGGTAGATAAAACCGTATTTAGTTGACATGTGTAATTCTGTGGTTCTTGCTTATCTGGCTTAAAGCCAATACGGTTGCAGCTGAATGACACATTCTGGCCAACTTCATAGCTAGACACTACTTGTCTAGCATCTGCTGGGGTCCCGGGGTCAGGGCACCTTGCACCTAAATAAGTAAAAAATATATACAATTATTGAAAAACAAATGTCTATAAAAGAGGTAGCAATGGTTTATGAACTGGTAAAAAGAGTGACAGACCTAAAATCTCACAGTAAGAGTTCGTGTTCATGTGGAGGCAAAATTTTCTTATGTTTAAGTTTGGTGCACTGAAGCTCATTCCAAGACACTTGTTTTCTGGCATCATCATCATCATCATCATCACAATAAACATCATCATCAATGTTGTTATTTCTCTTCTGAATTTTTATAAATTAGCTTCCTGTCTGTAATGTTTTCTTAAGAGCTGATACCAAAAAAACTATTGTCCCTCACCAACTAGATCTGTCACATTTTGTTATCTTTGTCTAATGAGATGAGACCAAAGAATCTTTTTTTTCTGACCACAACAAGACATGTCACACATATTTCTTTGACAGTTCTAAATCAGAAAACATGTATTCTTTATTTGTCCATACCCATGCAAGTCAAATTTCCCAAGTGCCATCTTCCGTTTGCTTTACAAACAATTTTGTTGTTGGTTTCCTGGCCGCTTGAGCCATTTAAAGTAAAGCCACTTGCACAAGCAATTGTAAAGCTTCCATTGGGATATGTTGTTACAGTTGGCCTAGCACCAACAATTGTTGCTCCAGATGGCATAATGAGGTCAGGATCTCCACAGTCAATTTCTGTAAAAGAAATAATTACGAAACTTTAATAAAACCTGGAACTGAGATCACAGAGCATTCAGCTTGTGTAGCAATCATTATAAAGCAATTCAGTGGATGGATTTCAATTTTAATTTAGTATCCACACAATCAGATTGATCTTACACTCAGGCTTAAAGTATAAAAAGCAAGTTGTGTACAGTTGGAAGAAACCCATTCCAATCCTTTGTCTGCTCAGTTTTTACTCATGATTTCAACAAATTAAACTATAGATAACACAACACTTTAGAAAGGTAAATGGCATATTAATAGAGGCTCTGCAACAAATGATGAAGGTCCTGATCAGACACCTCCCAGCAGAAGCTAGCTTACTTTCTTCTTTCTTATCTGCCTCCATTTAAACTAGTGCTATGCGTTTTAAAAGTTAATTTTTTATGCATCTACAATCATAATAATAAATCTAAATTAAAGATAAATCAAGTTTTGTTTTAAGAAAGAAAGCAACTTAAAACTTGTTTGTTCTTTTCTTTTTTTGAGGTGGGGAGCGCTTGGTGAGGTATAGTACATGTAGTAATTAATTTTTACTTGTTTGTTTATTGTTTGTTTATTGGGTGTATCGCCCCACCAACAGTATTTCAGTTAGAAGGAGACGGTGTCCACTTGAAGCAGATATAGTGCTGCCTTCACTGTGTATAGCATGCTGTGAACCCCTGGCATGGTACCACACCCAGTCACAGTGTCCTGACACCAGGCCAACCAGTCTTGAAACTACCCTTATATTTGCTTGAGCTTTAGCAAGGGAGCTACCACTATGAAATGAATTTATTATACAATTATGCCAAAAAGACGAGTTTAGTTAGCAGATACATGTGTAAGACTCTACCACAACATACAAATCTTGCAAAATTATACCACATAAACACAGGGCATATGTAACACTCAAAACACACATGATCTTTGCAAATAGGAAAGACTTTAAAGTTTAAATAAATTTATCTTCTAAAATATTTAAAATGTAAATGTACATGTAAATTCCTTTTTTTCAAGTTCTACACACTTCTATATGAGATAAGAAACAAATAAGTTTTAATTAAATGACAGTGCAAGTGATTAAAGATTATATAGTTAATATAAAGTATATATTTTACTAAAATTGAAACCATGTCCCTTATTTTACCACTATATGTAAAGACAGGTTGTCGCAAAGACATTATATAATTGCTACACTAGATAGCTTCCATGATTCTATATGCACTTTTTGTACTATTTATCTTAAAGTTAATCTATCTCCTCCTTAAATATGGTTAAGTTTTATGTAATCACTATACCTGGACACGAGGTGACATCCTGTCCACCTAAACGACTATTGCTGTTTTCGTAGATACAGTAGGCTGTTTTGGTTATTGTGTACGTTGCGGACAATGTACATGTCAAGGTTACACTCTCTCCAAAACTGATCGTTCCATTCCTGTTAAATGTGCCTCGTGCTACATTCGTAGGAACTGAGCATGTCCTTGCTAAAGAAATAACAAAGAAACACATTTTTTATTCATACTAGGATCAAAACGTCATCAGTAATCCTCAGTAAAAACTGGCATCTGGCTAATCAGACTTGAGTTCAAATATTTAAAACTTTAAGCTCAGGTCTGCATTATCTACCCTATATCATCAAGCTGTTTGTCATGAATCTATAAGCATTAATATTTTAGTGATTTGAAATCAATAACGTAGTGGTTGAAAACGGTTTAATAATTTTATATGATATATATAGTCAATATTTATTAATATTTTGCCATAATTATTCAAACTGGTTTAATATAAAATAACATGATTTCAAAAACATATTAGCACTACCCAGCCATGACAGATGGTAAATTATTTCATTAGTCCACTACATATTTAAATAGATGTAATTATTTATTCTATACAGAACTTAATCTGAGTAAGATGGCAAACTTTCATACACAGCATGGTCATATCATAGTAAGGTCTGCTTGCATTGGATATCAAACCACTTATACCAAGGGTGGTGTTTTTTTTATTTTTCCTCAAGGTCATAACATGTTTCTTTTAATATATTTGCAGGTAAATAATCAACAACCAGTCATGAACTTAACAATTCGTTTGTCTGAAAAGAAGAATTCATTGTCAGTGTCCTGTGTCCATATAATAGCTGTGTAAATAGCAGGTTAGAAATCAAAACACAAGAACAGCTGGCCCCCTTACTCATGCTGCTAATGTTCTGGACTGTGGTTAATTAATAATTCCTAATGTAAGATAGAATAAGTGTAATATGGGTTGCTCTTAACTTACATTTAACAAAGAGTACAAACACATAAATAGCTAAACAATTTTTTCTGATGAACATGGTTTTGTTGCTGCTGGAATTTTCAGAAAAGATTCTGTTTTATTGGAAGATACATAGGTCCTGAGAATACCCACATAAATAAACAATTCACAAAGACACATACATAAGGTAATACATTTATCTAAAGGAAAAAAAATCATCTATCTAAAGCCTGGAATGAAATAAATATTTCTTTAAAACACAGATTTGTTGTTTTTCTAGAGCACCGTTTATCACATATACGATATACAAGGCAATTGTTCTTACCAGAGCAGTTGACTTCTCGGAAGCCCGATACACTCGCTGTAATCGTTATATTGTTGCTTACAGGTGAAGAACCAGTAACAATATAGCCATCGTTGCATTTAACAAATACATTGTCTCCATAATAGTGTGTTTTTGCAATGGTGAGGTACTTTCCGTTGGTCAATGTTCCCAGTGTAAAAGGCGTCCCTAAAATAAAAGGCTTTCATTAATTTTAACTTATGCAACACTGAAGTAGTCAAAACTGTTCAGACATTACTTAAAACATGATTTATGCAACTAAAAATACTTCACTAAACTCTGGCAGAGAATTACAATACTAACAACAAATATATTCAGATGGTACATTATTTGATCATGTGCTTGGTCAATATATCGGCTAATTGCTCTGAATGGTTGCACATAAAATCTACCAATCAAGAGTTTAAAGTTGTATACTGTATTCCATGTGATTTACAAAGCATTCCAATGCAAAACTTACAAACAATAGCCAGAGCCGCACAGTGTCCATACTGCTTTAAGCTGATGAGAGTTTTAAGAAATGAAAATGAGATTCATTTTTCACTATGTTAATAACTTTACCCCTTAAGTTTTTTGGTCAAACATTTACAGCAGTGAGATGTTGCAGTTTTTGTACATGTATAAGTACATTTGTATATGTGACAGAAAACTACACCATCTTCTGTGGACAGGACTTTAATTTTCATATTATAAGCCATGCCCCGAAACCAGGTTTTCAATGATTTAACAAATCCAATCCCAAGCCAGGTCTTCATGCAAGCTTGCTATATCCAAAGTTTCAGCAAGATTGGTTTATCGAAATTGAAGTTATGGACCAGAAATTGTTTGTCCATTTTTAGTTATAGTGACCTTGGCCTTGACCCGACTGGCCCCTAATCCAATTCCAATCTTAGTTTGCACACGAACTACCTACAAACAAAATTTCAGCAAAATACCTCTATTTTCACACAAATCATTAAGCGGAAACTGTTTTTCTAATTCTAGTAACAGTGACCTTGACTTGACTGGCCCCAAAATCCAATCCCAAGCTAGGTCTCCATGCAAGCTTGCTATATCCAAAGTTTCAGTAAGATTGGTTTGTCCAAAGTTATTGACAAGAAACCCTGTTTGATGCCGCCTGCCAGCCTGTCCACCCACCAGCCTGCCCACTTGCAATACCCCAATCTAGTAACCAAGATTTTTGTTGAAAACCTGGTTAAGAAGTAGCACACTAAAATATAGGCATAACTTTTCTTTCAAGCCATGTGCATGAAACGGGTGTGAATTAATGTACTAATGCTGCCAGCAATTCCTGAAATGTTACACAAATTCAGTGTAGAACTTTTTAACAATGATGATGATGATGGTGGTGATGAAGATGATAGAGAAACAAGCTAGGTATTTGTTTTCTTTTGTTTTAGTATAAAATAATGAATTTATTTCGTAAGATCCATGAGAGAATTCAAAGTGCATAGTTAATTAAGAACGCAGGAAACTGCCCTTCGGCATAAAGGCAAATGCCAACAGAAAGGCAGTTTATTTGGAGCTGTTTATTGACTGCGCATTCACGTGTAGAGTCAGTAAATTAATAATAAGTTAAACTCATATCTTAAAGGTATTGAAAATGACAGTCTTAAGAGTACCATCCTCCACACCCAAAGATAACACTATGCTGTGAAATCACAGCTGGACACTACACTTTTTTATTATTAACAAAGATGTCATTGTAGAGAGATTGTTAAAAAATTAGTCTCACTTGATGCATATGGGCGTACTGAGCTGCCATTGGTCAGCAGCACACTAATCTCCAACCTTTCCTAATAGAACTGCAGCCTGAGGCTGTGAACATTTCACAATATCCAAGAGAATGAATCATGTTAATAAAATAATTATTGGAATGATACTTACTAACACATGTGTGGTTGAAGCGAAAGGTGTCACTTGATTGGAAACCAGTCTGGCCACTAGGAAGGTAATACCCAGAAAGTCCGTTGGTCGTAAACAACTTCCAGCCAACTGGACAAGTGCACGTGTAAGATCCTTCAGTATTCTGACAATAATGCATACTGTTCATTGTCAAACAACCGTCAACATTTGTAGAACATTCATCAATATCTGAAATAAAGTTATAGTAGACAATATGGTGACTGTTGGACCTTTTACAACAATTCTATCAACATTTATCTTTAATATATAAAGTTATATTGCTGGAATTAACTTCTTCAGATTAACAGATTAAATAATAAATATCCATGAATAAATTACATTTTTGTTGAATTAGACATAGTTGGTGATTGAAACAGTATTTTTCATTCTCACAACTAAGATGTTACAATGCTGAAAAGTTATTTAAACATTTTTTCACTATACATGTATTCAATATACATTGAAATCAGTTGTAATTTTGCCAAAGAAGAACAAAACTCTCTTCAAAGATACAAAAATAATCAGTTTCAGATATTTTATAGGTTTATATCACACTGGCACATTAGCTTAATGATACTTAGACCTAGTTTACCCAGAAAAGAATGTAAGTAAAGTATCCCATCAAAATGAGACAAGTAGCAGTAACATGCAATGGAAGCACATAACGTGAACAGAGAATACAATTTACAAACAACATAATCATAAGCATAAATAACTATAAAAATATCTATGCTATTTGCAATCATCTTATTTTAAGTTAAAAATGACAAAAATGAAAACCATTAGCACAAATGAAACAAAAAGTAGTAATGTGAAGCGATTATTGGAAGCAATATCCAAAATAATAATATAATAGACTGATTTATAAGTAAATTTCAACTTGAATAATAAAGGCAAATCCCAGCCCGATTATTTACCTACTGCCCAATCTCACATATAGGGCAATGAAGACTGCTTTAGATGCCTCACCTATAAATGGCACAACGGGAGAAATTGTTTGTTGGAGTTCCATCCATCCGTCCGTCCGTCCGTCCATCCATCCATCCATCCATCCATCCATCCATCCATCCATCTATATCTATCTATCTATCTATCTATCTATCTATCCTGCCTACACACTTTGAGTGTATTACTGGCAGTGTGCGCGATGGAGTAAATCTGCCCAGGAAACTTAGTGATTAACTTGGGAATTAAAATCAACGTTACTTAATAATTTGTTATAATCTTCAACATTTTAGAAAAAAAAAAAAGAAAAAAAAAAAGAAAAAAGTGTGTTGAGTAACTTTAAAAAAAGATTTGCACAACTAGAATTTTTGCGTTACATCTGCTAGGGCAGGTTAGGATCAAGCAGCGAGGCAGTTTGATGCTGTAGGCTGTTAAATAGAGTGATGCTATGAGGGAAAAATGACTATTTGTAGTAATCATGGGTTGTGAAGTATTTTTGTAAGGAAAATGGATGCATGTGACGGCTTGGTCTGTTGTAAGGTTTTAGGTATGGCAGTAGTTGTACTGCTACAAGATTGTACTACATTTTATGGAACATTCTTTACCTGGAGCCAACATTCTACCAATTGTGCTATCAGATCTGGTTATATGTGAGATAAAAAGTCAGAATTCCAACAGTAAATGTCCCAAAATGGCTTGTTGAGACTGTATTCATAATATGTCAATGACCTGTCCAGTCATCGCGAATTTTAAAGGCAATACAACCTCTTGGATGTAAAATGGTTCACAGCAAGCAATCCAGCAAACATAAGGATTTCAAGGTTGTAACCACTAGAAATAAATTTTTCTGCAAGTTTCATAAAAAAGGTGAGAAAGGTTACAAAGACCTTTGATTTTATTAATCATCTGTAAAACATTTCAGTAAGATGCAGGATGGATGCAGAGGTAATGATGATAAAAAGAAAATTGTCTTAAGTTCAAAACAGTATAGTTGGTACATTTGTTTCAAAGTAACAATGCATGTGCAAACTTAGATGCTCTTTTTATTTTTTTTATGTTCATTCACTTACAATGTCTTCTTAGATAATGTGTTTATTGAACAGATACTTAACATAAGATAAGGGAACCATGTACCTCCCATAATTTATAAAAGTGAATCAAATCTATTAATTTTACTCGAAATGCATTGGTGAAAAAATGCATTATTTTCGTTACAAGCTATATATTGACAATGCTCATGTGCAAATATTGTTCCATGCAAGTAAACAATCCAGTTCTTTATTTAATCATAAGGTACTGAAATGAACAATACAGGGAAATGTACATTTCTAACAGAAGAGCAGTTGAAGTTGCAATTATGAAATTTGAAAAGAGCAAAAAGAAGACCACAGTACTTCATGTTATTGTTCTTGTGCTTTGGTGAACTTTACAGAATGTCTCCTGTAGAGCCATCTATACACCTCAGTCACACAAGAGCAATGTCCATGAAGTGATCTGTGGGCCTACATCAATGATACAACCTTAAATATACTAACATATACAATTTAAAGCAAATAGATGTTATGATTTTGTTGAAAATCATGACAAAAAGACTTGTTTGAAATATTCTATATCATTTGACAGCATGACATACAAAAAAAAAGGAATTTTGGGGCCGTTTTTTTTAAAATAGGGAAAATTAGGGCCCTGGTCAAAAATGTAGGAAAAAGTAGGAAAATTAGGGCCTGCTGCTCAGCCTGTGTGAAGACCAAAGTTTGTTTCAATTTTTGCACTACTTATTTATAATAACTGTCAATAAGTATCCCTGATATAAGGTATGACTTAGAATTATGGCGTTTGATCGAATCAGCTCTTGCTTGACGCTCTGCAATTTTAAATAATAAGTTCAGAAACAAATTTGATGTATAAGTGATAACTCAAAGACTAAAAACAATGTACAAAGTTACTCACCACTACAAATGTCTCCATTCATTACATAACCTGCATGGCATGTACACATAAAAGACCCCACATTGTCTGTGCAAGTAGAGTTATTGGGGCATGTTCCCGATGATAAACATTCATTTATATCTGAAAACACACATGTTCAAGAAATTAGTTTAGATTATTAAATTAAATTATTACAATTCTATTGAAAGACTGTATCTTTTGTTTGCTTTTTTATGCATTAATTAATTAAATTCAGAAATATCATATTACCAATCAGTCTTTTTTTTCAATTAAGATTAAACTGCAAATGTTTTTTTTTTGGCTGCTAAATCAAGATACATATATTTTCAGTAATTAAGAATCAGGACATTTTTATTTCCTCTTTTCGTATTTAAAGGGACTTTATTCTATTAAAGAATTACATTCTTATCTCTCTTGTGGTTAAGTATTTGGTATCCAACTTTAAACTTCCGAAAAACACTTAAGACTGAAGCATGCGCAAAAAATGTAATCTTACTGATTAAGATAAGAATTTTATTGAAACACACAAGTGCTTTATTTAAAAAAAAAGCACAATTAAATATAAAATTTATTATATTTTTTTTTATAAAGTTTATGAAAGTACTGTCTCACAAGGGAGATAACTAGAACTTTTTTTTTTCCATTTTGAAAATGGGGAATAATAAACCAACAAACCATTTTATATTATTGATAGAAACACCATGCCTTATGAAGTATTGCAGTTATAATATACAAATACACTGTGTATCATACTTACTAATGCAATTTGGATTCGCAGAAAGTGTCCCATTTGACTGGCATGTGACAGGAAGTGTCCTATTTCCTCCAGTGTTTGAGAACATATAGCCCGACTTGCAAGATAAAACGTTGCCCGTAGAACCATAAGAAATTGGTTCATGTTGCTCCACATTGCTTTGATTTAGTACAGGGCATTTGACGACTGAAAATATACATGTTAATATTACATTTACTGGTACCACGAGTGACTATTATGAAAGAGGGTCACGTCAAGCCATAACAAACTACGGTAACACTTTGATAAGCACCAGACACTATATCAGATGCTTATCATATCAATTTCCAATGCCTTTCAAACAGTGTATGATTTTATAATTTTTAAATAATATAATTTTTTAGATTTACCACAAAGGTTTCTTTCTACTATCTGTTTGTCGATTTAGTCAATTTCTGGCTTCTGTACGTAACACATGCACCTTAAGAAAAAAATAATTGAACATTTTGCTCTTTTAAATTTATAGCTTAATTTTTATGTATTGTATGCAAAAAGTCATTACAATGATGGATATGGACAAAGAAACATAAACAAAACATTTTACGTAAATAGTGTTGATTAAGTTTTGTACTATCTTATTTGAAAAGGAAAATGGATAAAAAACAGTATTTCAGATCATGTGAAAACATAAACACAAATTTAACACTTGTCTTAACAAAGAGAACAAATGTTATGTAATTTGAAAGGCTAAAAATGCAAATTTGACTGGCACATTTGAGCTTGTTTTCTTAGACAGTGCACAAAAAACAACAACAACAGCATACGTGAAGATGGCTAAGGGGTTAAATGCTTTACCATATATTATGGGATGAGTGTTTTGATTCTATGTCACTTTGTAAAAATGACAGTTAAATCATATTTTGTGAATATAATCAACCATTATTCATATTATCAACAGCAAAGATAAATAGTCACACAGCCAACACATGTTATATCGAGGTTAAAGCAATGTGTTCACGATAGAAAGATCCATGATTCAAACCACACTGGTGGCATGAGATGGCTTTAATTTTGGCAAGAATATTTACTGGTTTTCATCTCTACAAATTTAATAGACTAGAAAAACACACTATAAACAAGAGCTTACTTGTTATTCATATAATCATCAGTAAAATAACTAAATTACAACAAACCTTCACATCTTGGAGAAAGACGTTGATCCTCGTGGAACCAGCTACCGATACAGCGAGTATATTTTGGACCAACAAGGTAATAACCCTCATTACACTGAAACTCCACAACAGTGCCGAATTGTGCAGATGATGTAGTATTTAGAGTAGCATTTCCAGCTCTTATTATAGCTTGTCCATTGTTCAGAGTAAACGAAGCGGATGTGACATTACACTGCGTTGCTGAAACAAGAACAAGGTTACAAACATTATAAAGAAACGCAATCTTTAAACAAAGTTACATTTTACAGCGCGTTATTTCATAAAGTTACAAATATTCATAAACAGGTTCTCACACACAGTTGCAAATACAGGTTAGCAAGTTCTGACACAATAATAAAAACACTTAAGCAAGTTCTGACACAAAGTTACAGGCATTGTACTGCATGTTCTCAAGCAAATTTAAAAAAGACTCCTAAACACCTTAATGCACAAAGTTACAAACATTGTCCAGTGCGTTCTAAAAGTAAGTAACAAACTCTCAAAACCATTTTTTATCCAAACATGCAAGCAATCTACATTGTGTTCTCAAGCACAAAGTAAAGAACACTCTTTAATGCATTCTTAAACAAAGATAAAAACACTCAACTAAGCCTTCTCAAACGAAAGTTTGAACATAGAAACTATAAAATCTTATACGATGTAAATTTAAATAGGGCACAGGATAGAAATCCCTCAACATGATTTTAAAAGATGTCTCCTTCATATTAACAGTTATTTCTGGATATCTCTGTGTGTAAGTTGTCTTAGTAGAGTACTGTATCATGAGTAGTTCCTTGGCAAGGTTAATAAATATTTTACATTACATAACAGTATAAAAGCAAATATCCAAATGCCATAATGGCATATTTTTATTCAAAATCAGACCAGCCACAGCAGCACAAGAATAGTCTCATATCCTAACTTAACATGGGATAACTTGTAACCCTGGCAGGAATTCAAATAATACAGTGCTGCTTCAAACAGGGCATATTGGATCTTTTTTGCCGGTTTTTCAGGACAGGTTGAACAATAAATAAAATAATTGCAAAGATTTCTATTAAAGCAAAAAGTATTAAAATTAACCATGTGTTTTGTGCAAACCAATTACAGTGTCATATTATCTGTGTTATTATTAATCTTAGTGTTGATGTTAAGTTGTCAAGTAGTAAGAGCCACCAACTAAGATACTCATCTCGTGTGTTCTGACTGAATAAGCTATGTTGAGAGGCTTCTCAACTGACCCGCGATGCACTGGTTGTACATACTCTTGTCTGTTATTATTTGCCACCAATAACAGTTTAATGACCCAAACTATTTCGACATGATGTATTAAAAAGAATTTCCTATCTCAGGTCAACATACAAGTACAGCTGGGTAGATTAATCCATGTTCGATATTTTGTGCAGGTCGGTGTTCCTTCTGGCTGCAGACTGAAGCCATTGTTACAGCCGTATACGGCAGTGGAGTTCAAGGTGGTACCATTGATAGAGACAATGTAGCCATTCAGGATGCCTGGGGGTGCTCCACACTGAATCTCTGTAAAGAAATTAAATCACATACAAAGCAATGAAGCCCTATGACCATTGTTAGTGTCTAGGGTGATATTAAACTTCTACCATTGATTTATCAGATTGTCTTCAATATAATCTTTGCTTTAATAAGTAAATAATAAAGTCAGAAGGCTTTTACTAGCTTTCACCTTGCATCAGTGTACAGTGATTCAATGATTCATAACACTCTTTGCTACAGAAAACATTATTATTCATTTCAAGAAAAGCATGTGACCACTTATGTTATATGATCATACGGGTAAATCGCTGTGATGTCTGTATTTGTTTTTAGCAAAAATCCGAATTGTTCTTATTTACAGATTTGGAAAGAATCCACATTTAAATAGATTTTTCATTTGTCCTGTCTAACAATCGAGGTACTGTTCAAAATTGTCTTTACTTATATTACAGTATGAGTTTATTTAAAAATTATGCCCAGATTCCCTTAAAACAGGCAAACTATATTGTTACATGTACATGTATTTTATATAGGCAAACTGTTGGATGCCTTGTGTTGTATTAGAATATTTCATCTTGCAGTTGACTTGATTAAGAGATTGCCAAGGAAAGGTAAACCAGTGTGAAACCACATTAGTGGCCTAATGTTTTGATTTCAATCACCAAACTGTTATACTTACAATATGTGTCGGTGAAAGTTTAATATTAAAATAATATATAAGCAATACATATCACTACAGTAGCTGATTCAAAATTGCTCACCTATGCATACAGGTACATGGCACACACTTTTACTTGGGTCGTCACATGTGAAGGAGAAACTGGGTGAGGTGATGTGTGTTTCGTCATCAAATCCATATCCGTCTTGACACAAAACTTCCACAGTTTCCTGGAAATAGGCTTTCTCAAGGGATAACATGGTCCATTGGGATGTTTGGATGGTATCACAATCTGAAATATGATGATGTGTGCTTTAGACGGTAACAGAGTTTCTATTAAAAGCACCCTATACATTATGTGCACTTAACAATAAACTACATTTTGTCAAAGTGCCATGGACACAGTTATGTGTTTGCATTTGTAAAAATCTTTCCACAAACACTTATTCAGCTACCCCTAGACGGTAATGGCGAAAGAACATAACATGTATATACATATGATTTTCATTGCAAGTATATATCTTTTGCAAGACTGCTTCACATTCTGGCAAAGGATTCACTCCTTTCAGCTAACATGTTTATTATCATGTATTCCTGTCAACACAGTTTTCAAATGTATTAGAAAGGTGGAGATCCTAGCTTGAAACTCATTATAATTTGCCTGATTCTACTAACAAAATGACATCCAGTTTAACTAAGAACAACATGTTCTTCCTTAAAACAACATATCACATGTGATACTTAAATCCATGGAGTAATAATTAAACTCCTATATGATTTATTTATTATATAGTATTAGAATATAAAGATTATCTTACCTGCACCAAATGTGACTGTAAATCCTGTAGATTTTATTGCAGCATCCGTTTGTAAATGGACTTGGATTTTACCACCCTCTGCATGTATGATATTGTCAGTGCTATCTCCATACAGGACAGGCGTTGTGGCATTAGGGTTGGCATCAATGAATACCTGGACAAATTAACACTATATATTATTTTTCCATTTCCAATATACAGTTATATTTGTTTGCAAAAAACAAATATAATAAAATAAATATAATAAAAAGAATTTTTGTATGCTTTGAATATATCATTAACTAATTGTCAAATTTTCACATGGAAACATCGGACAATAAAAGAAAGAGAAATTAAATGTCATAGAACAAAACATAAATAGTCATGTATTAACTGAAAAATGCTGTTATCACATAAACCTTTGTTGCCATTCATAAAATATTCATGAAGGGGGACATTTCGTATAAAATGTAAGCTGTTATCAGTATTTTATTGGTCATGTCTATAGTTTTGTATGTCTGTTATGTGTCAGATCATTATTTACAAAATAAATTTACCAAAATTTACCAATTTACCAAATTGTAGTTCACCTTAAGAGCTTTTAATGAAAACAAATCTTAAAACAATTGCTATTTAACTACAAAAATCAAACCATAAAACACAAGAAAGGCGCAACACACGGGTGAGCTTTGGATCTGGGAGTCAATCTCTATACCAAGCTGTAGGATTCAAACCTGGTCGGCGCAAACACTTTTATTCGGGAGTTATTCGATCTGGGATCTTTCTCCACTAATTATGGATGAATGTGGCTATTGTGACCCTGACTGTGTTTACGCAATTTATTAACAAAAACTTAATCAGAAAGATTTATCAAGTTGCACTAACCTGTAGCGTGTCATTTGTGTGCATATTTAACTGATTGAACTTCACAGTCATCCCTCGTTGAACAACCGTCCCTGAGAGCAATATCCATTCACAGGTAATCGAGTTTGGTATTTTGCCAAGGGTAGATCCAGGTGAATACACTGAGCCATTCAATGTATTTATGGTCATAGTGCACCCTAAAACAGACAAAAGTAACTCATGGGTCAGGCTCCATTTTGTATGTCTTTATCGTCAAAACTTTTGGTTTCTTTTTGATTTGTTTTTCCATTTCGCAAATTTCACTTTTCAGAAAAACAAGTCTACAAACTGCAAAGCTTCAGTTACAATGGGGATTATAAGAGATCAGTAATATGGCCTTAAAAGTTTATGCGCATTATTGTTGTGGTGTCTTAGTAATAGTTAAAATATGAATTGTACAAATAAGCATTCACAAGCCAAACTGAGAGGGAGCATAACAACCAAGCATATCTTCTAAGTACAACAGAGAACAAGAAATATACTCTGCATTAGTCTTGTCCTACTTTATTGTCCAATCAGACGCCAGCATTATATCTTTGTTTGCTTTGCTTGCAAAGTAAGGTTCTTCACTAGGAAGAATAGGATCCTGAACTCTTTTGAAATCAAAGCTCATAGAAGTGATGTTTTGGGTGGTGTAAGTTTTTCTCTGTAAGCAATCACTGGTATGCAAACAATGGTAAAAATTATTTTGTAGTAAATAAATGCAGTGGAAATTGGAAAGCAGGTCTTCAGCTGCAAACAAACTCCTCTTCTGAAGAACAGATTGTGAAAATGGAAAAAAGTTACATCAGAATCACTAACATCTGATAATAGGAACCATTTAATTAAACATTCAATACTTTCTATATGACTGCATATTCTAAAAATAAAGCTCATACATGATATTGAATGCAACCAATTAAACTGAGTTTGAAAGTAACTCTCACCTACTACACCCCTGTGGATCTGTATCTAAAAATACCAAGTGTGCCATTCCTTTTGAGAATGTGTGCGGTAACTTTAAACTCAGATGGTGCGATGATACCAATAGGTCATTACATAACCTGGTTCAGAGCCGCAGAAGGCAGTGAGGACAAGTGCAAGATATATGCAGATTACGAAGTGGAATCTTGTTCTAATAACAGTTTGCTCCCCATTTCAACCTTTTCCTCTGGTCACTGAATGATATCCCTACCACGTTCATAAATAAATATGATATATTCTCTTGAACATCTAGTTTAAGTAGATAACATTAAAAAGGGGAACATTTGAAGTATGCCTGGACATAATTAATGTGTCTAGTCTCCTCTGATATATTTATTTGTTTCTTTATGTGTACAACGTTTTTCAAGGCATTTACTGACTGCAGGTAGTCATGGTTATGCAGGGTCAATCCTTCGTTTTCCAAGGTTTCTGATAACCATAAAAGGATGGAAAAATTTCAAATACTGCACTAAATTAAGCTAAAAGTACTGCACGTCTTATATGAATCACCGTTTGTAGTGATTAGCACTATGACGAAATTCGAAATAACCATTTTTTTTTTTCATTTCAAGAGAGCCGTCTCAAAATCTGTGATAAATGACAGTCATAAAAACAATCTTTTGTTTAATTTATGATGAAAATTGTAGTATTTACCTGTTTTATACTTTAGGAACACGTCTTTATTTCTTTTTGCAGTCACCATCCTAATAAACAGTTTATTTGTGCCTGTTGTTCTGTACTCGCCAACCTTAAGCCTTTCGTACGTCATAACTTCATCACCATCTCTAAACGAAATGCCATAAGAGTTACTGTCGTCAACGTTTCCTTCAAGCTGAAAACAAAACAGACCTGTTTGCAATGATTTAAGACCTACCTTTACAATAAATACTTTTGATTGACTGTAACACATGAGGTACAAGTAGCATCTTGCTCATGCAGTAAGGTGATGTACAAGATAGATGCCTCTTCCTTTGGATAAACTTGCTTTAAACAGGTATTAAAATCCCTGTAACATCTTCACAAGCAAGTGCTTGTGCTTTGTAATCCAATTTTCTATAGAAATTAACTTTTCACTCTGGTAAAAAGGTACTCTTGACCAGCTCTTGCCAGCCTTCAATAATGCAGATCAAATCTTATACATCGTCAATTGAAGGGTATCCATAAAAAGGCTAAAATTAATATCACATGTTGTGAAACTGTGGATGGTGGGCCACCAGATTGATCCTTGACAACATGTTCTATCAATTATACTGAATCACTTTAATGTATATTTATTAGATACATCATGCTGTAGGTGATAACAGTAGCTAATAATTAAACAATTAAAAAATTCAGTACACAGTTAAAGTATTCTATATTTACCAAGATCGCACCTACTTTATAAATTTTGTTTTGTATATTTTTTAATTACTTCCCTCAATAATCTCGCCCTCAGTGACATTTCAAGTTTGAAATTCAAAAAGCTAAAAAAAGTCTTTATTACTTTTTAATGACGTCAAAACTTAACTATAACAATGTCATCATTTGGACTGTTTTACGTTCAATAGATTGCCATTCTTTTCGCTGTTTGCATATGAGAAACCAATCATGACGTGTAAGGTTAGAGCTCTGTAAAACTGATTTATTTATATATACAATTATCACCCTAGTGGTCCCTTCTGCCGACTGATAGTTCCAAGATGGTAACTGTTGGATTTGCTTTATTTATTTAATGACTCGTCACATATTTGTTCTCACTTTTACATAGTGCTTGCATGTGAATACCTTTGTCTTGTGCCTTTTCAAATCTTGTTTTATGTTGCAATGCTTATAAAATTTTGCAATATTTCCTTATTTATAATTTGGTGGTTATGTTAATGTATTGAATTGGATGTTTTCAGTTAAACAAACAAATGTTGTGTTAATTACTTGATGTTGTTAAATTTTTATCCTGATGATTAAATCAAACCATTTTTGCAATAACATAATTGTAAGCTTTATCTTATTTTTAAGGACTTATTGTTATTCCTAATTCTTGATAAAATGCCCATAAATCAAAAACAGGATGTTGAACCAGATTTTCATTTTGCGTACATGGACATTTTTTGTATACAGCACTCTAGTGGTCTTTACATTTACATCACCTTAAAGGACCTTACACTTATAAACTTATATTTATGTCTATGTCAATTGGAAATTCACCTGTTGGTGATCATATTAGCCGGGATTAAAAAATGTGTGAATTTGATAATTGGTTTCAAAATAAATGTCCTAGGTCCAGGTTATCAAGGTAGTCCTCTTTTTGAGGTTTTGTGACAATGAAATGTATAAGAAAAGAAATGATTCTAAAAAATTGGTGGCCATTCTATCATTACCAAGGATTCATTAAATTTAAATCCTACTTGTGTAACGGTGACTCTAACTTTATATTATAATTTCGGATTTCCAAGTTTTTTCTGATTGAAAGTTGTGTACAGACGATGTGCAGACAAATCACTGGCCACATCTGCATGAAAGAAAATGTGCAGGCCCCAATGAGACAGTTACCAGGCAGGGGTGTCTTTTCTGATAGGTACTATTTGTCTCATCCTTATGAATTCGCGCTTACCAAGCCAAGACCTAAGTCCTTACTTACATAAAAAGTGACCACATCCTTCACTCCAGCCTTAATTAACCATACTAAGGTGAGGTCATAAACTTGTGTGTTGAATGGAAATGTCAGAGTTGAGATCGTGCTGGTGGCAGCTAGTTCCTTGATACCATCATGAAGTTCAGGGATGGCTGAAACATATATAATTAATACTCTAAGCTTAGATCCAAATGGAAATACAGTAAATATTTTACACTTTTCCTGATACATTTGTTAAGAAACAAAATAATGTAACTACATGTGAAGGTTTGATGTACACATAAGTCTTAAAAGCAAATTAAGTTTATATATATTTTTGCATTATAAATAGTTTATTTTACCTGTGAACTTTGACATGTTGTGGGTCATAAAGCCATCCAGTTGCATATCTTACATACAAACATATGCCATATGTTGTCACAAAAAGAAACTGTGCTGTAGGTATGGTACTAGGATAAGGATATTATAATACTTATACTTGTATCAATGATAGAAAGAAAAAGAATGTACCATTGATCAGTGTTTGCAAAACAATTTCAAGAAAAACAAAAAGCATTATATCCTGTAAAAATGAATTGGTATAAATATCAGAGCTCTGACCACAGACATGTGTACATAAAGTGTTTTGATCATGTCAGTTTGAAATAATTTTGATAGGATTTGTTATACAAGACCACCCAAAGTCACCTGGCTAATCTGTACTGACACTACATCTACATATTTAAAGATAAGCAGGCTAGGATTTTAAACTTTATAATGACATTTAATTAAGATATGTTTTATAATGAACCTGTAGTCCAGGAAAAGACATATCCCTGTAATGTCTGCAAAATGTCATCTGTGATGAAGCTGACGATGAGAAAGTTGTTGTTTGCATATAATGTCTGACGGGGCACATTTCCGGTTAGTGACACCAACAATCTTGACTCTTCTCCAACAAGACTTGGACTTCCTGAATAAACTTTCATGTGTGCAACATCTGTTTCTAGTGTCATAGCAGGAATCTAGAGGAAATGAGATAGGAATAGGAAATCAAATGTTAGTAATGACGTTCAACACATAAGATAAATGAGACTGAAAACATGGACAAATATTAAAAGTAACTCTAATATAGTACAGGAAAATTAAATGCAGCAGATATTTCTCTTCATTAAGTAAACACAGTTCAGAATAAGATTATAGTTAAATATAATAAATATTACAGAAACCACTGTTCAGTACTTGGATACTCAGCTCTGCATGTACTACATTGTCACCAAAGTATACCTAGGTAATGGACTAGTGATGCTTATAGTCAGTGTTTTATTTGTCATATTACATGTATATGTCTATTTAAATTTGAACTCAACCATGTATGTCAATGTTACATTTATACTCAGCCGTTTATGTGGTGGCACTTCAATGATCCAAGTGCATGATGAGTAGTCCCCTTGAGTTCGGCTGGTAAAACTACCCCCAACCTCATTAGACTGGATGTAATTCCGACACATTGTGGCTGTAAGTCAAAGTTTATTATCAAATAAACACATGAAAGAAACATCCAAGTTTTGGATTTGGAAGAAATAGTTTATGAATAGCCCTTATCTAATAATAATACACTTTTTCCTAAGATTGCTGTTGAGTGAAACATTTGTTTAAAAGTGGCATTTGTAATATAAAATGACATAGTCTGGAAATAAAGCTAACTGTTAAATGGGTATTTCTAAAGGATGTATATTATATTGTAGATTTGAGGCAGTTTATACTATATTTTGTTTTTAAATAATGAAAACTTTCCTAAATCAAACATTATCTAAAAATGGCATCAGAGGGACACCAATTAATTGTGTTTGAAAGAAGGTATTATATTTAAGTAAGGTACTGCACATAGTATTTATGAATTTATTAAAAATCAAGGTAGATTTAGAACCAAACAATTCCAATCTGTCAATAATAATCGTTTTAGTCACAAGTATCAATTTGCTTGATGCTGCTCACTTATATATAAAAACTTCATACATGCAACATACACTTAAATTTTTATTTCCACATTATATTAAATGTATATGCAATATTACTTTTTAAAAATTTTACATTCAGCATAATCAAAACAATCAGTGTATCGTTTTTGACTGACGTATTCTTGATTATTATATGTCAGTTTAAATACTTTTATAAGTGAAAGCTAATGTATTAATCTATAAATTAAAACAACACTTCATGTGATATACATACCTTCACCAAAAGAGTGATAATTAACTTTTACATATGATAAATATGTTGTAACCAAAAGGAAAAGACGAAATAGTGCATGTAAATAACAAAATACGATTAATAGACAATTTCAAAAATATCTATTATTTAATTATCAACCTAATCAATATATAAACAAAATGAAAAATATATTACAGAAGAAAACAGCAACAAAAATAGGTAACTTAATTATGCCTTTTGCTTATTCCCTGTAGGTGGCTTTAATCTCTAGATTTTTGTTACTATGCTGGAGAGCACAGGAAGTAGATTTTGGCTTTAACTTAAAAGCTCTACTTGTTTCTGTCATTAAGGTGGTGCCAATTTAATTACCTAGATGTTTGAAGTTAACTGGACATGGGCATTGCAAATGTGTGAACGTTACTTACGGCATTCTCTTTCATCTGATTGATCAGGGCAATCGAATGTTCCGTCACACAGATAACTTTTGTGGAAACATTTCCCACCAGTGGCACATTGTACGTAATCTGGAAAAACATCAACGTTCAAATTTTCAAAGCTCAGAGAATTATTAAGATAGTAAAAAACTAAATCTGAACTAAATTCTCTTGCTTTTGACTTCTTAATGCCTAAGGCTACAAGAAATAGTCTCTGTCTATTTCATATCAAAACCAACAAGCAAAGCAGAGTAGTTACTTCAATGTCAATACTCTGCTATGTTTCAGTGTTTTGGCACCAAATTTCTATAGACTTCAAAAAATGGCATACAATCCATAGGAACATTCACACTATACATTATGTCACTGGTTCTTGTTTTGGTATGCATTTGTGCCTACCACCGCTGAAATAACTATTGCATATACAGAAGACAGCCATATACCAAGTGAATACGCACCTTTCAGGCATGCCTCGTATTTGCAGACAAAAGTTTTCTCGTCCTCACAAGAGTTTAATCTGGCCTTTTGTTGCTTGCTAATTGAGACACAACTGCCAGCAGCGTTGTCAGGCTGGTAATTGCCCCAGAGTGGAAACGTTTGTAACCCGCTGGCTGGTACATCTGAAACATGAACATGTATATCAGGAAAAAAGATGAAATATTAATTTATGTTTTTATCTTCCAAAGGACATGTATTGTATTATTCATTATTTACAGACTAAATTTTATGACACATTTGTTCCTTTTTCCTGAGGCTACCAAAATTTACATCAACCTACCTGATTTCTCCAGTTGCGTACCTTCTTTTGGATAATAGATTGTGTACATATGCTTTCAATATTAAACACCAACTGGCAAAAGTTAAACAAGAAATATCTCAAAAAAATATGTGGCACATGCCAGGTTTTACCAGTTATTAACACAATTCATTGATGACCTTTTTGTTATGAAAAATTATATTTATTTGGGCTAAGCTTGCAAAGCCTGAAATGGGGATAGACAGCTATGCCATACATAAAATATGACAGCTAAATTTTAAGTCAGAGATCAGTGCAATGACGGTATATGGTTTTATTAAAATTAAATAAAATCATGAAATGACTGGTGATTATTTATATTTAACTGCCAGAGGATTTTCATAAATGAAAATTGGTTTGCAAGAAATATTGTTAGAGAAGATGTGCAGCACTAATAAAGTTTTGATAATGTATTTTGAGGTTTATAAACAATTATAAACAACATGACCAATAACTCTTGCAAAAGCAGATTGACCTTTTCATATCAGGAAAAGTTGACCCCATTTAAACAGTGTAAAAAGTTATACAGGTCAGAAAAATATTGTTGTGTTTCTGTTTTTTATGAACTTAATTTCCTAAAAACCAATAAAATGTTGATTTACACTTCACCAATGCCATATTTTTTTTTTAAAGACATTAATCATTCAACTGTAAAATGCTTATCTTTTAAACATTGTTTGTGGATTGGTAGAAAAAATTGGGTAAACAAGTAGGGTTTTTTGCGGAAGTCATTTGACCTTGTTTACCTATGGCATGACATGTGATGTCGGAAAAACAAACTTTCAATAAAAAAAAATGACAAATGGTGTACTAATATGCTAAAGATGAGGTAGACACAAAATTACTTCATAGACATCAATTAATTCAAAGTCATTTAAAATACATGGTTTGTAAAATTACGTACTAAACACTTCGTCATAATTATAACTGCGAGTTTACACACGCTTGATGTCATGACTTGTTTAATATCCAGAATACATATTTTTATGAAATGAAAATTTAAATGTCTTAGCTTTGTTTTATTTTATAGTACGGTTATTTTGATATATATAGTTTGCTGTCGATTGGAGATTGTCTGAAAGTTTTGGTACTTATTTAGCTTAAAAAGAAGATCATTTTGCTGCTACCTTGTTGAAAATGTAAAGGTCAATCGATATCAAGATGACATATGATGAGGACTGGGTCAATGTTGGTTTTCTACAATGTGCTGTCAAAAAGCAAGCATAAAAGCACTCAACCGGTCTCCTAAAATAATTTCTTACAAAGTAAAATATTTCAAGAAATTCATAAAGAATTCATATGCACCAGACAAGGTAGCGCAATCAATAGAACATCGACTCCAAGTGCCGGAAGCTATGGATTCGATTTCAGGCTGTGGCATATCAAAGTCATTAAAATGGTAAAAGTAAAGCTCCCTAGCTAAAGCTTAAGTAATTATAAGAAAAGTTCCAGGACTGGCTGATCCGGTGTCAGGATAATGTGACTAGGTGTGGTTTTCTACCAAGTGTTAACGGCATGCTATACATAGTGAATGCATCACTATAAATGCTTCAAGATTTGCAGACATCCAAAAGTTTCATTTCAATGCCATATGTCCCGCAAAACCCCAAATTCCTATTCTGACTGATTTACCTGACTTTAAACTGTAAAAAAAGGATACAAATGATTAGATTTATCTTTAGCTTTATTTGCTTCAATTCCTGTGCTGACTCATTGTCATCAAATAATAGATGATGGCTTTTATTTAATGATCTGTTATTAAACACATAAATTAATTAACTAATGTATTGGTGTGTCTTTATGCGTCGGCATAAAACGACAAAAATTGTACCTAAACAGAATAAGAGAATGGTTGATAAGTTAACTTAAATTGCTGGGCTTTGTCAGTGTTGGTGTTGGTTTTACCATTAATATTTTGGAAAACAATGCAAGGTACAAACCTTCTATATTTAAAAAAAAAAGTTGATGTTAGAAAAAGTTTTTGCTTAAATAAACAACATCAAAGAACCAAAGTCGAAATACTCTGGAACATTAAACCTAACTAAGACAACATGATGGAGAAGTTGTGTTACTCGCTTTTGCTTGAAACAAAGGTGAAAAGAAATGTAGCGACATGGTCATACAAGGTAAATTATGCATTTTTATTAAAAAGCAAGTTTTAATCAAACAATAACTAATAATAATGTCAAATAATACATGTGATCACTGCATTATGTTTGTGCATGCTTTCTTTCAAAACAGCGCACAATGGCAAAATTCTTCATTGTATACACTGCCAAAAACCATTAAAGTACAGTAATTTGCTTGATTCAGAAGCAATTATTTTGATAATTATGAACTGCGCATTATGAAGTATGCTTAATTGTTAGCTGGTCGCTTTAAAAGACTAAGAAACAATTTGTCACTTGACTACCATTAAGGATCATAATTTAGGACGTTCTCTCATCTCTAAATTGTGTAGGGCTGGGATAGCCGCAAGAACATCCTGTCTGGTGTGTAAACGATATACTGGCAAAGTGTGTCATAACGTAACACAATACACACGGTCTCATTAGGCAAACATCTGCGACGTATTATTCAAGCCACTTAGAGAATAAGCACTCGGCGTAAAAACCGATTTATGGAACAATTGGAACATGTTCCTTTACGCCAAATCAAGCGATCCTGCGACACGGGAATTGCTTCAATGGCGGCCAGCTGGATTAGTGAATAAGGGACGCGTCTTGTTTTTGAGAATTTGCTTTTTTCCTGGACTTTAGACCTCGAAGAGGGTGTGCGTCTTATTTTTGTGTGCATTTTATCAATAAGACTTTATGGTATATATGTTGTTAATGCTGTTGGCTTTTGTCTTTTAACCGACAAGCCATGTCATTCATAATTGTCATCACCATCCCACGGTGGGATTCTCACCCCCAACTCAAAAAAAGGAAAAAAAAAGAAAAAAAGAAATGGGTCTCACCAATCCAGATATCTTGCTCTGTCAGGGTGCTCACAAACTCTGTGTATTCAAGATCATTTTCGAGTTGAAGCAGTTCTCCACCTTGTCTGAAAGCAGTAAACATGATACTAGAAACTCTACTAGAAACTCTATAACAAAAATGTTAAAAAGCATCAGTCTATTACCTTTATCTGGACTAAAATCAAGGAAGTAGATTATAATAGCATCTCGAAAAGGATTCGTGTTTATTTCATTTCTCATACCTAGAGCCATTGTTGTCAAAATTCATGTGAGCCTGAAATTTAAATTTATTCCCTTAACACCCAAATTAAAAAGCCAATTAAACCAAAGAAGGGCAAAAGTTGACCTTTACTGCGTAAGGTGGTAACAAAGCAAGCTAAAGTTTTACAAAAAATTGCCACAGCATTTCTTGACATAGAAAAATATCTTTAAATATTTAGTTAACCAACAGTTCTATTAAGACATTTAAATATTTTGTCATAGTTACTACATGTACTTTCAATTTTTCTTTATGATAAAATTAGGAAATATTTTAAACAAATACAAATGTGATCTTTATCTTAAAAATGCATTTTATAAGAATTTCAAGAAAACAAAGAGAAAATATGAATAATATGGTCAAATGGAAACTCTGTGTTGTAGTTATATTGAATGTAAGACAGTAAAACACCTATGGAGCTTATAAACCATGTACTGAGCATGAGCTTACTCCCAAACATAAATTGATTTCTATGGAGCTTATAAACCATGTTCTGAGCATGAGCTTACTTCCCAAACATAAATTGATTTCTTGTTTAGGTATGTGACATATTCTAGGCAGTCAGTAATTAATTGTTGCTTCATGATTGTTAATTTTTGTTGCTTATTTAAAAACACACACACACACAAAACACACACAACATGTACAAGCAGAGTCTATACCTATTGCATGTTAAATTGGCTTTGTTGTAGGTCAATGCAGCCTGGACTGGAAGATAGCAGTTGGTTTGGTATATGCTCCAGCCTGTCAGACAAATATCAGAAACAGACGAATATCAGAAAAAAATATTAAAGTGATAAATAAACAAACAAATGAGCAAAAACAAACCAACAAGCAAAAAATAAACAATTAAAAAAATTGTTGATAAATAAATAACTCACCAATGACAATTTCCATCCAAGGGCTGACATTAAGAAAATAGTTTTCTATTTATTTTGCCAAGTTTTATTTTCTTAAAAATGTGATAAAACTGGCCAAGATTGTTTGCATAACGTATATTTGAGTGCTTATTATGGCGATGTTATTATAAGCAATCATAATAGTCTTAAGGTTTTAGGAATGTTTTATGTAAAAGGGGAATTACTCTTTGGTTGAGTCTTTATGTTAAGCAGAATTGTCTTCCTTGCATAGCATTGCACATGTATGTATTTGTGTGAATGGTGAAGCTTGTATTTGGTAGGTTTTAGTGTTACTATTTGCGTCGGCATAATAAACGGTCTCAACTACAGTTGTACACTCACCCCGTTTACACTGGAACGTCAGCTCCCCGTATACATGTATTTGTTCTTCTTGCGACTGGCACTGGTGCTGAAGTTTGAAACAATTGCAAATGTAAATAGTTCAATTATAAAAATGTAATGAAAGTATCTCAAACATGCGTTCAAATGTAAACAGTAACTTACACTTACTTGTCACTAAAACTACACAGTGCGTCAGAGTGCCATCAAATTCATCCATGGATGGGTTCGGGTACAGAGTCAAAGATTTAAGTTTCGAAGGACTACTGGATTGAGTGTCATTTTACACAGTTCTCCGAAACCGAAATTGACAAAAACTAATGCAATTGCACATCATATCATCAACTCCAAATGGTACGTTTGCCATTTCAAATAAACAACACCAAATTCTTTTGCATCTACTCCAGGTTCGTTGTGTCAACACACGGTCAAAATGACCTGTGTGATTGCACTCGGTGTATTGTGGGTAAAGAAGTTCTTCAACATGGCTGTTATGAATACGGAAGTGATTACTAAAATGAACAAAACAAGTACGAAGAGGTATACAACAGATTATTTTGGCATTTTTTTTTATACATTCTAATAGTTAAAATATGTTTCGTGCACAAATTTTGAACTAAGATTTGAAAACGGTCCAGACTTTAACGTAGTGACGTCACACGCTATGTATAATGGACATATTACTGTTTAACGAAAGCGAAAGTAGCAAAACCGGCTCATCGTATTTTTTTCCATTTATCTATAAATATCAAGACTTAAAAAGTTTCTGGACATAGAATAAGGCCTTAGAATATGGTTGTTTAGTCATTTATCTTAATTCAATGAATATTATAATCGAACGTATTTCTTACGCGGAACTATTTTTTATGTAGGCACAAATCTCAAATTTTGGGTGAGTTATGAGTCGTAGTATAGAGATGACTTAAACGTAGTGACGTCACGCTATGTATAGAATGCTCCAGGTTTAAAATAAATGACCCTGGCATGACGTATAGTTTTCGAAGAAATTACGTCACCACATATGACCAATCGGAACACCTCGGATAATTCACGCCCGAGGACGGAATTACCCGAGGAGTTCCGATTGCACATGTGACCTCACGTGAAAAAAGCAAAGGGATGTAAATCCTTCTAAACTATTGTAATTTATCACAAGCTGTTGCGTCCCTTATAATCATAAAATTAATGCGGTTTGAAAACTTTCCACTTTAAGTATGGCATTGAACTGATCGTTATCGATAATTGATAATTTTCTTCGGACCTTTCCGTACACGTTTGAAAGATCCTTGAATACTGACACAACTAAATTCACAACTGAAGGAACTTGCCACTCGGAAAGTGGTTTATTTTGAACAATGCTTTGACTATACACGTCATATGTTGTAGTTAAATGCATGTTTTATGTAAAATTAGAACTTTTTCACACGAAACTGTACTGTAAAGTCCGAGCGGTTTCGAACATTAGGATTGGTTTTTGTAATTTCGCATCATATATACTGCATTTAAAATGTCAGCTTTTACCCAGTGTAATAAAAACTAGATGTACATTTTAAAAACGTATTGCAGTAATGCACATATTTTGTGATTGTTCGTACATACACGTATATATCGGCGAAGTTATAGAAAAGCTCATTCTGAAGCCGATACTCTCTCTCTCTCGACCACTAGCTATGCGCTGCGATAGTCCTAGCTTCGCATAGAAATAGACTGAGAGTCTAGGGAGAGGAGAGGAGCAGAGAGAGATCGATCGCGATGCGCGAGGCGAAGATCATCTGCGAGGATCGAGCGAGGAAGGGAGCGAGGGAGTCTCTCTCGGCCTTCTTAGAGACGCTCTAGCGCTATCTCTCTCTCTATCTCTCTCTCTCTCTCTCCTCTATCTCGCTCTCCTCTTCTCTCTCTCTATCTCTCTCTCTCTCTATCTCTCTCTCTCTCTCTCTCTCTCTGATCCATAGCCATTTATAGTATACTTTTAATATTATATCATTTTGTTGTGTAAAGAAACTACTTTGTCAAAATGAATAAATAAAGTTATAACAAAATAAATAACTAAAAAGCAAAACACGTTATAAATAAATAAATAAATAAATAAATATTTTGATACGAATATTAACTTCTACGATTATTTATATCAATTCTTAAAATCTGCCCACACGTTTTACGTCTAACATATAGAGGATCTGACACCAGTTATCATTTAATACAAACATTTATTAGACGAGATGAGGAAAAGTAATAGTGTGCGAGCCTATGGCGAGGGTTACTGTCATTTTTCCTGGACGAGTTTTATAAATGTTTGTATTTAATGACAACGAGTGTCAGATTATTTTAATCACACGATTTTCGTCACCAATATACGATTTTACGAAATCTTAACAACAATACTTAGTGAAATAGTGGTAATAGATGATTTGCATTATGATGATCGATGTCGATGTCATCGACGTCATCAATCAAAAAGCTGTTTTACACTAGTGTTATACAAGAAAATACGTAATGGGTCTCCTGAATGGAAAACAAGGGGGATCTTGTAATAAAAAAAACTTAAATAAAGTGTAACTCATGAGAATAACGTTAGCGATTGTTTTTGTAATGCTCTTTCTTTAAATGTTTATATAATTTCAATTTGTTTGGGTACCCATCCTGTATAAACCTCGAAGCGGATTTAACAAAAAGATAGTATGGGCGCACTTATAACAGCTTCCTTATTGGTAAAAAAAATAGTTTGTCGATATAATCAGATGACAAACAAGATCTCTTGTTTTATTTATTTTTTTTTCGTTTTTTTTTTTTTTTTTTTTTTCAATTTTAAAGTCCCGAATTAATGTTAAACGAGCGGGGAGGCATGCAGTATTCATACTAGGCAGATTCAGTGTAGCTGTCGTTGTAATAGCTTGTTGTAAATAGCGTCACACAACTGATATATCTAGTCCAATGTCCAGTAATGTAAGAGATTACTATCGAGTTTATTTGTAGATTTGGAATGATTGAACTTTTAGAGTGTTTTTATCGTGTACTGTCTTAAAATATAAGTAGTGACCAAAACCGTCTTTATTTGTGCTAATGTAGGAATTTATGCAGAAATTGTGCCCTAATTCCCCAAATCAGTGGTACGGTATTTTTACATGAATTTGATACAGGCAAACTGTCGAATGCCACCTTTAAAGCAATTGCTATTTCGTAAGACATGCTAGAGCGCTGCGTGAATGGGTCTGCATTGGTTTACATACATACAGCTCGTGCGCAAGAAAGATGGTATCTTTATGTATTTAATTAATTTTGCATACCATTTTGTTCTCTGTGTCCTGTTTTAGGGTTTCATATCATTTTTTTTACTTAAATAGTTGAAATAACGCGTTAAAATGTGTGTTTGTTTTTTATTTGTTTTGTTTTTGTTTTGTTTGTAAAAGCAGTGACACCTTTCAAAACTTCCTATATGAGCGCCAATAAAGCCCGCTTGATTGATAAACATGATTATATTCGATAGTCATCACCATACATCATAACCTGTAGCGTTGCTGTCGGAGAATTCGACCCAGACGTAGTAACAGTAACAGTAACAGTAGCAGTAACAGCAGTAACAACAGTAGCAGTATAAAAAATGGTAAGAGTTGTAGTATATGAAGTATCCTCCTTTTTAACATCACCAATGGATATCATGAACATACGCAATATGTGATAATGTGACTGGATGTGGTATCATGCCAGGTGTTTAAGGCATGCTACACACAGTGAAGTCAGCACTATATCTGATTCATGTGGACACCGTCTCCAGATAACTGAAATGTTAGTGAGTCGATAAATATATTAAACAACGAACTATATTTCAAATTGCCACAGTACTATAAAACTGTAATTCTTTTGGAGGGGAGATAAACCCAGCCAACAACTCGTCTCCCACTACCACCTATTCGCTCTCTCTCTCTCTCTCTCTCTCTCTCTCTCTCTCTCTCTCTCTCTCTCTCTCTCTCTCTCTCTCTCTCTCTCATTGTTTCTTTTAAAATTTTGCTGTATGTGTGCCATTTAGCAACATGCTATGTCCACTTCGGTCTGAAATTAAACTAGCCCAAGTGATTCGAGTAGAAATTTATTAATTTAAAAAGTAATCGGTCCTGATGCGTGTGACAGGTTCATCACATCGGTGCAAATGTGATTACAGCGTGCTTTATATGTCATATGTCCGAGGTGATGGAAGGATAAAACAAAGTAGATAATGGACATGCGCGTCCAAGTCGTAGTAGAGAGCATGCGCATTAAAAAGAATAAAATGCTGGAACCAAGTCTAACGACTGTTTCGCTTTAATCCTTGTTGATTGCTACATATACATCATTGTGTTATTGCAAGTTGCAACTATAATTTGGCCTACGTGATTAATTTCTTCAAACAGAAACTAGCCAAAGAGCTGCGAATTACATGTACTGATACTGCCTGCTACATTATCTAACCCTTTTTAGAATTGCAAACTGCACAGTTGTATCCTTGACGTACTCGGTTGTTTTCGTCGAAAAGTATCGTGCCAATTTGTTGCGAATTTCTGTTATTGCCTGCTTTATTTTTTTCTCCATAAAATTGTATTCTATATCAATCACCGCTCTCCATTGCGGCGCCAAGTACATGTACGCAAGTAAACATGTAATTTACAGACTCGTCGGGTCTGAACGTAACTATATGTTATTTGACAGATATTTGACTTTATGCTCGAGTTTGTGCGTAAGTATCTGTTAGTTGATAATGATGACTTTTTATGGCCAATAGATTCTCACCACGCTGAAACCCGATACATCTCTCTGTCCGCTCCTTTTGAGCATAATTGAAGGCTTTTTCACAAAGGCATTAATAATATTAGTGTTGCTTGTCATCCGAACCTTTACGGTTAAACGCACATACTTGTTGGGCGTTAACAATTGAGCTATACTACTACCATTTTAACGACTTTGATAAGTCGCGGCCTGGGATCCAACGCTTTACCGATTGCGCTACAAGATCCGGTCGCACATACTTGTTTGCGTGAAACTATCGTTAATATGAACTTATATTATGCGAGTCGTTTACGACATTTACATAAAACATGTTATCATATTTAATGCCCCATCAAGACTATTTAGACTTTTTGAAGCATAAAATACACCGAGCAAATACAATAGTAACCATGCTGCTTGTTCCTATAGAATGTTTCTATAAAATCGCCTTGTGATGAGATCACATGTCAAACGATGTTCTGCATAATCACATTGTAATTTATTTGACAGTAATGGGTTATACGAGCGCATGTTCAATACAAACTATCAAATTCCCACAAGCTATGCCAAATAGACATTTTGTCTTCAAAAATTCAAAATATAATGGAAGTATATTTGTTAATATTCCAAGGACATGTATACCTGGTGTTTTCAAATATGAATTATTAACGTATTTCATAGTACAAATAAATAAACTTAACTTAACTCTACTTTGATATAAAACACCAAATATTGTGTCAGCGAAATAAATATTAACCAAACACAAACATTCGCAAGTACGAACGCACACACACACACACTTATATACATACATATATTCAACAAGAAGCCATTGAAATAGAACAAGTTTTTAAGAGAAAATAATATATTACTTGAGCTCGTTTTTTTTTTCAAGTTCTTAAAACGCCGAACTTATTTGACCGCGTGCATGGGTAAAAATCTGATGAAGTTGTTTTAGGCCTCTTGCATATGTCAATAACGTGAAAAGTTGTGAAGTCCCAAGGTAAAAAAAATGAGTGTCAAATTCACACACACTGGAGATATAATATCGGCATTTCTTACAAGAAGTAATACAGGACAAAACCAATAATTTCGGAATTTCGTGCGCGCGCGCGCGCGCGCGTGTGTGTGTGTGAGAAGAGATAGAGAGAGAGAGAGAGAGAGAGAGAGAGAGAGAGAGAGAGAGAAGAGAGAGAGAGAGAGAGAGAGAGAGAGAGAGAGAGAGAGAGAGAGAGAGAGAGAGAGAGAGAGAGAGAGAGAGAGAGAGAGAGAGAGTGTGTCTGTGTGCGTGCGTGTGTGTGCGTGTATGTGTGAAGGTAATACAAATCAATAATTCACTGCGCGGTTAGAAAATGATACGTCACCTAATTATCGACATTTCGCATGCCGGAGACCCGGATACTAACTGTAATATAGTACGCCATTATTGGTAGTTTGTTTACAAGTTGCAGGTGAGCACAGGCAGGTGCTGACCAAATCAGGAAATACGACAAGATCTTATTGGTATGTATTAAACTCCGACAAAGTGCAAGACTCTAGTATACACAGTAATACATGTCAATTAAATGCAAAAGTAACCAAAATGAAACGTTCCAAACAAACACAAAAGAGAAAATCCAACAGCTACCGCCTTGGACCGGTCAGTGGGTAAAAATCAAGCTTGGTTGCCTAAACCGGTTTAACAGAGCTCTAACCTCGCACTTCTTAAGAGTTTTCTCAAGTTACTTAACAGAAAACATACGAATGCAAAAAAAGTAATTGTTGGCATTTGTCACTTTTTACAAACTCAGCAATAATACTTTCTGACTTAAAAACGTCACAGTTTCGCTCATCATTCGCTCATATATCTTTTCTATAAGCACTATTTTGAGACAATGTTGTCGGGTGTTTTTCACACCTAACTGGTTACCTGTCGAATAGACTCTTAATTAGCACCTAAACTAAATCAGTCTACCATGATTCCTTACTAATGAACAAATATGTGAGTATGAAACTTAATAAGCAGCCCACAGGTGGTGTTCTACAGAGGTGTTCAAAGCCTAAAGGGACGTACTTGTATGCCTGTTTACCTTTACTCGGAGGTGATGCTGCCCAGAGGTTAAAATGCACTGAAAACGTAGAGGCGATAAAAGTGTTGCTGCTCAAATTTGTCGTTTGGAGTTTTTTTTTTACTGTATATGAAAAGTGAAGCACTACACTCCTCTCTTTATTACAAACACGTATTTCCTATCTGAGTCACTCTGCTATTTTCAAAACCACTAAAACCACGTGACCACTTTCTATTGAGATTGCGTTATGTCATCAGCCGGGTAAACCAAGCAGAAGTCGATATCTATTTTAGTAGAAATAATTATTATGTTTATTACAAAAATGGAAAGATTAACAGCGATTTTTGCACGATTTGTACTCACTTAAAATTGAAGTAGTGTTTCTAATTGACTTTAGTATGATTTTTTTTGTAGATATAATGTCCAAATTCCCTCAAACCGGAGTTAGATATTTCCACATATATTTGATAAAGGCAAACTGTCAGACCACCTTTACATTGAAAATCAATAAAAGGAAGTATTGAGTGCATTGAAACAGACACGGCTAGATATTTGTAACACATTGTCTGGAGATCAATTTAGAACAGCGTCACTTTATTGATAAGAAAGATTAATCTCGAAAAATAACACAAGCATATAAAATATATGTTATCATCAAAGAACACTGTCAAAAGGTATTTGAATTCCCAAGTTCATGTATATAACTTAAAAATGCGGATGCTGATATACACATGACATCAAATTTAACGTTCATTGTTAAAAGGCACAACTGACAGGCGAGAGACTAGTTCAGTCTATTGTCATCTTGTCGTGCAACACGAGACAGGCAGTAATTTGTAAAGAGCCGGATTGAGTTTCGCAACCGAAGAAAGGGCACACCCTGAAACTAAGTTAGGTATCAGTGCAACAGAGACTTTGACAACGTTTTATTAAACAACCAGAAAATACAATTAAAAGATCATAATCATCATCATCTGCAGTAACATCAGCAACAGCAGAAGAGGGGTCATCATCATCACCATCATCACCATCATCATCAACAACAATATCATTATCATCACCATCATCATTTCATCATTATCCTCATCGTCATTGTCATCGTCATTATCATCATCATCATCACCATCACTATCATCGTTATAGCCGCCATCGTCGTCGTAAGAGTCACCATCGTTGTCACATGTCATTCCTACTAAAATCCCCAACTTTTATATCAACATCCATAATTTGGCTTCAATACTTATGCTTTATTACATCAATTAATTGATGTCGACGAATTAAATCTTATTTTGTTGTTTTATCTAATATGTTTTATTTATACCCTACTTGCTTAAAGGAATATTCATTTTATCTAAAGTAACTCCATAAACGTTATATATTTCACTCCATATCATCTACTCGTATATAAGGCCATAAGGTCTTAAACAATGTCAAACGGGGTTATAACCCAAACAAATGGGACACAAGTTGTTCAGGCAAGAACCGCTTGCTGCGTACAAAAACTTACAAGATACAAATGTTACATCTGATATTGTTTTTATCTTTCCCTGAACAGCACGAATTTCCAGGATTTTTGTCCCCTGAAACCCCAACTGATTATTATAGCTGATCGCCAATGCGGTTGAGTGTACAGAACTCAGGGTGGTTAGAAGTTATTATGCAAGCGACCACTATTGTACTCAGGGTGGTTAGTAGTTATTATGCAAGCGACCACTATGTGTGAAAGAAATCAGATAAATTAATCAAATGCGACGTTTATTGCAAATGATTCGACAATAATACTTCTCTTTTCGCAGTTGTAAATGTAATGCGTTGAGTTTAGCAATACAAATGTACGTGTATCGATCGACTGTACATTTGAAAACTGTTATGCCTGACTTACTTTTAATCTTTGTGACTATAATGTCAAACGCTCAGTAAAAACCCCGTTACACACTTTTTAGGCTAAACGTCTCATATTTCAGTACATTGATGAGAGGTCTGTGCTCTATAGCCATTGTTATACAAGTATCTGAAATTCATATTGTGTGTGTTGTCTGTCCTTAACCTGTCCCGCGACAGTTCCCGTCCCGTGGCATGGGTCACATACCTATAACTCTCTAACCAATCATCGTGCTGGTTAGGGTTGCAGTTGAAGCAAAGTTTCTCAAAAGTAGCTTTATCAGATTACATGCGTGCCTCCAATATACATTAATGTAAGATTCTGCACTACCTATAATAATTTAAGCTCGTTGTTTTGTTGCCAGTGTAAATATGTAGTTGTGAAGGGAAAAACACATTCCTAAAACAACTCTAACCAAACGGACCATAAACCAACGAATCATTTCAAAAGAAACTCGTCAGATTATAGATGTTAAATGAAGTTGGGACAAAACAAGAATAAAAAACGTTTAAGGCGACATGAGTTCAGTTAAATCAGAAATAGTGATGGATAATTTTCCCGTCATGTTTTGTAAACAGTGTTGTACTTATATAGAGGATCTGTCCCGAGTTGTCATTGACATGTAATACAAACATATATTAAACGAATTCAAAAAAGTAATAGTAAGGGAGCTTACATATTAAGGGAGCTAAATGCCATTTTTTTCCTAGACGAGTTTTATAAAATGGTTGTATTACATGAAAACGAGTGTCACATTCTTTTTATCACAGGATTTAAATCTCTTTTTTTACGAGTTTACGAAATTTTATCAATACTTATTGAAATAGTGGTATTGGACGATCTGCATTATAATGGCGTGATCAATCAAAAAGCTGTATTACACTAGTGTGACATAGCAAAATATGTAATAGGTGTATTGAATGAAAAACGAGGAAAATCATATGGTAAAATTACTTGTCGTTAGGATTGGCAAACCATTAAGTTAACATCCGCTTTTTAATAGGTAAACTTCTTATCTAGTTGAAATGTAATGAAACTATGTTGGCATAACATATGCTATTGGCCCGGATGTAGCGCAGTAATTTTAGCAAATATGAAGTGCGGACTGGGTGTCTCTATATGTGAAACGTGATATGCTGAACTATGGTTTGAACGACTTTGCAGATAATATCTGATGCAGAAAGTATCAGGTAAAAACTGGGATAACAAAACACGACGGCACCTGCGAAATATGTGAGCTCAACTGTATGACAAGGGAGAACAGTTGTTAATGTATTTTTTAGAAGCACCCCAATGTATGCTGGATTTTATAAATGTTCATTTTTTCTTTCAAACGGATGTTACATCATCGCATCGTTTATAATAAATAACATGTATATATCATGTCATCAGCAACACATCACCCCATGTTTTGAATGTATATGTCATAAAATATGTACATAATAATAAATCATCATGTTTTGACTTTAACTCTTTAACTAAGACTTTGTTTTAAAATGCTACATTAAGCATTTTACTTATATATAGTATTGTTTATCAGGTTTATTAATTTGTATTTTTAACGGGTGTTTTAATTTATGTTGTATTTGTTAACGCGTGTGTTAATTTGTATTGTTTAATGGGTGTATTTGTTTACCGGGTGTTTTTGTATTGTTTAAGGGGTGTATTAATTTGTAATGTTTAACGGGTGTATTAATTTGTATTATTATACAGGTGTATTTGTATTCGTTTAACAGGTGTATTTGTATTGTCTAACGGGTGTATTAATTTGTATTGTTTAACGGGTGTATTTGTATTGTTTAACGGGTGTATTAATTTGTATTGTTTAACGGGTGTATTAATTTGTATTGTTTAACGAGTGTATTTGTACTGTTTAACGGGTGTATTTGTATTGTTTAACGGGTGTATTGGTATTGTTTTACGGGTGTATTAATTTGTATTGTTTAACAGATGTATTTGTATTGTTTAACGGGTGTATTAATTTGTATTGTTTAACGGGTGTATTAATTTGTATTGTTTAACGAATGTATTTGTACTGTTTAACGGGTGTTTTTGTACTGTTTAACGGGTGTTTTTGTATTGTTTAACGGGTGTATTAATTTGTATTGTTTAACAGATGTATTTGTATTGTTTAACGGGTGTATTAATTTGTATTGTTTAACGGGTGTATTAATTTGTATTGTTTAACGAGTGTATTTGTACTGTTTAACGGGTGTATTTGTATTGTTTAACGGGTGTATTAATTTGTATTGTTTAACGGGTGTATTAATTTGTATTGTTTAAAGGGTGTATTTGTATTGTTAAACGGGTGTATTTGTATTGTTTAACGGGTGTATTTGTATTGTTTAACGTGTATTATTTTGGAATTGTTTAACGGGTGTATTAATTTGGAATTGTTTAACGAGTGTATTAATTTGTATTGTTTTACAGTGTATTTGTATTGTTTAACCGATGTATTTGTATTGCTTAACGGGTGTATTTGTGTTGTCAAACGGGTGTATTTGTATTGTTTAAAGGGTGTATTTGTATTGTTTAACGGATGTATTAATGTGTATTGTTTTATTGGGTGTATTAATTTGTATTATTTAGTGAGTGTATTTGTATTGTTTAACGGATGTATATTGTATTGTTTAACGGGAGTATTAATTTGTATTTTTAAAGGGTGTATTTGTATTGTTTAACGGGTGTATTTGTATTGTTTAACGGGTGTATTTGTATTGTTTAACGGATGTATTAATTTGTATTGTTTAAAGGGTGTATCAATTTGTATTTTTTAATCGGTGTATTTGTAATGTTTAACGGGTGTATTTGTATTGTTTAACGGGTGTATTAATTTGTATTGTTTAACGGGTGTATTTGTATTGTTTAACGGGTGTATTTGTATTGTTTAACGGGTGTATTTGTATTGTTAAACGGGTGTATATGTATTTTTAACGGATGTATTAATTTGTATTGTTTTATTGGGTGTATTAATTTGTATTGTTTAACGGGTGCATTTGTATGTATCAAACTTACAAAAAATGGAAAAGTGTTCATGACAGAGCTGGACACTGTAGCTCCATTGTCATACACGTCAAGACAAACGTGTTGACAAACGTGGTTTATATTAACGAAGACACCCTACACTCTACATAAAGATAAACATAAATTAATGGTAACGATATCATACTTATTTTAGTGGATGTTTTGAGAATAATATCTGACCTAACGTATGTTCTTGTCTTTATTTAGTACACATTTGTCCACTACTTCAATGCAGCGTAGCTGCAAATATACAAATGAATCCATATATTTGTGAAGATTTGAGGATTTTGCCTTGCAATTAACATCGGCATTGTTGGATATTTTCAGAATGAAATCAGAAGAGTACTTCTGTATTGATCGGTTCTATTCAGAGTGATTTTAGATTTGCTCGCCATATGCCTACGAGTGAAAGGCGAGGGTAAACAAAATCATTCGACGATTATTTTAGTTAGGAACATCACATAGTGTTGTTTCTTTTTTTCTAACCGAAAGTATGTTTTCGTAGCAATGATCTGGACCTTCTGCTCGGAGTACACCTTAAAGTGAAAGCGAGGGTAAATAAAAGCAATTGTTACAAGCAGCAGTCAGAGGGCTTATTATCTCTATGAGGAATTAGTCTGTTTAATTTTAATACCATCCTTAAAGTGTTGACAAAAGTTAAATCAGGGAAATAAATTATCATACATGAAGTCGAGTTACAGACGATAATATGTATTAGGTATCCTTTTCTTTAGGAAATGATTATATTTATCATTCCACAGTGATGTGCTTTTGTATTTTATATAGTTCCCGTTATGTATATTTTGCAATGAAATGGACACATAATATTTTTGTTAACCATGCATTTTCATAAGGATCTTCAATGAACATTCCATTTTTGAACATGTACTTTTCAGCTTTAAGAAACGTGATACCAACACTTGTAACATCACGTATAAAAACTAAATCGTCAATCTTTTTGTACGTTTTTATTTAAATATCAGTATAATGTAGACAAATTTTAATATATTGCAAATCTCCAGCTCTATTCCCTTTTTCAGGAAATGGCTTTGAGGTTTTGGGCTTTTTAGTCTTTTAAAATATTGTATTTTGCCATGGGCTGCATGCATGTAAAACTAACTTGTTACAATAAACTTTTATAATCATTCTAACATGCTGTTTATCTAGTAATATGTAATTATAAGTAACAAAATTAGTTTAAAATGATAATGAATATAATGATACTTTTCATGGTTTCAGTATGTTTTTTTTTTCATTTAAAAATCAAAGAATATGGCAAACACATTATTCATCTCTCCATTATTTGCCGGTGAAATCTTTTAATATTCACAGAAAGGTTTCTCATATGTTATACTTGAGAACTGTAAACCATCTTTTGATTGATGCCTATAACGCGGGTAAAACCTAAAATACATTATTCTTAATATACTGTATTTATGTGAGGGCCTTATGTCATTTTTAAAGATTTGTCATATTTTACAATACAAAGTATGCACCTCCCTGTTTTGTCATGTAAAAGACGTTGACGTGTAACAGTGTAAGGATGTGTGTGGTACAGCCCAATATGTAAACTTATTTCAGGGTGCCTCGTTATACAGCACCAGTATTATCAATGGTATTTATCTATATTTCATATTCTTCACTTACTTTTAGCTGTTCACACTTTGTTGCCTCTCCGAATACGCACTGGGCTGCGTTTAGTGGATGCACCGTAGGGCGTTTTAAAGCGCGGTTATTCTAATTGTATTTTTATCATTTCTTTGTTAATAAGAAAACCTGTATAAACTAACATGAGTACTGAATTACATTATGAACTTGGATTATTTATTTACAAAATACATGCTGTCAGTTTCCACAGTGTTCTGTCCTTGTTAGCTTATTTTTTATTGATGTAACTAGGTCTACAGTATTTATATTAAATAAATATTATTTCTACCATCCATCACTATGTTTCCTCTAATATTCATTACAAGATGACACTTTAAATCTCTTCATTAAGCATTATACGTAATCATAGTCACTTTTGTTGAATGTATGCAAAGAAAACGATTTAAAAATACGAAAAACACAATTGCCACAAAATAGACGACTTCTAAACAGTAAAATATGAAAAGGTCGATTTACAATTGTTTTAAACACGAATCAATGATACATCTCCAACGCAATGCACTCTGAAATCATAACCATCATTAAAATGTCGTATCAAATAGACACCTTTTTTGTCCTTCTTCTGTACTGTTCCTTTTATGACATACATGTACTGGCATTTTCAATGGGCTCAGATTTCAATTCAAGCGAACCATTTCTTAACGTCAAATGAATAACACATTGTTGAACAGATGATTGCAAGCAAAGTCTTAAAATTATATTCTTGCGTTTGAAAAATAATTCAAAGAGATTATATATTTTAAAGCATTCATATTTGAAACATAAATACCGAAAATTATGTCATTTACTAAGCCAGTGCCAATTAAAAGCACCTCTATGAGACCCTTCCCATATAGTGCTACAGACAAAACGGTCTTCACACACTTCTCTCCGTGTATATTGAATATGTGAGAAAAGATCAATTGAAAATTGGAAACAGTCAGATTTCCGTTTTAAAACGACTCGTCCAATGAAAGATGGGTTGCTTCTTGCATATAAAGATTAACATGGAAATGTTGTACAAAATCTGAATATAAACATAGAAAACTTACCAGTAAAAGCAGCAGACTTGCCAGCAATAAAACAATACACCCCATGATCACTGAGCACACCCAACGGAGTGACAAGTCCGTTTAGTTTCTGTACCGGGTGCAATGTCGATCACAGTTACGCAATACTTGCGCGCAACAGGAAGCAGTTTTTGAGACGGGTGTCTAGGGTATCATTGATGCGTTTCAATTGGAACAACAAAATTTACACAACTATGTTCATAACTTATCCGTAAAGATATACCCCACCCCATTTGTTTGGGAATGTTTCGAGTTACACGAGTGCGAACGAGCCTATTGAAAACTGGTTCTATTATATTGGGGGTCAACGGTGCTTCCGTTTAAAAATAGACACAATCTAAATGTCACATACCTTTGAGTAAACTTTATTACTAATACACTTGTTTTGAATCATTACCGTGCGTGCGAGCAGTAGTTTTTATGTAGTTACGCAAGCAACATTATATAACACACAAAAACACGATTCTGAAAGGCATATGCATATATTTTCATGAGGACGGAAGTTTTTAATTTAAAGAAATAAACATATGCATATCTTATGTTTGTTAAATACTTAAGGGGTAAATAAGATAAGCAGACGAAAAATCACTAGCAATGTGCAATATACATACATTTTTTTTGTGTGTGACAAAAGACATCCTTGAGCCTAGTGTTGCTTTCAGCCTTGTGTATTGTCTGTGTAGCTGATCGCCTTCTTCCTGTCTGGGCTGCGGAAACTGTTTAACATTTTTTCCAGATTATCCCACGTCAGTCAGTTTATATATGTACATGTATACACACACACACACACACACACACACATGCATACATACATACATACATACATACATTCACACACAGATACACACACAGACACACACACACACACACACACGCACGCACGCACGCACAAACATACATACATACATACATACATACATACATACATACATACATACATACATACATACATACATACATACATTCGCACACAGATACACACACAGACACACACACACACGCACGCATTTCTACTACTACTACTACTTCCTATTATTATTATTACTATATTATTATTATTATAATTATAATTTTAATTATTATTATTCTTTCCGAAGGAACTAATTCGGATGAAAAAAGTTCTTTAAATCGACTTTATGAAAATCCTAAAATAAAATAAATGTTTCTGTTAAAATAATTCAAACAACATAATTTGAAAAAGAAAAAAAATTGAATCCAATAATATAGTTTTAAATGAAAATGCAAGCAGTTCTTTCGAATGCTCATGTTTTCTAGTGCAAATGTGATTTGAATGAAAAGGAATATCGACAATTTTCCAATGAATGTGACTTGAAAATAAATACAATGAAAATTATTCAAATAAAACTGAATCGAATAGAACCAGTTAATGAAAATATTTACCATTGAATCGTACATTAACGTTATATATCGATTTTGCTCGAACTTTCTGATACGAAATATGCCAGTATCACCATAAGGTCTCTAGCAAATCATTTGAAAACCCACACGTAGGAGAATTACATAAACCGTACATTACTTTATAGACCGAAAAGGCAGTGGCTATGACCTTCTTTAGAGTCCCACCTCTCTCTCTCTCCCCCCCCCCCCCCCCCCCCCCCATCCTCTCGCAAAGATGACACCATGCTGTGAAATTTAAGCGGGACACTTAATTATGCACATTTATATCATAGGGGATGAGATCGTAAACAATCAGTCACACTCGATGCATATGGGCATGCTGCACTGCTATTTCCAGATACCACTATAGCCTGAGACTGTGTCTAGTCGGGTAGATCCACCCCACCACCACTACCTACTCTAACCCATAAACCTCCAACTTTGGCCATAGTGTTAAACCAGATAAGGCCACATTTCAAATTCTAATGTCTTTAATATGAGACAGGTTGTTGTTGCTTGTAAAATAGTAATACCCCTATAAGATTCTCCAAGTTTTTTCTATGTTATTGTGTGTGTTTTAAGAAAAAATGCGAATGTGTGTAAAAGCCTGGAAGAAATTTTACTTTTTAAAAGACTTTTACTAGTGAGTTATCAGATACGTTGATCAATGCTTTTTTTATAAACAATGATTACGACAAAATTACCCTAGCTTTCGTAGTTTTGCTATTAATCTAACCTTGTAGAAATCGGCACTATCTCTGGACTATATCTTTAACTATTAACTAAGTGCAATTGTAAACTGCATTGCGAACGATTGATATTTTTACATGCAGTTTAAACTTTCCTGAATACACAAACCTGACACTGCAGCTTGGAACAAAACCAATGCCGTTCATGTAAACCTGTTAACTACACGATAAAGAAGCAAAATAGAGAGATAACTCTTTAAAGCTGTGTTTGTTTCAGGACTTTGATCGAAATGTTGGATTTCTACTGAACGATATCCCACTCTGATGCATAATATTCAGATTTATGGCTGAATACGAATTAGAACATCAGGCTAAGAGTCAAATGATCCTTGCTGCATGACTAAAGTATTGAGATCCTACGTCATGATCAGACAAATCAATATGACCTATGTATATACATGGCATTCACCTGCATAGTTTAATGATACGTCCAAAGCAGCTTGAACAACATTATAACACTTTTGATTATTTCAGAAAAACAATAACACAATTCGTGTTCTTCGTAAGACAACATGTTCTATACGTGTAAACAAGTAATGAGTCATTTAATCGACATTCATTGCAGTTACACTGAAAGTTGATAGATGAGAGACGCAAAGGACAAGTTTGATGCTTAAAAGACGCCTGATGCCACAGCTGATAATAAAGATACCCCAGAGGCTGTTTTTAATTCTTAAGAAAGGCCGAATGCTACAATTTTATTCTAGATTGATGTCAGATAAAAGGCTAAAGGCTAGAATCCACAGTTGATGCATGCGCGACTCTAGATACCCATGTTTATTCGTTAGAGATGCCGCGGACACAGTTAATACTTGGGAGACAAGTGGCACAGATTGAGAGACGTGGAGCCACTGTTGATTTTTGTGAGACGCCAGAGGCCACAGCTGACACCCTGAGAGACGTGGGGCCACTGTTGATTCTTGTGAGACGCCAGAGGCCACAGCTGACACCCTGATAGACGTGGGGCCACTGTTGATTCTTGTGAGACGCCAGAGGCCACAGCTGACACCCTGATAGACGTGGAGCCACTGTTGATTTTTGTGAGAAGCCAGAGGCCACAGCTGACACCCTGAGAGACATGGGGCCACTGTTGATTCTTGTGAGACGCCAGAGGCCACAGCTGACACCCTGATAGACGTGGAGCCACTGTTGATTTTTGTGAGACGCCAGAGGCCACAGCTGACACCCTGAGAGACATGGGGCCACTGTTGATTCTTGTGTGACGCCAGAGGCCACAGCTGACACCCTGAGAGACATGGGGGCCACTGTTGATTCTTGTGAGACGTCAGAGGCCACAGCTGACACCCTGAGAGACATGGGGCCACTTCTAATTCTTGACGCCAGTGGCCATTGTTGATATCAGGGAGTTGCAAGGTGCCAAAGTGATTTTTAGGGCAGCAGTTGATTTTAGTGAGATGCTCGGAGCTTACCTTAGGAATTAAGAAAAGTAAACATGCCATTGTTCGTTAATAGTTGTTAAAATGGGGCAATGTTGATATAGAAACGGCAGTTGCTACTGTTGATTCTTGAGAGATAGAGATTATAGATGGTACTTGAGATACTTAAAGAACCCCCTTTCTTTTTCTTGAGGAGTGTCATATCAATCAATCAACCAATCAATCAATAAATCACTCGATCGATCAGTCAATCAATCAATCAACGATGAACTTGAAACATCGTTGTAAGACAATATATTGATTTTAACGAACGATATTTTTAATCTGCTACCTACCATAACATTTATTGTAAAACTTACTACGTGTACATACAAATATACAAATTTACTTATTATTGTTATATGCGCCTCGGTGCGTAATTAAGTCACGGAAAATATAATGATACGTGATGAAACAGTAAAATTAGTTTGTAAGTTGTATTTAGGCTTCCGCTCAACACGCAAGCATATACAACGTAGAGACAAAAACACTGGAAAATAAACCTATTCAACATTCACAGTCCATAGCTTAACACTACACACTTTGTAACTGATTTTTGAAGGAAAGTATCTGAAGGAATAATTTTCTATAGTGAGCTTAAATTCTTGACACTTTTTCTTTATTGTGTGATAAAGGTTAATCTTAAACATTTAAATGATTTATCAACTGTTAACTAGACATTTAACAGTGGCATCTATTAAATAAGTTGAAACCAGATATTCCAATATTGCAAACGAATATTTCACAGGTTTTACGTACACAAAAACATGATGTTCACTTTCTTGCCAGCACGAAATAAAAATCAGTAAACATGAATATTTTCACGGTTTAGGTGTTTTGTAAATAAATAAAAATATTCTAGTTGTAAACATCCCTCTGTATGAAGCAATATTTTAAAATGTGTAAAATGGTAAAATCGATCTTTTTATAGCAATTAGTCATTTATCGAGGATTTTATATTATATAATTAACACACATTATGATCCGAAAGGTATATTTACCAGAAACAAACCATGAACAACGTTTTGAGTGGACTGGTTTTGAGACAGTGGTTACTGTATTATAGTGTCACATATCAGGTGTGAGCGGAATGTGAGTCTTATTTCAATACGTCAGACATATCGTTAGAGAATCTTTGCATAAATATTAAAAAGACGACATTTATATGCGACTATGTCATAACAAAAGGCACAGGCCCCACACTTTGTACAGCATCAAGGTAAAGGGTTTTAATCTTGCTTATATATGAAGCTATGAATTGAAATTATTAGATCTTAACTTTATATTGGCAAAGCGAGGCTGTAATATTTCGGCGGCTCAGAACGCTCGGTCACGGCCATCCTTTCCCCGACAAGTTCATTTATTGCATTGAGCATTGCATCTTCTTCTACAAGCTTATAATTGGGATATTATTATAAGTAAAGAAATGTCTCACTCAACCTGTTCTGTGATAAATTTTATACACAGATGCTTAACATTCAAACCACATTTTAGAATTGTTTTTCCTTTTCTGATGTTTAAGAAGCAAATTCCCTCAAATAGCACCTGAATCTTTTTTAACATATTAAAAAGTTAAAGTCTATCTTCTTTTCCTGTAGCTTTTGTCCCCCTCCCACCTGCATGCCTGAATGATTGTCACTGTGACTAGGGTACGGTTGCCTGTCTGCTGATGCAAATGGTCTATTGATGATAGTGTTGATGAAAACGATAGCAATGACGCTACGATGAAGACAAATGTTCGTATGATGCTTAAGGTAGCATCACACACCTGTCTGTATATGTAAGATTGACTAACTGGTACCTGCCTATTGTTAAGTTCAATGAAGTCCGGAGTCATTGCAGGATCCACGAAAAAGGTTGTAAAGTACATCGTTGTCTACGATATCTCTAGATATCATTGTCGATATATTCTCCTAAAGGTAATATGAATATATTGTCAAACATTCTTATTTAAAGTCAAACATTTGGGAAGTGGATTTGCAATGCACCAACTAGGTTGAGTTACCACCTGAAAACTTTATTTTAAATTTCTCAATTTGACCCTCGATCTCATTTTGTTGTGGTCAAATATTCGCGGTGTTTTTCAAGTTTAAAAAAAATACAAGAATTTAAAATAGTGTTTTAAAAATAAGGCTTACTTAAGATCAGAACAACGCTTTATGTGAGGTTACTGATATCGTAAAATTCATCTTAGTCTGGGTTCACAATGCCTTCTCTTAGTTTAGCATGACAGCTTGCATATTTTTTTTCAGCTGCCATTTCCTGAGAATGTGGCAGCTAAATGGGACGAAATGAACCAAGACAGATCTCGAGTTGATGCATGTCGTAGCTTGATACTTAGTTTCATAATACCTACTGGAAACGTGCGTACGGACGACCTCAGAATAAGCATAATTTATTTGCAGTGAATAAGTACATAAAAGACAATGCATAACATAACATAAACTTGTTTTGATTCCGATCGAAATAGAAGCCACAAGCCATTTATTTGGAAAAAAGATAGATGCTTTATGTTTCTTTCATTTCATGTCAAAGATCGTTGTTGCGTTTTCCATTTGGATGTTGCTACTAGCATAGGTCAGGTAAGGCTCTTGTAATAATGCAGAAGTTTGACCATTCTGTGAATTTGAGAGAGCTGAGCTAACTATTTCCGAGTCAAATTCACGAGGTAGAAATCGAGATCGATACCATGAAACCTATAGATTGTTTTACATCGATGCATAGATTGTAGAATGCATGTGTTTGTTTTAGAGAGGTAAATAAGAAAAGGTCCTATCATAATTTCCACACATATTTAAATTTAATATACCTCTAGACGAAGGCAAATAGAGCAAATGTAAATGTGACCAAAACACAGAGACGAGACATAACACACACAAAAAAAGAAAAAACATTAGTTATCGCCTTGGAACGGTCAGTCGGCAAAAGGACCGACTAGGGTGCTTAAACCTGGTTTGTGAAGCGCTCCAACCTCGCACTTCCTGAAGGTTTTTCTATCAAACAGTGTAAATAAAATATATTGTTGACAGAGTCTGACTTAGTTCCACAATAATGTTTAATCAAAATAAACAAATAAAATAAAATAAAAAACGAGAAGCCAGGGAACTGCATGGTTGTCACTGTAGATCGCAGATCATTCCCAATATTACTTTCTACTTAATATAGTCCAGCTTATGTGGTTATATTCATAACATATAAGTATACACTTAGTAAAAGCAGCTTTTTCTTAAAATTTGAAGCCAGTTTATTTTTATGTGACTTCAAACATGTTGGTTTATCTGTCATTACCTTATTATCGCGACATAAATATTGTTAACCTGTGCATAACTTATTTTATCACATATATTTTTCATACAAAATAATGCTATTGGTTATAATGTTTTATTTTGAAGTTTTTAACGGATGGTATTATTTACAATACAAAGACAGTGTAGTTTATTAATCAATATTCAGTTTTATATAAAACATATATACAACCCATGCAATTCATAATACAACATATACAGATTAAACAAACGATGTTGGAAAACTATTTTATTGTATGATGGTTAATACATCTTTAAATGTGTTACCTGCACATGTGAGTAAATACATATTTTACATAGATATATTTAATCTAAATAGGAGTAAAGAATAAATACAGATATAAATATATACACCGATCGTGTAAAAATCAATGTTCTGCATTTCTTTTCCACCGACAGAAGCCGTGAAAGCAAACATACGATAAACCTTTCTTCATTCTCCATTTTATAGAAGGTAAAAATCGTACTTTTTCAGTAGAGAAGTTTAATGTTTTTACCTGGCATTGTAATAAATAACGTGTACTTGCATTCTTGCGTTCTTGCATTTGATATAAAGCTTTATAATTGTTGTTAAATAGATGTTTTTATTGCAATTGTATATAGAAAAAATCCTACTGTGTCAAATGCTTTGTGTTCGTAACATTTTTGCGCATAAATATTATTTTTGTATTTGGCATTTTCCTGTCTATCTTCATAATTTGCCTTTTTCCTTCTCTCTGTCTCTGTCTCTCTCTCTCTCTCTCGCTCTCTCTCTCTCTTTCTCTCTCTCTCTCTTTCTCTTCCTCTATCATTATCTCCTCCAAATATGTCGACTCTTTAATGCATTTTAGCTTAATAAAATGACGATGCTGTAATTTTAGGCATTTTCATACACTTCTCCTACATTGTGATATTGGTTTGCTGGTCTTTGCTCACTGTTAATTTTATTATAGTCCGAGGAAATATTCATGGATTCACGATGAAGGTCTACGTAAGACAATTCAATACTGGGTGTGTCTTGAGAAGCTGGTCTCTGTACACTGTCCAGTTCACAATAGTCGGAGGAAATATTGATGGATCCACGATGAAGGTCTACGTAAGACAAGTTAATACCGGGTGTGTCTTGAGCGAGACCCTTGGTAGAATGCTGCTGACGGTTTCGTGTGAATAACTTGCCAAACAATCCCCTGAAAGTAAGAAATAGGACAAAACACTGTGAGGTGTATTGGACTTTCTGCTCAATAACTACTGCCATGTTAGGATGGTTTACATGGCTTTTGTGTTTTGAATTGTTCATTTTCAACTTCTGCATTTTTTCGTCGTAAAGCTATAGTATACAGACGTTTATACATAAACTAGTTAATGTTAAAATGTAAATATTTCTCACTTGAATTAAGATAAATTACAATAAACTTTTTTTTTTACAATCTTTGAGATCTAATCGATTTTAAGATAATTGCCATTGTGATTTATCAGAGTAAAAGCTATTTGTAAGACTCATCTTGGTGCGGGTTGCATACTTATTCAAGGGGACCAATGGACCAATGGAGAACAAAGTGACAGGGAGTGGGTGGCATGTAGGATTATATGCATTTTTAAGCGAAAGAAAATAGTTTCCGTGTTTTAACATTTCGATTACTCTCACTGCTCTATAAATACTGAAACAGAATCAATAAACATTTCTTTTGAAGTGCTCACCACCAAAGAATGTACACAACTGTTTTATATGTTTATTATTCGTCACTGTTCTATTATATGATATACGACTTAGGGACACATATATACATACCTTCTATATGCTACGACAACGACAATTACTGCTACAACGACCAGGACGGAAACGACAACAGGAACAATAACTGGAGTAAGTTTGATCTCATCTTGGACTAGAAAAATGAACACATCAGTTCAATCGACGTGCTTATTTATTATCAGTCACACCAGTTTTACACAAAAACTATTTATATTAATTAGTTTCAAACTGTTATTACATGTCTGCTAAAACATCTTATATTAAAATAACATTTATATATTTGCTACTAGTTCTTTGACAGTGCAGTGCGTCTAGTTACCTTTACATGCAGTTGTCTCACAAATATATAAAAAAATAAATAAATAAAATAAATAATTATCAACATATTATCAATATGACATCTTTAAACATCTAACCTTAATTTAATAACATTGCTAACGCAATATATTTTGTAGGCGCATTTTAATGCATTGAAAAGAAACTAGAAAACAGGCAAATATCCGTGTTGACAAATAGCAGGCTTTCCCACATTTAGTCAGGAAATGGATATGATATGTCATTCTTTAAGCTCGCTTGTATTGCTTTAAAAAGTTTAGGATGACTAAGTTACGCTCTCATCTAAAGAGCCCTCATATGGGTCGGAGAGAGAACTTTCATATGGGGAGCAGTAGACCTGCGGTGCGCCAGTGTATCTACCGAGAGACATGTCTGGGGGTCTTCCTACGTAATTGTAAGCAATTGATCCTAATTATGGCGGTGCAATGTAACATAAACTAAATACAGCAAATGATGTCAAATCTGTCAAATGTTATTATTTAGCTTACAATTATTATAACTGTAACATTTTGTTGTAGTTAATAGCTGTAAATAAGCTATTAAAAGTACAGACTCGTGTACTGCAAGAAATAAGTTTAGAAAGTCAGCATGGTATGTTACATCAAATCGGTATGTAATATCATTGTCTATTCTGCCAAAAAGGAAACACCCGAATAAGCCTATGTTTTGGTAATACGTAATAAAGACACATTCCTGTTATTTCATACGGTCACATGGTTAAGAGTGTTTGTCTCTTCTGGGCATTACCATTTAGTTTGCACTGAAGCAGAAAGGTGATCAAGATTCACATTACACGTGCAATAAAAGGGAGTCGAATATTTCATCAATTACAGACTGTCTGGGTGTTAAAGGAAGACCACAGACTTGTGCATGGGACGAAATACCAGCAAATCATATATCAGCTCCAATTTACCTTGGTTTAGTTTGCGATTGTCATTTTTATCAAAAGCTGTAGTCAACGAGGTAGACACTAGATCAACATTGCAAGAAGAGCTTCCTCCTCTGTTACTTTTCTATTGACGTTAGCCAACTGTTCCTAAATAGGGTTTCCTAACGAGGGTTTCTTTGAATCACTTCTTTCAAGCAAAATACTTTAAGTTTGTATCTTTCACAGAAGTCAAACGAGTTTCCAGCTGATTCAGGTAGTTCTGACTAGAAGTTTTAAGTTTGGCCAGAAGGGTAGTGACCGCAGTGATTACATATGATAGTTTGAATAATCCATTTCTACTGACAGAGGCTAATATAGTTTCGCAATTGTGTTTAAACAAAGCATTAGTTTATCCATTGCAAGGTCGGTTTTTGGTTATTCAATATTTGTTTGTTTGTAGTACTAGTATTATAATCAGTAAAAATGTATCGAGTTAGTGTTCCTTACACATTTTTGCTCCCCAAATTGTAAAGTTGATTTCAGCTTTTGAGGCAACAACCTCTTCTTACAGTGTCAGTTAAATTGGCGTTTTTAGGAAAAAGAGATTTTCTATAAAGACTGCTAGACTCATATTTACTTGGTATTTCAATGTTGTTCAAATGTTAGTATTAAAGTAGCAATTAATTCGTCATGTACACTTTCCGAGTGTAACTTAAAATATTGTATTGGGTTCTTCTTTTTCATCGTCTGGTCGGTTCTAATGAATTCTTGTTTCATAAAGGTCTTTGAGCCATGTTAATCAAGCCTGACATAATACAAATAAAATATTAAAAAAAAAATGTAAATTGATAGAGATTGAATATTCCAACTAGGAATTTGTGTTGTGCTCAAGGTGTGTACACATGTTTTCTTACGTGAATGGCGATGGACTTCCCCCTTATATTTGGCCAATCGGCCAGTTAACAAATAATAATGCATATTCATTTTATAATGAAACGATCACAGAATCCATTCAGTATATCTATTCATAACACAAAGGCTTACAATTATTGACAAAGGTCTTGCTATCCTGCCTAGAAATATAAAAGAAACCCCTCTACGTAAGTTCCTTAACAACAGACGCAAATACAAAAAATAATGTGTACATATTTATTCCAAAAATAATATATACCTCTGCACACATCACTGCTGACTGATCCGGTGGTATCAGTATATTTGGATGGTGGGCATTGTTTGCATGCTGCGGCCCCAGTTAAGTCTTGGTAGTAGTTCAATTGGCATGGAGTACACTGGGCATAATCACCTCCAAGGCTGTAAGTACCTTGGGGACATGGCACTATAAAATGACACAGTATAGTAAAAGTTTAGACAAAGGGCTGGTAGAGTAATGTAATTCTTCCTGAAGCAAATTTGGGCACTGGCACATCAGCGAGTGTAAGATGAACATTATTAACCTTAGTTCGACGCATGATTTTGCATGCTAATAAACTTAGGGTTACCAATCTTAGAGAAAAACACATTTATGGTTATTCGGCACCGCACACCGATATCCTCCTGACAAGCAAATCTGGTGAACAGACGGACATGAATAAAATAGCAAATAGTGTTTCAATGTTTGTGCACTGCAAATCCACTCATCACTATGTACGAACACACTTTGCACAAGTTTGCGGCCTATTTATTAAATGCCCATAGTCACATTAAGACCTAAGTAATTATGGACATAAAAGTTGTGTGAAACCACGTATAATTATTATTGTTCGACCTTACAGCACCGTTATTCGTCTGAGAATAACAACAGACAAAATGAAGTATAAAAAATGTTTGTGCAGAGCACCTAAGAGGCTGGAGACAGTTCGTCAAATGACTGATATTACATACACATGTAACGGACACATGTAGGCAAACTTATTATATTTTTTCAGATTTTTTTATATTTATGAATATTTTTATATCAAAAGCTTGGGTATGTATAAACGAACGAGTTAAAGTCTATTTTTTTAAATATCATGGTTGAAATGTGTTAAGCTAAAAGAAAATATGGAAAAAAAGTTTGGCCCTTGGTTTGAACCCACAGTCCTTAGTATTTAGTTATTCTTGCATATGTATGGATACTTTTTCAATTTTAGGTAGTGCCCAGGGCAAACTTTATAGCAAGAAAATACAGTTTATTTACGACGGATTTTTTTTCTTTTCGCAAAATGTTTCCCCATACCCTATTCTTTAATAAAATTATAGGGCCATACAGTTTAAAAACTAACAAACCTTGCTTTGCATTTCTTCAGATCACTGTCTGTGGTACGTTTTTACATTGTTTAAATGGAATCCATACACAAGTCATTTTACGGACAGGCAAGTCGGACAAATGTTACAATCTATTATGTTATACATGTACCTTCAAATGATCAAATTTAGGAAAAGATGTTTTTTTTTGCACTTTACGTCATCTACTTAATATCAGCTACCTATATACCAAGCCTTAAGTAAACTAATTATGCTGTTTTGAAGTTAGTTTTTGGTCTTAACTGAAAGAAGGTAACCCACGTCAAAAAGCAGTAACAAACAATTTAGTAAAATAAACGAGTTTTTTCCTAAACTTTTCATTACAAGTAATTATTGCAAGTTTAACAATATAATTGTTTTGGTTTGCTTACATGTCTCATGAATTAATTTTAAATAAGAATATATCTCTTACCACACTCAATGCTGCTTCTGTATTGACCGGGAAGACACAACTCGGAAACAACAAATGTTTCAAACCCAGTGAAGTTGATTCCACCCTAAATAAAAACAAATTATTCTAGCAAGCATGTTAGTAAAGATAAATATGTAAAATGATAAGAAATATAAATGTCTGTTGTAGAAATAGGGCAAAGATTCTGATCATACAACTCCTTATATGCACATTGTGCCATTTTAATAATAATTTCTGTTCTGTCATATCTGTAAATGAAATTACTGAAGTAGATAGATATACGCAAATGTATAAAATATCGTGCACTTGATATTCGATCCGTATCACACTGTAACTATTTACCTTTTGGGAAAGAGGATTAAAAACAATTTTATAGCACTTACAAATACAAGTTATAATGCTCTGGCTATGGGCGATATAAAAGCTACAAACTGTGGAAAACAATGCCAGTTTACATTAATAACTTCTGTATTATTTATCTGCTTCTACTAATAAGAGTATAATCTTTGGCTGCTAATGTTTTCTTTTATTTCTTCAATTTCAAAAAAGTTAACACCACCATTATATTTTAAATTTAAACCTTTGTGATTATGAGAGAGCTAAAGAAGCACCTCATCCAGCCGTATTAATATTTTTTCGATCTTTCATCATAATTTATCTAACAATTTCAAACTTTTAATTTAAAACATTTTCTTACTGCACAAATTGTGATTTATGCATAGATAAAGATAAAAGCAAATTTGATTGAAATATTTAAGTATTAAATAAATTTATGTAAGATCGCCTAATTAAAAATGTCAGAAACATACAAATAAATGTAAGGCTTATATTTTGTCCAAGCTTAGCACAGGGTGATTGTTGACTTTAAGTTGGATACTATGTCAAGTGAATATAACCTAACACTTCTAAAAGTAACAAAACTGTATTTGATTTTGGTTGTTTTCATTTTGTGTATGGCTTGGTTGAAGACATTTTTGTTCAAATAATAGGAAGAAAATGCCGTCCGTTCTTACTTTATTTAATGTGACTTTTTCTAGTCAGAAATATGATCTGTATGTTTCTCTAAAACAACTTTAAAGCAAAAGCCGGTAATATTAACCCAAAAGAATGACAATTGAATGTTTAACAGCTTCATAATGCAGAAATCAACAAGATGAATGCAATTCTTTTGTACACAGGTTTTCATTCAAACATATGCCAAACTTCGGAAAGGCACAGGACAAATGTATTCACATCTACATAGAGGACACAAATTATAAATCAAAATATTTGATTCAAAAATAAAAGAGTAGGATTAGAAGAGATTTTTGTGTTGTGAAAAATAGTTAAAATAAATATGACAATTAAACAAACGTATAAAATGAAGCAAAACATAGGGCAAAGTATAACATGACAAGTCCTTAAGAATCTGTGCCTTAAATTAGCCCTTCAAAAAATCCACTGATGCTTCTAGTTTTTGCTTGGTTTGGGCAACCTTGACAACTGTTATGTAACTGATTGCTGTTTTGTGATCGGTTATCCAATATCCAATAATAAACAGTAAAGAAAAGTAAAACAAAAATAAAAGGAAAAATGTTGCATGAAAAAGTCCAAGAAATAGAGAGACGTTAAAGGATATGGGAAGTTACAGGGCAATGATACAAACAAAAATGTAAATGGTGACTCACTTCAAGGTCGAGACTTCTAGCATTTAACATCAAAGTTTGCGCCAGAATTTCCTTTGTCAGTATAACCGCTTCATTTTCGGAATCAGTCACGAATTGACTTAAAATATACCATAATGATATGCCTTTTAAACATTTGCCTGAACTAGAGACCCTTCTTTTAATAATGGTAAGTTTAACATGATACACTGACGTGTTTGTTTCAACATTATTGTCATGTGCATTCTGTATTTTAGATTTTTGAATAATGTTTACAAAATGCTCATTTTCACCAGTTTAGACTGAGTTAAGATTTGTCTACAATAGTAAGTAATAATTTTAATTCTTGATACGTCAAGATCTTTTTAAATTTTAGATGGATAATCAAAATACAGGTTAAAAAACGTTGATAACGATGGACAATAATGCCAAATTGTATTCTTGTAGATACTGTCCCATATGTTTTGATGATTCATACATGCATGATTTGCTTACCTGATATTCCGAAAGATAAACTCAAAGTTTGAATTTACTAGGGCTCTTTTCCTTCTGGAAACAGTCACAACGGCAGAGCAGGAGGTGTAAATCAAGTCAATATTAGGGCATCCAACTCCGTTACACCAGTCATTGGTAAATCCTGCTGCTTTGTCTTCAAAGATTTGTATGAGTTTGGATTTAACTCGTGCGTGGACGATTCCGCTAATTGTTGTTCTAAAGGTCTCACAATTGTCCACATTGAGCTGGTAGATCGTAGTAACGGTAATCGTGACCAGCTGCACCGGCGGGCTAACTGGATCTGAACGATTGTTATTAAATAATTACATAGTATATGGTAACTTGATTTAAAGGCATGTTTCCTTATGTTCATGTTCAAATCTTTGGCTAATATGAAGGAAAATGTTCTTCATTTAATGATTATAGTTTGCCCCTTTAGTTGGTGTTCTGACCTGAGCCAGATGGGCGAGGGCCACCCAAGTAGTCACCCAAGGGACTGCCTAAAATTAGCCGCTTAAGACAAGTTGGCTGCTTAACACCAAACATGACATTACCCGTTCACTACCATATATACTACATAGATATGGGCTGAGGCCGACTACCAGATGGATGATATCTAAGAATCTATCTTGATTGGGAGATTGAGACAGTGTGATAATGTTTACAAGTGGAAGGGGAGCAGTGGGATTAACGGTCACGCATTGATTGCGTGATTGCAACTGACGATTGACACATGCTGATTGGGCACTAATTAGGAGTCAATTAAAGAAGGATTTGCCGCTGGCCGTAGAAGGCACGTTACGCTTATTAGGGGATCTAAACTGACCGCTTACAGCATGATGACCGCTCTTAACACAAGATTGTAAATGCTTTAAATAAAGAACGTATCTTTATGCTGATATGGGCACATAAAAAGAAAGGCAAAGACAGAACTCGGCTAACTTCTCAGCAAATTGCACGACTGTCAAACCTTTGGAGATATTTAGCTCATGGGTTCAAACTGCTCCAGTTTCTTGACATAATTCTTGCAAACACACATTTGCGTAATAACGTTTAGATCGTCTAATATCACATATAATTTTGTTTAATAAATTTGCATGCAAAAACATGGAAAATCGGCTATTATTACAGTTTCAAGAAACAGTTAACGATAATGATTATTGTGCTATTTTATGGTATTATATAACCACCAAACTGACAATAAACGTCAACATTTAATTGTTTGCATTGATATTAATACAAATAATATTAAACAAACAAAAGTTGTTTTAAATAAGAAACGCAAGCAATGTTAGCTTTCAACAAATCTTTAATACTAAAGAATAAACGGTGAAAATATTATATTTAAATTAATTTCTAAATAAACAGCAGGTTACAGTTTAAAATTATTTTATGTGCATATATGTGGCTGCTTATCATTTATCAACCAACAAAACATGAATAAATATACTTTGATTTACTACAAGGCTACATTTACCTATTTATTTAAGGCACCATAGTTTTAAACAGAACTATTTAAAGAAATGAAGCCAAAACAAAGGAAAATAAACGCACAAGCTTTAAAAACTGTGATACTGAGTTTTTAAAAAGTGGTATGGAAACGCTTTATCTCTATACTGGCAGTGTGTTTGTATTGTCATTGATGTCTAAGCAAATTAAATCGCCTCATTTCAATATTGGTATTTTCTTTTGTATCGGCTCTGATTTTCTTGCACTGGCTCAGTTTTCATAAAATACTGCATTAGTTACAAAATGCAAGCGGGACAAAAGTACTACTTAATATTTTAACACAACTAACAACATTTAGCATATTTAAACAACTTAATTTAAAATGATTAAGACAGAATGCAGGAAAGGAACGCATGCTTTCAGATTCATAGTTATCATAGTTGACTTTGCTTTCGTATTGGTCCTGCCGTTTCGTATTTGCCATGTTTACTGTACAAGCCACTTTAATTGCCTTGTTTCCATGTTAGACATTTTCTCGAGTTTTGCTCGATTGTTCTTGTAACTTTTTCTCATTTAATGTACCCAACTGTATGGTTAATAAGGTAGTACATATTTTGTATTACGCACAGCATAAAATAAACAAGTTTTAGTTTAATCCTACCAGGGATGAGCAGCGAGCAGCCAGTTGAACCACTGATAGTGTTGGTCCTGGTGTATGGACATAATTTACAGGTGTTGGGGTAGGGATTGGCTTTGTTGTTGAAGAAATTCACCGGACATTTCTTGCAGGTCTGCTCTGTGGTGTCGTATCCATAGCCCGCATTACATTCATCTGATGGAGAGAAGTGCGTAACATGTGAAATATCCCCACAGCCCTAAGAATGCCTCATAAATGTATAGATACTATGGTGTTTTTCTGTAGCTTCAAATAGTAAAGCAAAGTTAAAAAGTGTATTCAAAATGGCTGTAACGTTAAAAGTTTCCCAGCTTTCCCTTTACAGTCCCAACTTTTTCAAAACTACTAAATCCAGTTCTTCATGTCTTCAAATGAAACTAATTCCGTTGTCTTGCCAATGTAGTTATTCAACGATTCTTTAAATCACACAAATCATCACTAATTTAGAAGAGATGAATTTACTTTAATGTTCAGTTTCTGTTAAGGTAAGGTTCTGCGAAAGTCAAAGAACAAAGTCAACAGCATGTTTCGCTTGCACTTATCATCATGATTTACAATTATTTGCAAACAGTGGGTCTGATCAATACTGTTTTTGTGCCTAAAACACTGACTTTTTAGATAAGTGACTACATATCTTACAGAACAGGGGTCTTAACATTTCGCGTTATACTGCAAACTGTCTCGAATGTACACTAAAAACGTCTTTAACTTGCCTGTATACATTTCTTAGTAAACCAGATACACATTTTCTCAAATTTAATGATAAAGATGGGTAAGACCAATAGAACGTTATAGATGTACGTAAGATTTCATACCATTTTGAACCAAAGCATTAACGAATTGCAGATGCTACATGCAGGTGAGTGACAGTCTGTATTTATAGAAACAGGGAAATGACCGATAATGTAGTAAATCTGATCCCGAACATTTCTACAGAGCTCTAACCTCGCACTTCCTAAAATATATATGATTTAACACCGAAACTCTTACCTATGTCACACTGTGAAGCACGAATGGCCCCTGTGGTTCCCGTAGTGACGCCTTCAGTACATGTTGTACATTCTTGATTTCCTAAAGGCAACCATAATGCATCGTACAGAGACAAGTTAACGCTTATATTACAGTGATTATATTTTAACAGTTTCGACAATAAATGGTCTGAAAAAATAAATATCTAATATCGCTAAATATATAACAGTAATCAAATCCATAACGTTTACACAAGCAGTCAAAACATTAATTTTAGAAATCTAACCTTAACAAGAGCTATCACTTAAGTTATTAACACCCCTTCTGCTATGCTTAATCACAGTGATAGACAACATGTTGGGACGGACAAAGAGATGGCTAGAACAAAGGATGGACAATGTGGCATCCATTAACTAAAACAGACAATCATTTCTAGGAAGGTAAATTACTCCGCTTATTTTATATTATAACTTAAATCGACAGAAGTTTCATGTATTTTTGTATTTTACACTTATACACCAAATACAAACAAGTGTGTAAATAAACTGGTCCATATGCATGAAAGGTGCGTAAAACTATTAACTTATTTTGATGCACACATCAGTTTGGTCAAATAATTGTTGGACTGGGTGTACTGTTGTTTGTTCAATTCTACGATTCAATGCAAGCATATATTTTACAATGACATAACGATACTTCCACATTGCAAGTGGTAATCACATTCTTTATACAGCGCATGAGCTGTCCTATGCCCGAATGTTGGCTGAATAAAAAATAAACTTTTCCGGAATTTAAAAAAAAATGCAAACGAATGCATATACCGTTGTTTACCTGTTTTATTCTTGAAGGTTCCGATTGGGCATGGCTTGCACGCATCGTTAACAGAATACTGGCCTGGCACACATTGTACTAAAACACATATGTTATATAGTAGTAAGATAAAAAGCAAGATAGAACTTCAGCCATTGTGAGTATAACCTTAGTATGATAAAGAGACAGGGCTTCTTCTAAAATATGATTTGAAAAGAAAATTACATTGGGCATGCACACATTTGTCCAAAGGAAGTGGCGGACTATTATTTTTTCAAATGCTAAGGGAACGGTGAAGATGAAATTGTGTGTGTGCGTTTGAGTTTGTTCTTTTGGTTTAAATGTGTTCTTACGAATGAACTTATTTGTATTTATGCAATGTTGCCATTTCTGTCCAGCCATTTATATTTACCGGATTTAAATAGCATGCACCTGCAAAAGTTTTTTTTTAAGATAGATCTATTATTGTAGGTAACCTTCAAATAAGATTAACGCATGCTGTCTGGACATAATTCAGTTCCTGTACATTAGGCACCGGATTAAATGATCTATGACGAATTCTGCGATGCTGCTTAAGGTCGTACACACATTAATATTTACTTGCAAATGCATAGTTTGATGATATACTAGTTTCTTGGATTTTAAATCGCAAAACTTAAAACTTGAATACTGTTAAATATCAACTATCAACGGGTTTTCAGATTAATATGTATTTTGTATATAAGGCTTAATTGTTTTTGTGCGGTTCATCTTAAAACTGAACAAAGGTGTGTGATGTATGATGTATATGATGCAAAACGCAAAAAATAACTACAATTACAACCTTACTTTTTGTGTTTACTGAATGGTTTAATATTAACGAATAAATAATTACATGCTTGGTATTTTACACATTTGATTTCACATTACGCCGAATTTAACCTAATCTACCGATAGGAAACGAAAACGAGATAGCTTTGTCTGATTTGGCTAAATCAAGATTTCATAAATGGACAAAATACTGTGTTCCCAATATAACATTCACAATGCTTATAACCAAACTATTTGCGTAATTTTTTAGACAAATTATCCTAAAGCATCTAGTGTAGGTGCTTTTAGTTTCAGTTTGTAAATTGCGGTAGGAGTATGCGACCAAAGACAATCTAGAGCGTATAAAACCCGATTTCTTTTTACGTAAAAACTAATGTTTTTAATGAGTGAATAACTCTAAATTACCTTAGGGAAGCATTTTTGCATAGCTTTTATATTTGTTTTCGGGCTACTCTATCGCTATTATGGTTTATAGGGTAGGATCATTCAAATGTACCTGAACTGGCGACATTAAAGCAAACTGTTATAAGTGAGAACAATCTGTTTTCCTCCTTTATATAATAACATGATATATAATGTTTGATTTAAACTTGATTTAAATAATGAATGGTATTCATTTCGTAGAGCGAGAACAAGTTAGTTTCTGGAAATTTGTTGAACATGATAGGGTGTTAAGTTCATGAATATTAATGGAAGATAGCCAGCTGCGATTCATCGAGAAATGAAATGCAGTGACTTGATCGGGATGAGTCAATCTGATTTAAAAAGGGTTAAACATTTTATTTATTGTTGTGCTTCTATCTTATGAAAGGTAAAGTAACAGATCACGTTATAATTAGGACTTGACTAGAGGAGGAAATACAGTGACCACACAATTTGTTGCGGGAATAGGCATGTGGTTAAGTTAGAAAGGTCAGGTCTACACAAGGTTTCGTGCTAGTAACATTCAATTTTGCCTGAGCGAAAATGGAGGCGAGCCAGGTCGAATAGTTCATAGAGGATAAGGTGCATCAGATGATTAACGCAAATAACCAAGAGCTGCTTGGGAACTTGACCGGAATGTTTAGTATGATAAGTGTGCATTCTGCTTCTACAGTACCGAATTAGAATTGTCGAAATTAAAAAGTAAAAGCAATGAAGAGCAATTCAAACTTAATTCTAAAATTGTTTTCAAACTCAACAAAGCAAACATAGCATTGGGCTGTGACTGAAAATGTTAAAACTGCTAAGGAGGCTGTAAAGGGAAGGTAATTTATTAAGTTTTTACAACTCTTGGTTAGTGTGATAATGTGCTAAAATAATTTTCACGGAGTGTTAAATTTACTCGAATCTCTACTGTATGTCTAGATACACCTAGCAGTACAGGTAGCGTTATCGGATCATTACTGTGTCACGTGACCCAGACAACCAGCTTTATTTTTACATGGAACTTGTGTTTTATGTGTGTGTGTGTATTTATTCAGCTATTGAGACATTAAAAATGCGGCGAAAGCTTATCCAGTTTGCTACTGATGAGAAACGGATTTACAAGGCAGAGGCACGAGCCAGCCGAAAAGTGAAGTCCGAACGCACAAAACGTTTCGTCCCTTATAGACGTAGAAGAGAATTAACCAATACTTCGGCACCATTGGGAGTTACACAATCATCAAACAAGCAAAGGCCTGTTCTTTATTTTCAGTGTGGGAAGCCCGGTCATCGGAAGCAAAAGTTGATGCAGCACAATACACAGTCAAATAATAAGAAAAGTACTACACATGCTTTGTATACGAGTATGAAAGTATATGACGTTTTGAGTCATACAGAAGACAAGGTTATTATTTGTTAACAAAATTGCTTAGCACCAGATTTCAATGATTGTATAGTCAAGAAAACGGCTGTTCAAATAGAAAGTCAAAATGTAAAGACTTGTACAGGGTGTAGTCCAGTTGGAAAACTAAGAGTGTATTAATAAATGGCAAGCGGTCACAGACGATCTATGTATTTTAGATCTACTTGAGAACGGGTAGACGTTGCCTTTGAAAATTATACCAGATAATTGGTTCATTAAAAACAACAAATCGGCATGAGAAAATGCCTCATTCGTTACCCCAGAGATTATGTGCTTATTAGAAAAGCGAACAATGTTGTAAATCCATTGACAGTTATGTGTAACAAAGAGGGAAAACCAAATTGGTTTAATACTGTAGACATATTTATCTCAATATACACGTTCTTAAAGTTAAAAATGACGATATTGAAGATGCTGAGCAGTTTTTCGAAGGCGCAAGTTTTTTGTTTACATTTGATCTAAAAAGTGCTTATCCCCACTTCAAAATACATGAGTTTCATCGCAAGTTTTAAGGATTCAGTTATACATTTGGATAAATGATTAAATATTGTGTCTTTAACACGCTAGTATTTGGTAACTCTCAAAGCGAGATATTTGCATAAGTCTCTGGGTACCAGAATCATTTCAGAATCTCCCTTTAAGTTACTAGATAACATGTGGGGGTATTACACCATAGATAAATTTGCTTCAAATTGTAGTGCTAAATCAAAAATATTTAATTCGTAATGTTGGGTTCCAGGTATGGAAACAATAGATAGTTGTAAGCAGTTATGGTCAGGGGAACATAACTGGGTTGTACCTCCCCCGAGTCGAGTCTTGGAATAATGCTTACACAACATATGCGCAGAAGATTGTGAGTGAAAATCTGCAGCCTATTGGGCAGTACTGCATGGACATGGCGGCACTATGATAAATTGTGTAAAAGAAATGTTTTATTTGCAAGTAGAAGGAACAGTTGTTACTAGCTTTGGTAATAATGGTATTATTTGATGATAGCTTTAAAAAATGGAACATTTGTGAAATATCAGGTTACTATGATGTATTGTTATTACAAGTGTTGGTCTGAGAGCAATATTAAAATGAAATTTATCGGAGGTGGTGTTCTGGTGGACGATGATGACCACGTAATTTAGCGCATGGCGACGCACATCATTGCCCCAAAATCGGCTAATACTGTATCAAAATATTCTATAATCACTGCGCTTTTCAAGGGGTTTTACCAAGGGAAGGGATTTTCATCAGATCCGGCGCACACAATCCACGTATCCATGCACTTATTCCAACTGAATAATTTGGAAAAATCGTCGACTTGCGTCAGTGTAGCCTTGTACGGCATAATTGGTATCATGACATAAATGAGTTTAACGATCAATCAGTTAACAGCATTGTCAAAAACATTTTGGAATGTGCTAAGAGGCACAATTCGAAAGCTATTAAGACGGAAGACGTGGTGACCAGAACTCGGTAAGGGAATGCTGTAGGCAACTACAGTTGCAAACAAAGATAACGTGTCTGATAGGAGTAACAAAAGTCACGGTAGGTGGAAACCAGATACTGCAAAAGATATGTTTGTAGAAGATCCCTTAGAGAAGAAACTTCACTACAAAAATGTAACGCTAATGAGGATTTTTGTATCCAAATAAAGATGTAACATGTATACCTGTTTTTTTTTCTAACATTTTACACTAGTTCTATAGCATGACGTAGTATTCCGCAGAATGCGTATGTTTTAACATTATGTTATTTCAAGCAATGAGCGAATAATTGAGCCGCGAAAGTCACGTGGCTGTAGGTGACCAGTTTGTTTTTGGCGGGAATATTCATGCGGTTTAGTTAGATTGGTCAGTTTTACGCAAGGTTTCCTGCTGATAACGTTCAGTTTCCATTGATTGTTAAATATGATTTATTCATATTATATAATCCGTTATGGTTAATGTTAAAATGACATAAATGCTATAATGCAATACAAGCAGTTTTAGGGCAAATGTTAACTTGACTAATATGCTAACATTTTCAGTTTTATTGCGTTGATTTATTGGGGTCAGTTTCTCTTTTCATTATTGAAAAGAATCTTATAAAAACATAAATAATTATCAGTTTGTTTTTGTAGGCTTATTAGTTCTGAAATGGTTGACTGTTAGGAATTGCTAAGTGACATGCGAAACAAACAGGTTTAAGGTACTGGACGACTTCCGTATTAAACGGAGACACCTTGAAGGGACCTGGCTGCCTGGTGGCCTTGACTTATTTCGTACAAATCGAGGCAAAACACGCACCTTTTGGTGACAGTTAATCATTTGTGGCGGTAGCATATGATAAACATATTTTTGATGACACTCATCTTTGACATTTCATAAAATAAAAATAACTCAAACTTTTGATTTCTCTGTAACCAAAAAACCTAAATTCATTATTTTGCATACTACAGCACTGCATCGGCCCATAGGAGAATAATTGACGACCAAACACATTAAAACTGTAAAACTGGAATTCTGTTTTGTATACAATTGTAAATTTCCTCTAAAAACATTTAATGCTTATATTTGTTTGACCCCAAAACTGTTAACCACATATTCAAATAAATAATCTATCATACTATACTGATAACCTTATGAAGACTTTTACTTTTAATGCACAACACAAAGGTTTAATTTTCTGATTACTTTTACACAAAGTACTAAAAATCTTAAATCTACCCAGAGCAATTGCTTAAAATTATTATGTAGATTTAAACCTGCGTTTGGGCACTTAAATGTTAAAAAATGTTCTTTACCAAGCATTATTATCCCTATCTTGTATATACATTTCCATGTTTAGTTTCCTTGAATGGACACTACCATGTGTATTTAACCCATTGCATTGAAACTAATATGGTTTAACTCTCGGCGTGAACCCTGCCATGCACAATATCTTATTGCATGGATAATACCACGTACAGTTTACCAACTACTTAGACATCTTTGTAAAGTTATCTAATTACATCGATGCTTTCATGTATATTTTACCCTTTGCATTCACACTTACATGTGTATTTATCCCTAGGCTGGGATACTACTATATTTACTTACCCCATTGCATAGCCAGTACCATGAACATGCACTATGTATTTTAAATGAATTGCATAGACAATTCTATCTATATTTATACCCATTGCATGTACACTGCCATGTATGTATAACGACATGAATAGATTCAACTATAGATCTATACATTGAAAGAAAGCAGAAGTTAAAGTTTGGGCAATACGATCGCAAACAACCCCAGATACATATGTTTTATGGCCTCACCGTTAAGTTTCTTTTGTAGCTTTTTTTTCTTTTGAAATGAAATGTTGTCATATCCTTTTAATATTATTTTAATTAGGAAACATGACAAAGTCCTGTGAGCATTGCAACATGTACCAAAATTTGAAAAGGCACAGGACAAATGTATTCACATGTCAGCCAAATGTAAAAGGAAGCACAAAACTGTAATGATTCATTAAACAAAAAGCGCAAACCCACCAGTTACCGCATTGGAACGATCAGTCGGCAAAGAGGACCGACGAGGGTGCTTAAACCGGTTTAAAAGAGATCTAACCTCGCACTTCCTGTGTGGGTTTCTCATATGCAAGCAATACAAATAAAACCGATCTAATTGAGTAAAAAATGTCAGAGCGCTGACCTTTCCTTAGATAAGTTTTGACGCGAGTTTATGAGCTAGCTATAAGATTTAGAAGAAAATCAGTTGTATGTATTTGATGTACATTTTTATATTACACTGAGTAATTGGTTTGGTATGAACATAAACTAAATGCTGGTTGTATATATTATGCAATTCGAGTATTTCTTATAAAAGTATTTCATAAATGCTCTTTCCGCACAAATAAGAAATGATGTAGGTATACTTTGATGAACTGGAATGATTCATAGGCAAAACGTTTACTTTCTTTCTTGCGTTAACGTTCATCACTAAATAGTATGGACATTGCTATTTGCTTTTATGATACTTTATAATACTAAATAACACCTTTACTTTGTGTTTAACATAGGCAACTTTAGTTGCCAAAAGACAAATGTGTGTAAAGGTCTTTGCTGACAGGATTATGTTTATGATACCTCAAGATTCATATGGCTATTTGATAACACGACGAAGGATTTACTTTATATGGAGTTCTATCATTGCATGACGTAAAGGCAAAAAGCGGAATTCTCTTTAATTTAAGTATGTTTTCTGAAAAAAAAAAACTAAATAAAAATGTGAGTTTATTACAAAGTTGAATAGAAGAAGTCCGTAAAAAATTCACTCGCCCACTCGCCTAAGTGGTTTGAATCTTATGAATTAATCGTCACTTTTTAACATAAGGAATTGTGAAACAAGTACGTGTTTTAAAGTTTGATTAGAATATATCCGGTTTACGTAGCATAGTTTTAATTTGTATAGAATTAAACAAAGCGTGTTTAGTTTTCAGCAAAAGCTAGCCTCGTAAGTTGCAAGCAATATGGTCAAAATGCAATTATCCGATAGCAACATGTCCAATTTTTTATCCCCTGACGTAGCCTCGTAAAATGGAAACACAAACATACAAATAAAACCAAATTTTTCTACGTATACATAATACAAATCTAACATGATTTCGCTATTCAAGTATAAGGCGAATTGCACTGTTTTACTCGAATTTTCAGGAAAGACCCCTACTATAAATCCGTGTACTAACTGTATACTTGTAACTGTATGCGATTTCCCTAAATAAAACCTGCGAGTTTGTCCAGTAGTATCGCAACTGCACCTGGTACGTTTGAAAATACTGCCTTAATATATTAATGTAATCTTTAAGATTAGTTGAAATAACATGTTTGCTTGTGAAAATATCAATTGCATGCTTTTAGTGGTATAAAATTGTGGTTGATTTGTTTTACAATTTTTAGCACTTAACACTTTTGTTGATTCAATTATCTCTTGACAAGCAAACGGTACATACCTACTTTCATATTGTTCCAAAGGTGACATTTTACATACTTGTATATACACACCCTGATACAGTGTCGGTTCATGACCTACTTACATATACAGTCATTTCCTGATGCGGTGCTGGTGTTGCGTGTGGTGTGGTTTACTTGGCAGTGTTTACAATCTAATAGGTACAGGACATCAGCATACTGTCCAACAGGGCATGGTTGGCAACGTCTTTCTTTTGCACTCCAGTGACTGCCCAAAGGGCAAATGTCTGCAACAGAATGTACAAATAACTAATGAGCAATACGGGGTAAAAGTCGTAAATGGGTAAACTAATTTAAACTCATTTTTAACAATTTTAGCTAAATTACTTTTGTTCAACATATTATTATTGGTTTCTTTTTCCTTCTGATTTTTGAAGAAGGTCTAGATAAGAAATTCGCTTCTAGTTTTGCTGACAGCTTAGCTTTCGTGTATGTGAACTCGCGTTTTTGCCAGGTAAAATACTCGTATGTTATGACTCATACTTTCATATCACTAAACAATTTGACACTACCCAAGAGAAGGCGCGAGGAGCAATCAAACTTAGACCAGAATTTATAATTACCCATGTTGCACTTGTCAATGCTGTCAGCTAGTACGTTTTCCATGGTGGTTTTGCCTTCAGGACATTGCTGGCAGTCATCAATGTCCACACTTCTCCAGAATCCCCGCTGACACATGGTGCACACTAGGTCTGCATTCCTATATTGACCTCCAGGACAGTCAACTGAGCATAGTATGCAAAAAGATCCAAACGGAGAATAAATAATGCACAATAATCATTAATAATAAATTAGATGGTCTTTAAGATCCTGGTCTTGGCATTTAGACAACTGTATATAAACACTAATGGAATACAGGTACAGGTGTGGCATGTCTACAGTTTTTCTCCTGACAGAAAAGTCTGGTGAGCAAAAAGGAAGGGCGGTGATAAATATAATGCAGGCAGAGTTAAAATTACTGCACTCCTACACCAGAAAACTATATCAAGTTTAATGGGAATCCATGCATAACTAAGTAACAGGTAGGAAAAACAGAGTTTGACGACCAAAACCAGCAATGATGTACAAATATAATAATATACTATGGACTAGAACTTTTTCAGGATATTGTGTTATGTGTCTTTATTGTCACTTGTCTTTATTTGTCAACTGTTATTATCCATCATGTCATCAGTCATAAAAGAATAGGTCACTGTATGTTATATTGCGTTTTTAATTATATTGTATTAGCTATTAATTATAAAAGATTGGGAAACAAATTTATTTAACTTATAAATATTCCTCTTAACAGACCATTTCCTTGGTAGAACCAGAACCCAGGTACTAAATACGATGATCAATGTGCAGTAAAAAGTCTTGGTCATGGATAAATGTTGCATGGTCGGTTTCGGGGGATGGGGGTCACGATATTTATCGTTACATGGGCGGTTTGGAATCAATATCTCAAAAATAGAAATCCCAATCTTGGCAAAATACATTACGTACGGCAGCTCAAAAAGTTATAAAACCTATGATTTAAGTATTAGGAACATTTTAAATTTCATATAATTAGGAAAACTTGGCACACTATTATCAGAATAGGGCTGTTGCCATTTAACATCCCTAAATATTATGCAAATTACATAGATTGTAAACAGTAGACAGTCATTCAGTCAATACTAACTAGTTATTGTAGCTATACCCTGAGAAAGGTATAATTTAATATTTATGAGTCAAATGTATGACCATTTGAGTATTTGAATATGTACAATAATATTTAGATTATATGGAAATTGAAACCATGACCCTCATTTATAGTGACTTTAAGTGTTCAAATGTATGTACTATAAATGTTAAATTGTACAAAATACAAAAAGAGCTGTATCATGTACCTTTGCAATCATCTGTATGGTTGGATCCAGTTCCGACTGTTCGGTACCCTACTGTACAAGGTTCACAGTGGCTTTCACCTGTGCGCTGCTGGTAGGTGTTCCGGGGACATGCCGCACAGGCAGACGCAGTAAAGTTATAAAAATGACCGGGATGGCATATCGCTATAACAAGAATACATATATATCACAATAACAATATATTTTATATATTTTCAAGATGATGCGCAGCGCAGTCGGAATATTCTCACATTTTTTACAACTTTAAAAATCTCCTCGTGAATGTAATCTATGTTGTTATTTATTTCATCCTATAAGGACTGTTCTGTGTATTTTCCGCTAATGGACACTGCATTTTGGTTCCTTAATTCCATCTACACATGAACATGATGTACAACAATTAACTCTTCTCCGCTTGTGATTTTTGTCGTAATTCAAATATTTAATTTCACTTACATCCAATCAACAATTCTGTGTAGTTATTCCAACAGAAATAATACTTCTCTCTCTTCTAAATACCACGTGTACATAATTTTTCAATTACGTCACCTCTTTAACGTCATCAGTTATTTAAGAAAACACCAGCGCTTGGCCATTATTTAGATGCGTTTTCTTTTCATTGCTTGCATTTGAGAGCCACTTCAGGAAGTGTGAGGTTTGAGCTCTGTAAAACCAGTTTAAGCACTCCAGTCGGTCCATACTTTTTGCTGACCGTTCCAATGCGGTAACTGTTGAATACGCTTTTTTCTGTTAAATAAACCATTACAGATTTATTCTTACTTTTACATTTTGCTTGCATGTGAATACTTTTGTCCTATGTCTTTTAAAATTTTGGTATATGTTGCAATGTTCATAGGACTTTGTCAGATTTCTTTATTATGTTGTGACATGCAGAAATGCTGAGACTTTACTAGTTACTTGTCAGCCTTTTGAGCAGAAGATTTACAATTCATTTTGTACTTGTTCTACCCAGAAAGACATTTATCTCAACTATAACATAAACATATTTTTTTAATTCTATCCTTATAATGGTTATTACTTAAACAACAATACATACGGGCACACTCTGTTGATTCTCTCGCTCCAAACTGGTAAGTTGTCTGTCCCTGGGGACAGCTGGTACATGTTTCTGCACGAATCGTGCTCTGGTATTTGCCCAGACCACATGGAGTACACACTCCAGTGGTAGCATCCACGTAAAACCCCTCACCACATGGAACTGAAAGATGTACAGTACCTAATGGATTACAGAGGACTTGGTTAGATAAAGAGGTTAAAGAGTTAGATAAAAGAATAGAGGATGTCAAGTCTGACCCTTACTACTTTCACAAAATGTTAGTATTTGTGTTATCATTATCCATTTCACATTTTCAATTTATTTTTAAACTGATAAAAGGCAAGATGGACTTTTATCAAATTTGCAGACACAATTTAATACAGTTATCTTAATATAATACAGATAATTTAGTATATCTAAATAAATCATATATAAATGGTAATTTACTTTGTTTGTGTTAACATTAAAACTGGACCAGCTGCGTTTCCATTGCATTTAAATTTCCGAGAAAGAGAAATTGTTCTGTAAGTGGACAATAAATAACAAGGCAAAATTATTCAAATACCAAAGAAATCATACCACAAACATTCTGGTCGGTGCTACGTCTAATCAGAGTGTCCCCTCTGATATCACATTTCTGGGTGGACATGATATTTACCGTATCTCTCACAAATGCACCATTAGCGATTCCCTGAAAAGTAACCAGATTCGTCCTATTTATGCCTTGAATAAATTTACATGAAACATGAGAACACTAAGGCATGTTTATCATTGATTGAATGAAAGTCTTGAACTATCAGCAGAATATCTCTTGTCTTAAGTTCTGATATAAAGGGTAGTTAAAGAATGGCTGGCACTGTAATGTGGTAACTTCATGGGATATCATTTCAGGGGTGAATTTATTGCATGAGCTTAGTTTTGACAGCTCTACATTTCCTGCCCTAAGCAATCACTATCTATGGATGACTGGAAGAATATTCGTGGAACAGTAAAGAATCAATTCAAAGAAGAAACGATAGTATCATGTGAAAAGTAGTTTCCTCGTGTATGCTGTGAATCTAAACATAATTTAACTTTTTGCAAATATCTTAAAATGTAGCCAGACCCAGTTAAGCGTACTAATCATGTTGACTGACATTATATGTTCTATAATGGAACAAAGGCCATAGATTTACTATTATTTTTTAGCTTTTACTCTAGTATTAGTCTGGGTTGCTTTTCAAAAGGTTTAGGGCAAGTCACCAAATTTGACATCATCAAGTCGTACATTCAAACTGCAGACAGGGCTAACCACTGCAAGAGTGAGAGTCGAGTTGGTTTGCATCTATAATTATACCCTAACATACATCTAGTCTGGTTTAAGCAAATATAAGGGTTGTTCTGAGAGGGGTCGACCAGGTGTTTGAATAATGTGACTGTTGCCGAATGCCAGTAACATGGCATACTGTATATGGCAAAGAAAGAACTGTATCTGCTTCAGGTAGACATTGTCTTTAAGTAAACTTAACAAACAAGCAAACTTGCTTTTAGTACCGATAGTTGGGTGGCACCATAATGACCATAGTTGTGTCGGTTAGATATGAGATTTTGTTTCAAAAGAGAAAAGAAAAAAAGAAAGAAAAAAGAAAAAAAGAAAGAAAAAGAAAAACTCACATTTACACGCAGATCATCATACCCTTGTAAAATTAAAAATCTCAGAACATCTTCCACATTAATTCGCCCGGTCCTGCCCGTTCTGGTTATTGTGGGACTGGAAACATAAAGTTCATTTAATCAATTTTGTACTTTGATGGATTGATGGGTGAGTGGGTGGGTGGTTTGGGTGAGTTGTTTAGTGTGTTGTTTTGGTTGGATAGCTGGGTTGATGAATGGATCTATTAATGGATGGATTGATCAATCAATGTTTTGATCAATGGATCGTTTGGTGGGATTAATGGATGAATCGATGGATGGATTGATGGGTGGATCGATGAATGGATGGATAGATCAGAAGGTAGGTAGGTAAGTAGGCAGGTAGGTAGATAGGTAGGCAGACAGGCAAATTGACAGACAGGCAGACAGACAGACAGAAAACTGAAGATATCAAAGCATAAGGTTACTTTTCGAAATGAAGTAAGGTTGTCTTTTCAAGATTTAAAAAGGAAATATAAGTGTAAAATAGTTTCTTACTTTCTAAATGCCACAGAAAACTTGACTCTGACATTATTGGTGCCTGATAAACACTCTGACATTGTAAACCTCACGTTAGTGCAGGTATCGACTTGACCTTCAGCACTAACACACAGACCATCCCAGGATGTTTCCAAGTCCAAGAAGCTGGACTTTATTCGTGTCTCAATTTGAGAGACAAAGCTTGGCATACAAGGTATCTGTAGCAGTATTGTGGCATCTATATCCACCACATATTTTGGAGATGAATGAACTAAAAGAGAAACAAAAGCAAAAATGGTTAAACATATAAGTTGGTATCTTGACTATTTCTATGTCGATTTATTTAAAACCCACTTAATCCGCAGATAAATGTTCATACTGTTTTTACTTCAATGCAGTTAACATATTTTCTAGAAAACTGCAGAATAAGCAACATAAATAAGCCACTTAATCCGTTTAAACATAATTATATTAGAACAAAGAAGTAGTTGACAACATTTGTTAAAAATCTGTTATAAGGGTTAAGTATACCTTGGCAAGAAGGCAGGACCAGTTCCTGTTTTGGTCTGTCTAGGTTCCAGACACCTAGGGATCCACATGCCATGTCATTTGGTGTCGGTGCGCTCAAATGTGAGGTTGATAGTGTACATGATAGTTGACAAACACCCCCATAACAAGAAGTATAGCTCCAACCAGTAAAGCGGTGCCCTGGGCAATTTTCATTATCTGAAATCATTTATAGCTATATGCAGTGATGGGCTAATCAATTAAACAATAATTGAGTATGCATGCTTAGAATAAGAGCGCATTAACACTTCCTGACTACCTTGCTTGAATTTCTGTGGAATATTTTTAGTTATCAGGCCAACCTTTCTCTCCTAAGTTTAAATTAAGGTCATTCTACATGAAAGGCATTTTCTGGTAAAAGAAAAGCAATAATTATTGTAGGAAGGTAAATTAATGTGGCAATGAGAATGAAAAGTGCTGTTCTTTTACAGATTACTAATTAAAAGAAAGAAAATGTGAGTTTAATTGTATTGTTATAATGTTACACCTGACTACATGTATCCTTGAACTATAACAACACCAAGACAGGTATATGTATGCTATTTTGTCTATAAAAACAATACATTAAGATGTGTCATTTCTGTTTTAAGATGGTATACATAGGCATGTTCATGATTTTAAACCTATTTTTGGTATAAAACATTTAGAAAACGTACGTTTTGCAGCTTTGAAATATACGTACATTTAATGTAGAGACCAAATTTGCAGTAATCATAGGCAAAGGGTTGGCCGACAGCGCTGGTTCTCACTAGAATTCCTGGGTAATATCCCACTGTCATAACTAAAACACCAAAAGCACTACAATTTGACTTGCAAACATCTAATAGTATAATAAAAATATTGCACTTACATGTATGTACGTGATGTGCCTCAAAGTATACATGATTGCGATTTCATATATATTGGATGTATTTTTGAGTATGCCGCAATAAACACAAGCCTAAGCATAGTAATATTTCTCACAAAACCCAAGCTATAACAATATCAGCACAAATAACTACTAAGATGGCACATGTCAAGTTTTAATCCAATCAATGCACTGGTCACAGATATATACATTGTAAGCATAGATTGCACATGCATACAGAACTTTCAAGTTTTTTTGAGACACAGATGTACATGTAGGTGCTTAGGTGAGTGTAATACCACTCGTTATTAAGGAAAAATCAAGCTTAAAACAAAATAAAAATGGCCATATATATCATTGGGGTCACTGTAGGGCCTTAAACACAAACCTGTCGGCAGAGTGTGCTTCATTTCCTGTCCATCTGTTGCCTGATTCCTTACTCCAATTTTATACGCGGTGACTGTCTCCACTTGTCCAATATTTACAAGCAGGTTAGTAGGCACATAGGACACATCTTGTATATTAGCACAGCTGAGTATGTCTGCCATTCCTCTTAAGGTTTCTAAAATAGAAAATGCAAAGGGAGACTCATAACACTTATCGTGTACACTTATTAAAAAGCAATATAAGAGAATAGTTATTTGCCAACCACTTAAAACAAAAACAACATTACTACAAGAACAACAAGAAATACTGCTCAAAACATAGTGACTGATTCTCATTATTGCCTTTGTTACAGTTAATGTCCCCCCAAAAAGGCTCGTAACAAGCTTTAACAACAGTGTATATATTTTACTAGCATATCGTCTATTTAAAAGGTTTCGCCTTACCAAGTCTTTTTGAAACTTGATTAATTCGACTAACTTGTTTCAGTTAGATAGTTTTTTAAATTCACTCTTTAAGTATAATCCAAACATTGAAATACCCGTAAATCCAAATTAAACTGTTATGCTTTTTTGCTTTTTCGAACTTTTAATGTACTCTGATAGTTTTATTGATCTATACGGTCTAGTAAAATCATCTCCATTTATACAAGTAAGGTATATTTCAGAATATAATAGGTAAATCTTATCCAAATTTTAAAAAACATACTAGAAATATTCCAAGTTATTTGACAGATTTATTAAAGCCATAAAACAGGACCATTTTTATGTACTTAGGAAAGCTATTAAAATTTCAACTATACAAGCAATGTATTTTCCTTTTCTCTTGTAGTGAAACAAAGTATTTAACTCAATCAATCAAACATTCAATCAATATTTTTATTTCTACCAGTAATGATGCTATTACAAGTATATGTACAGTAAATAGAAAACAATACAACAGAGAATAGTCAATTTACATGCTTAGACAGCACACATGGACGCAGTCCTAATAATAGTCATATAATGTATGGAATGTATTTTTTGTACGTGTAATAATAACAATGTTAGTACACGTGTTCATCTATATCATATGTCATATGTACCTACATTAAAGTAGCACAGCACCGCTGACAATCTATGCTATGTTTCAATGAAGTAATATATAAAGTCATATGCTCGCCTTAAAAACAATATCTACGTTTCTCAAAATCATTCAAAATGTCATTTTTCTTACGAGAAAGCAAACAACAAGGTTGGCATACTTGGAAAAATCGTCAGCGCACAGAAAATACTCTCTCCTGCATATCTTTAATGTTCATTAGGTTTTTTTTATAGTTCCCGGGTTTTTTATTGAGTTTTAATGATTTAACGACATATTTAACTTCGTCATATGTAACAGTTCTTATTATTGCATGTGTAACATCATTATCGCGCGCTCTCTCTCAGCATGTGTTCTTTGTTCAACGGATGCGTCAGTTCGCATTTCCTTAATGCTGAACACACTAGCATAATAACACTCAAATCCCTTTATCACTGAGCTATTTTTGTATTTTCAGCAAGAACAATTAGCTCATTACATGTAGCCGGAAATGTGATGTTACGTCTACGGAGTTTTTTTCCAGAATAGCCGGTAGTCTAGTTCAGCCGCTCGAGACAGATCGTCATGGCGCCGCCGTCATATTCCTGTATTCTTTTACTTTGCGTTTGGCGGAGATGAGATTTAGCCTCGTGATATGAGTAATGTTCACGGCCTCACGGTCTGCCGTCTTCGTTTCCGTTGTCTACGCGCATGTCTGTATGCCACCTTCACCGGCGGAGACCAGTACGGCTTGGCTTTTTTCTTTATTAAAGCACTTTACTGGAATGATACAATTAGCACTGTGTATAAATGTAGTAGTATAGCATTTACAACCATAGAGTTCACAAATTTTCTGAATATGAACTCTAATCTTGATGTATCGAATCAATGAAATAATGTGATCTCCGAAGTAACTTGTGAGCGATTATTTAACCAATGTCTCTGCAGTTTCAACACATCATGTTTAGTGTCATAGCAAAGATAATAACTATGCATACCATTTTGGACTTTGTTGAATCACTGTCTAATCGCAGATATATATATATATATATATATATATATATATATATATATATATATATATATATATATATAACGATACTACCAATTACTGCTAGAATCATCGTTAAAGTCACTACGTTTCTGTTCACGCAACTCATGCCATTGTTGTGCCGATCCTGACTGACAACCCTCATTTTCATAATCGTCGTAACGGTAATATTTTTGTTGTTGCTTTAGGTTGATATAAATGAAACGCTTTCTGTAACTCATCGGCTGCTCAGTGTTACGAAAATGATTTGCCCGGTATCAGTAGGTACCGCCACTTCCTGTAAGACCTAAAATGGGAGTATTTATTATTTTCACTATCAGCATAATGATGTGTGCAATCTCTTTTGTGGACATGGCCGCACTATCCGCTTCATGTCGCAAGTTCCTTCTTCGTACCCACTTGCAAAATATAATGCAAGCTGGCAAAAAAATTTGGTCGATTATGTTTCGGTTCTTAATCTTCTGGAATGTTATCTGTTACTAAGGAGTCGATGTTTCCTACATAATTCGAGATGTGTCTGTGGTTTCTTTCTACAGAGATAAATTCCTTGTTGTGCGCATGCGTTGTATCGTAGGTAATCTGCCAGTCCAGCATGTTATGATTTCAGAGTGAGAGCTGACGCTTTCCGTTGTGCAGATGGTTCCTTGACGGATGCTGGGACTTACCGCGTTTTGAGAGCCTAAGTCGTGAATGATGCTTCTTTGCCAGTAGACACACGCCGTTTTGGTGGTCACATAATCGGAACTAGTTTCAAGAGGGCAGATATTTGTTCTATCAGCATCACTTTCTTGTTGACTAGCATCTGATGTTGAGGCTGTAGTTATGTTGTTCACGCTGACTTTCAAAGCAGCAAATTTGCAACACTCGCGTATGACACTCCACATGTTAAATATGAGGAGCAGTCTACAAACTTCCGGTTAATGGTAGTGATGGCTGACATTTAAGGCCCTGCAAGTCTTCTGGATCATTGAGAGATGTAGAATGTAGCTGTGGCGTCGGGGAGTCAGGCTAGAATACTTTTCATGGTCCCATTTACCACTTGGAAGCTGCAAAGGACGCTTGAAGTGTCAGTTTGCATTTTTCTTATAAGCGCAGCGTCGATTGCCTGCTGTTAAACAATTTTATTCATTTCTGACTGCAAATTGGCCAAGCATGTCAGAATAACGGTCTTTTGTATGTCGCCTCTAGTCGTGCAACAATCAATTACCACTGGATTAGAGAATTCATTTGCGAAGACGTCGATGTCCTTCGTGCGTTTTTCATTTATGAATGCTTGTAGTGCGGAGCAGTTTGAAGCACATTTCTGTTCGCGGGGAGTGGCGGAAGAGTTATTACGAGCCATTAATCGAGTTTCGGGGCATCCTGGAAGGTTACCTGCACGCTCGTCTCATCCGATATGCATCTATTTTTCTGTATTCGCCGGTTAAAATACGAATAAGAACAAGCATATACTCCTCTTTTGTGAGGCCCTTTATGTTGTCATCTAGGTTTTTGATATGACTTTGTGGCGGAAACGTTTGCGAAGATCCTCTGCATCCGTATCGCTAGTGTCGGTATGATCGAAAGATGTATTGACCGCTTCGGTTCTAATACGTTCAGGCTTGATACGCTGTAGCTGAGAATTAATGATAGTTTGGGTATAAGTCCTTTCACATAAATACTTCAACATCGTCTACTGTTGTGTACCTTTTGCTTAAATCATATATAGACATTGAAATATATTGTGCCGGTAAATTTGTGTTATGTTAGAAATTCTAAAGAATAACAACAAGACAGTCTATGAGGTACAAAACGTTATCTTTAAGCTTTGCCTCACTAAATATATGGATTAAAATCACTAATAGGTTATGTTCAATTTCTGTGGTTTCACAAAAGGTGTTCAAGGTACAGCAAAAGCACCTCCAAATGAAGAGTATTAAAATTATGGTTAAAATGCTTCAAAGCCTTTTCACATTGACAACTATTTCTTTATCACACTACCAGATTAATAAGAAACATGTAGTATTTAATGTTATATTTGTAAATGAATTTTAATTGCATAATTTGTGCTTAATTTGATCACAAATTCGTTACCTCGTATACTCAAAGTCCAAAGAAAACAAACCATGTGTTGAAATTATAATATATTTTGCAGCGTCAATCAAAATACTTTACAGAACATTTTAGACAACCCTTAAATAAATCGTTTGGCTATGAGAGAGGTCGGTGATTTGTTTACTAATGCACAGTAAGCAGAAAAAGCGGGAAAATAGTAAACAATTATTTACAAATATGGGATATTTTGTGTGAAATCAAGCAAGTTTAGTTGGTTTGTCTAATACTTTATTTTGTTTCCGGATGATACCCAATAGCAAAACACTTTGTCTTATTTCTAAGAAAGAGACACATTTAATAACAATTCTACCAAATACTAAATCACATCAAAATTTTCAAATTCTGTATATTTTCTATTACAGTTGCTTTATCTTAGGTCTTTAAGCAATGAAACGCTATTTGTAGAATTAATGTTCGAGTTCAAACACCCCTGTTGCTGCATACCTCCTTTAAACTTCATGGTATAATCAATTACATTCAGTGGAAAGTATAATACAACATCCAAATATATTTTGTTAAAGCATTCTTAGCGTTTCTGACACAAACAAATATTTACAAAGCACTGGAGCAAAACACCGTGCTTACAATTGTTTTATGTATAACTATATTATTAACATTGGGAAATATGACTTGTGTTCAATATTTCAATTCTGTATCAGCACAAAAAGTCGTAGAATCCAGTGTATACAAAATCCGAACATTGACATCTTTAGTATTCTATCTTTACGCAAGTGTAAACGCCGATCTATTAGTTTAATCACGAAGGTCGTAGGCATTTGAACGAGAAACCGTGATATATATTGGGCGTTAGATCACGCAAAATTAAAATTAAAATTTATTTCGAACACGTTCGTACTTATAAGGGGCACAAATGTGCACCACAATTTAGGCAGTGTTGTTTTGTTGTTTCCCATGAGCCTCAGGCTGAGGCTGTTCTATATTACTCCCGCGTACTTCTTGGATATTTTTTTCTTAAAAAATACAAACAAACGAAGAAATTGTACATTTTTAAAAATATTTGTATCAAATTTAACTAAAAAAACATAACCATTACTTTCCAAGATATGGCAAAATTTCGGATAAAGGTCATATGAGCGAAGGGAAACTCGGAAATGAACAACAACCTATTCAAAATAGTCAGCAATTGTGAGGCTAGACGAACATCTAGTGCACGGACAGTGTTTATTTGGATTGCATATTAATAGTGATTGTGCTGTTCCCTGTAAACATATGCAAAATCGCACTGTGTTCGTTCACGTTTACATCAACCGTGTTTGACTGAGTGGGTGGAGTAACAACAGCAGGGATTGATGACTGGAGGTGCGATGATCTTGCTGCAGTTTCGTCGCAGCGTAGCCTAGCAGTTCCGTCATGGTTAATGCAAGGTACCAGTGTCTTGCTTAACGCTGCTCGCACATTCTCTGAGGGCTTCGCATAAGCGGTAAGGCTATTTTCATTCCGGTGTCCAGTCACTGACAGTACGACCCTATTTGAACATCCCTTCTCATGCAGTTTTGTTGACACATCTGCACGGATGAAGTGGTTTGTGTATCTTCGGCTTAAACCAGCCTGCTGGGACAATTTGGATATAAAAGCTGAACGAATATTGATGCCCAATTGTCTAGCTGTATACCATGGCTTGTTGCAATTTGAGAATTTTGTTAATGGTTGTTGAATTAGACCAGGGCATTGTGGATGAGTTTGCGGCAATAAAGTTCGAAAGAACGCATAGGGCAATATTGGTATCCGGTTTCATACATTCGTGACTGCTTAATGTTCTCTTTGCAGTCGATGCCATGATGAGTCTTGTCAGCTTCGTTGTATGCCATTTTGATTTATTGCCACCCCTTAGCATATGTAATTTCAACTAATGCCTTATTGTCCGTAGCACTTCTTTTTCCCTCCTCCCAAACTGTGTGATTATATCAAACAACACCTTGTTTTGAAGTGTTTAAGTTGTAACTCCACTGAAAACACCTGAGCTATAAGGCTTTTCCAAATCCACATCCTCTATTGGCTTTTTGTGTACACTGATTTCCCCTCACTTCAGGGTCTTCACCAAGCCACTCAGTACCATGTGTGATGGCTGGAATTCCCTGTCTCTCATTAAGTTGATTATTTGGCCGATTTGGGGAGACGTCAGATGCCCGTTGATGCCAGCACGTATACCCACCAATGCAGACTTTGAATAATTCTGGCCGGATTTGGTTTGAGCTGATGCCTAAAAGTGTTCCAGGAGGGAGTCAAGCTCAACTATTGGCATCCTCTCAAATGATGTATGATTGTAACCGGCTTCTATCACCCAGTCTACAAAATGAATAATAAACAGTTTTAAGTGTCGTGCTGAATTTAATAGACCTGCAAACATTTTATTCGCTCGGCTCGACCTTCCAAGGCGGTAACTGTCGGATTTGCTCTTATTGTTAAATGACTCATCACAGATTTGATCTCACATTTACATTTGGCGTGCATGTGGATACCTTTGTCCTGTGTCTTTTCAATTTTTGTATATGTTGCAATGCTCATACGACTAAGGTGATGGTGATGACCTCTTGACATCACTTTTATTTATAAAAGAATATTTCTACATGTATCTGAAGACTTGTATTTCATAACTGTATGTATATATAAAATGCTACATGTTGAATGTGTAAATCATAATTATGTTTTATCTAATTTCTTGTAGACTTTATGATATAAACAAGGAAAGATTAATTTACTTTGTTGAGATAAAACCTCAGCTTATTATACTCAAACTCGGTATTATTGACACATCCCTATCACATACGTCATAAATTTGCCTTCATAGCCCTACCCAACTGAATGGCCTTGACCTATATATCTTAAACTCATCAATTTCATGGTTAATACTGACTTTAGTTGATTGTTGTTCTGAACAAATAAAAAGATTATTACTTAATATTTAAATACACAAACACATCATAGATATTTCAAACAAGCACCCCAATAATACAGCGTTGCAAGCTGCATATATCAGTTGTCAGTCTGAACAATAAATCAAGTTCATTGGAAATATGGATCTGTTAAGTATAAGTATACATATTGCATGGAAAAGTTAATGTGGACTGAATAAGAAAAAAAACATTAGAATAGATATATATTACCTTCCAGTAGTTTAACAGCCCATTTGGTTTGTCGGTTAGTAGTTTTTTTTCTGTGTTCTGTGCTTTAAGGTTGTTGATGAGTTCATAACTGATATTCTGAAACCGCTTTGAGTCATTGATACCATCTGACAACTTGGCTGGCATTGGAAAAGAATCTTCATTTGTTTCACTGTTATCTTATTTAAAGGAATCTTGCAGAAAATCTGAATCATTCTCATTTAGTCCAGAAACTTGGTAAAAATATGCACTGACATCTTCATATGTACTTGTACTTTTTTCAGTAATTTCATGTGTAAATCTAGTTATTCTTTCATTGGTCTCAACAGATTGTAGCTCACATTTGTTGACAAAACCATCAAAAACGCGCCTTATTACACGCCAGTCTCCTGTTGCTCTCCTTGCAGTGCACAAAGAGCCAATAACAGGCATAATCGGCAAAACGTTCGACATTGTTGACCGACGCAGACGACCAGAAGTTTGTAAAATTTACTACGATTTTACATCTTATGAATCTGTTGTTCCCGCTAGAAATACGGAATTTGCCGACTGTGCAAGTCAGTCAAAATTGACTTCCGGAATGTGCCGAATAAAAGCGATCAACACGATTGGTGAAATCGGTTCAACGGCAGTGGGTAGGCAAAGTAAATGGAACAGATATTCTATTGCGGTTAAATAGTCCCGATTTTCGCTGTGATATATCGTTCATTTTATCATGGCAGAATGCGTCTTTGTTTATAGCGTTAAAATATTGATAGTGTTAGAATACGCTATTCTGCATAAAATACAGAATATATAATAAAGTTTACAGAACAACAACACTTTTCACTGGGGTCCGTCACAGAAATATATTTATACGCGTGTTCCGATTAAACAACCATATTTGACTTGCATATTTTTGCAATCTGGGTACTTGTCCGAATATATATCCCTATTGGACAAGGTGTAAAATGATAATAGTATTGCCTTCTAAAACCTATAAAGTGTTCATATTTGAAAACAATTCTTGTACTAATTTGACGACTTTAAAGTGTGTTGGAACCTGAGTAGTTTGGATTGGGAACTTAAACTGCACGTTTTGCTACATACAATAAAGTTAAATGTCTCTATATTGTGCTTTAAACTAATTTTACGGGATATATAAATGCTGACCTTTTCGCCAAATATCACTGTTACACAAGAATTTATGCTCTTTACTCAACAACAGTTCAAATGCATGATCATACATACCCGGTGATAGTAAACTAGACCGTCTTGCAGTCTGCCGCTCTGATGCTTGTGGGATGTAGTAATTCCACCAATGCTGTACAATACTGTCTGGCCTTGGATAAAACGCCTCATTTTCATACGCATTATTAAATTCCATTTGTTCCACGACTGTATTCCAAACTACCACGTCTTCATACTCAGCTAGAATGTTACTTCCTAGTAGTACCTGACCACTAGAAATAGAAACATATTTTTGTTTAATATAGGACTTGTAGAAGGGTATTAATATTGTTTGGTTTAACGTTTATGCATATCAAAATGAATGTTGCTTTTCTTTGTTTTAGAAATTACCATAAAAATAATAGTTGATTAAGAGAAAATCTTCAAGATAAACATTGTTGCTCTTGTTAACGGGACAGAGTAATAAATTGTATAGGTGTGTTAAGCAATATTTTGTTCATCGACGAAAATTCAGTCATTAGTTTCTGTGAACTGCTTTATATATGCCACCATTAATCCTTTCTAGTTGTTCATGTGTAATTAGGATTCCTGTAATCGGTTTATTTTACGTAGTTCCGTCTCAAAATATGCATAATTGAGAAGAGTGTTATGAAGTATGTATCAAAAGTCAAGTATCCTTATGTTGGTTGTAAATGTGTTCAGGCATTTCACTTTTTTCAATACTTACTTGTATGCAAAGTTCAATTCTGCTCCTGTTGCCGTTATTGCATTCCTACCGACTGTGAAAGTATCAATAGTTAATTTCATTTGTCCAGCAGTAATAGATATCCCTAAGTGATGCCATTGATGATCAAACACGTTAAATGAGACATCATCATCAGGATCATTCCACAAATGTGTAACAGTGAAGCCATTGTAATAAGTGGTTATACCACCGGGGGACAATTTCAGCCACATTCCTTCCTGATTAGCACTCATTGATTCTTCAGGGGTGAGGAAATTTTGACTGAAAGCATCAAAGATACAAACAAAATAAGAAAATGTATAAAAGTGTGCAAATTTGGGCCGAGATAAATAACTAACAAACAAAAATATTGTTGTCCCTGAGTTCATTTTCTTGAAAATATGATTTGTGAATGTTTTAATGTTTTCATCATATCATAATCCAGCAAATCTGATTCTCAAAACAATGCTGGACTTGAGTGAAGGAAAGTTCCATTTTTCATCAAATGGCAAGCAAAACAAGCATTTGATAGTATTGCGGGCGATTCAGCAGTCCCCTACCGGTCCCTCAAAAAGTTCTTGAATTATCATACGCTCCTGTTTATTGCCATTTATAATTAATTTGAGGTTGAAGTCTGTATTTGTATAATTATGGCTTAAAAATGAAGTAATAAACAAGGAAATCTACAGTAGTTGGGGTTCACATATTTTTTTTTAATTCACCTGGCCTAAATAATTGATAACTTATCATGACATTTATTTTGGCTTTTATTTAAGGTATGAGCACCTTAATGCACTATCATTTAAGGTAAGTGCGCCTGAATGCGCTATCCAAAACTTTACGATTTTGCTGCAAGGTCATGCTGTGACCTTGACCTTCAAGGTAGTGACCCAAATGTTGAGCGCGACACGTCATCTAAATATGGTGATCATTTCTGTGAAATAGTTGTAAAATCCAGCACGTCGTCTCAATATGGTGATCATTTCTGTGAAAAAGTTGTAAAATCAAACTTCAAATAATCAAGTTATGGAGCGGACACGATTTTGCTGCAAGGTCATGCTGTGACCTTGAACTTCAAGGTAGCGACCCAAATCTTGCTCGCGACACGTCATCTCAATATGGTGATCATTTCTGTGAAATAGTTTTAAAATCCGACTTCAAATAACGAAGTTATGGGCCGGACACGATTTTGCTTCAAGGTCATGCTGTGAGCTTGACCTTCAAGGTAGCGACCCAAATGTTGCGCGTACATATTGTACACATTGCTACCTATTAACATACCAAGTTTCATGCGCCTTGCTTTAATAGTTTTTAAGTTATCAAAGGATCCAGATTTTTAGCGGACAGACAGACAGACTGACGGACTGACTGACTGACTGACTGACTGACTGACGGACAGACGGACGGAGGGTAAACCTATAGTCCCCTCCGGTGTGAACACCGGTAGGGGACTAATAAATAAGGAGACCACAAACAAATTTGCTTAGATAGGATATCTTGTTAACCTCCAACAATACAGTTCTGTCTCATTTCTATGAAAACGGAAATATTCCAGACCACCATGGGATTGGGATTGGGATTAGCCGGCCTTTTTGCCGATACTGCGCAGCGACATTTCTATCATTATAGCACAGGGGCACTTATGAGGTGCCCAGGGACTGAACCCGGCCGGTCCATTATACTGACACCGACGAGTCAGGCGTAATGCTGTCCCTTTAGCCCCGAGCGTTAGGAGGGAAGCCATTACTACCAACTTTAAAGTCTTTGGTTTGACCCGGCCGGGGTTCGAACCCATGACCTCCAGACCACCATGTTTATGCCTAGACATGTCCAGTTTAAATCTGCAATGTTTCAATATTACCTAGACTTAGTTGTAATTAGTTGTAAAGAATTTCTCATTAACCTGTACATTAGTTGTAAAGAATTTCTTATTAACCAATTCGACCTAGCCTGGTAGCGCAATCGGTAGAGCGTCGGCTCCAGGTACGGGAAGACTCGGGTTCGATCCCAGGCCGCGACATACCAATGTCGTTAAAATGGTAGTGCCATAGCTCCCATGCTAACGCTCAGGCAAATAAAATGATACTTCCACAATTGATTGGCCCGGTGTCAGGATAATGTGACTGGGTGTGGTATCATGCAACGTGTTCACGGCACGCTATAAACAGTGAAGGCAGTACTATGTCTGCTTCAAGTTGACACCATCTCCAGCTCCAGGTAACTGAAATACTGTTGGTGGGACGATAAACCCAATAAACAATTAAAACAATAGTAAATGAATCAGAAGAGTGTGTTTTATTAAAAAAATTAAGCACTATTTTAAATAAAAAAAATTAAAACATCTAATGTTATGATATTTCAGAGTCCAGTCTAGGCTCTTTCTAACTGACATGTACAAAGGCAGATGTTTATTTGCAAGCTTCTTCACTAAAAACTTTTGTGCTTAGTATAAGTTTGCGTACAGTTGTAAGGTGGCGATGACAGAACTCTCGCTATACTGATGGACCCTGAACCGCAACATAATGGACATTTCAGTGCCTTCTAATCGGAATGGCCGCTGCAGTTTGGGTGCTTCGTTGCTGCTCAATGAGTTACCCAAGATCACAAAATTGCTGGAAGAGGCTGAAAATAAACAAAGCAGGTTTTATCAGAGCTCTGTAGGATGTCATAGCAATCACGCTGCTTTATCTTCGCCATTAAAGTTTTAAAGGTCATATTAAATAAACTGTCACTTATGCTTATTTCCCCATGTGATGACATCAAAGCTGACCATAGATCTGTGAAGAGCAAGCCAATATGTCACTGCTTTAATTAGGACGCCTAGAGGTGTGAAAATGTTAAAGATTAAACAATCTTGAGTATCTAACATGCACTCATTAAATGCTGACTAATAATTTTCATTTTCTCCAGTTCCGTCTACATAGCATGACTTTATTAAATCCATGAATAAAAACACTCCAACAAAGCGACTTTAAAAGTTGATTAAAATCTAAAGACTCAATTTTACACTTTCTTTGCCTTTGCGCATATTATAGTCGTATAGGCATAGACATGACAAATTTGTTTGTTACTTATCAGAGTTTGGTGATAGCTTATTCAGGGTTTATGCTAATGTAAGTTCTAGTTTATTGCTTTAAATAAAAAAAAATGTAAATACCGTTTTTGCACAATATACATAACTGTCTGAGTTTATTGCTCTTTCTAAGTCATTTGGTGAAGCAGCAAACAAAGTGGATCTTGAAAAAACATTTCCCATCTAGCTAATCTGGATCTACACTGTTTGTCCAAGCCTGTTACCTCTTACTTAAGATTAAGATATTAGACTTACTTCGACAGGTGGTGCCTACAAGCACCTTCCCTTGGGGACACTGACAGATATACTCTGTGAGAGATGAGGTACAAGTGGCCGTGGTACCACATGGTGCTGACATGCACGGATCATCACGAGTCTCACATCGGATTCCTCTATATCCTAATAACAACAAAGATGATAAAAAATAATAATAATATTTATAATAATAATAATAATTATAATAATAATAATAATAATTATAATAATAATAATTGCAATAATAATAATGATGATAAAATAATCATAATAATAATAATCATAATAATGAAAATAATAATAAAAGTTTGCAAACTAATTTATATAATACAAAAGAAAAACTGAAGGTGAAAAAAAAAATAAGGAGGAACGACAACTATCACATCAATCCCAATAGGGAGTTTATTTCACATAAAAAATACCACCACTAGCAATAAATCATAGCAATAGCATCTTTTAAATTCAGGCATACTTGTGTCTATGTGATTTGATACTTAAAGGTGGTGTGTGACAGTTTAGACCAAAGATTTCCCCTCAAACAACCAAATCAATTATTTTTACCCGATAAAGTCCCAAAAATACTGTTCACTGATGACCTACATCTAGCACAACACTCTACTCGTCATAACAAGTATTTCCTATTTGAGCCACGATGCATTGATAGCTATTTTTAAACTAAAAAAAACATGTTACTTAATTTGATATAACATTAAATCATCATTCGGGCAATCCGCTCTGACATCGTTATTTATTTTAAGCAGAAATCCTCATTGTTGTTATTTAAAGAAATGAATAGATTGAACATTTATAGAGATTTATTTCAAAAATTCATAATGTCTAAAGACTGGGTGAATGTCAGAATCATTCTTACTTATACATAAATATCTGTGTATGGAGAGATAATGCCAAACTTCCACCAAAACAGGGTAAGATATTTTTTCTTGTTTTTGATGTAGGCAAATTGTCAAATACAACCTTTAATATTAGTTTTCTCTCACTACAGACAGACTTAAAAGAAAATTTAGAATAACTTAAATACTTAATAAGCTTCAATAACATAACCACTTAGTAATATTAATAAATCCCATATCAGACTTACCTGGAGCACATTGGCAGGTAAAGCCCTGGCGACATTGCCTCTTTTGACATGTTCCTTCATTCATACAAGGGTTAGGAGTACATGCATCGTTAATCAACTCACATACTGCACCATCATACACTGAAATGGCAAATACAATGGACCATGTTATGAAATAATAATGATAAAAAATCAAAGTAAAGGGTTTGGATATTTACATACAAATAAAACTATTTAAGTCGCTAGTAAGTAAAACCTAAAAACTATTTATACAGTCTTTTTTATTACTACATCTAAGCCCAGTATTGTTGAACTGCTGTATAAGACATTTTAACTTACAAAAAAGGACGAACAAGACAATTTGAGCAAGTTGCTAAATGTGACATCGTTATTTGTCCTTCATTTATTTTTTGTAAACAACAGTTCTGATTGAGGGTAGTTGCTAATTATGAATTTATGCAGCTTTCTGCTATTATCAATGACAATGACCGCATTGTAGAAGAAATGAAATTAAACAGATCATACGCAGTGGGCATATCTTCACATGATATGTTGTAGCTACAGCGTCTATTAAATTGTCTTGAGCATCCACGGAGATCCTGCACAGATAAATTTTTGAAACCGTTCTGGTAATACTAGCAGTCCGACAGGCCGGGTCCCTTTTACAAATGTCGAGGCAAGAACTCACTGAGTTGGTTGCATGAATTGAGCCTGTAGTGGCTGATTTGTCATTTGTAACTTGGAAGTAACAATAGTCTATGCTGTTTTCTGAAATGAGCCAGAAATAAAACTTAAGTTAATTTCAGTTAAATATATATATTCAAAACATAACAATGCACTACAAAAAATAATTATGTTGAATACAGATTAGTGTAAAACATTCATAAAGGGGAATAGAAAAGATAATGTTAATTTAACATAAATGTAGACATAAAGAAGACATCTGTTCTTTGTCCATTGTTGTATGGTGCATCAAATATAAGCACTTTTGCCACAACGAGCAGTTATAAGGTACATAAATTTGAGCTCATATAGACTCACCCACAGGGCATGTGCAAACGGCAGTTCCATCGCTGTTTTGACACATACCATTGTTTTTACAGTTTAAGTCTTCGTTTAGTACCTGACATACGTCATACAGGGACTCGCAGTTAAATCCCTTCGTACCTCCTGCACATCTAGAGGAGATAGTAAAGAGTAAAAAATGGGTAAAATAAGGAACTGTATTCAAGAATAACAAAAAAGAGACCATAAAAACATTAACAACTAACAACAATTAGTATTGTTGTGCTTTGTTTTGCAATACATCATCAGCTACTCATATTTCAAGTTGGAAGCAGTGCATAGTGAGGAAACAATGCTTGGAATAGGCAAATTAGAACTTAAAAAAGGACAGACTATAGTTATCTGTTTCGATAATATAACAAGTGCATCCATGCATACTACCCATATTCGTAAAAAAAGTGACACATTATTATAAAAATTACAAACTTCGAAATTAAAAAAAGACAAATAAAACTATAAGAATTTTATTTTTTTAAAGTTTTAGTAATATTTATTCATTATTACAAAGAAATATCAAAAGTAATACCCAACTTGATCATGCAACCTATAGGTTTTCTAAGCACATATTATTTTCTACATTGCTGAGTGCTTTACCGATGCAACATATATCTGCTGTGACCACAGTGAAATGAAACAGTTATAAATTTATTTATCAGTTAACATAAAATCAAATACGGAAGACCTTAAATTAAAAAAAAAACCCCTTAAGATTTAAAAATTCAAAACATTTACAATTGGCGCTTTTAAAACCGAATACTTACAAAAATTACATAAATTACAATTTATACCTATACACTATATGTGCATTAAAATTCATAATGCTTACCAAAATAAATCGATTTAATGTCCTTATGGCAGGTTTACCGTCAGCATCAAAGTTGATCAATTAGACATACAAATAGGTAAGCAAATATTTTAAGTACACCCAATGTCATATACTGCTACTTCCAAAATTTACTGTTATGCTGTTGTTTGATCAAACAAACAAAATATTTTACGGAAATTTTGTTTTACTGGAAAGAATTGAATCAAGTGTGTTTGCGTTTTTAGGGCTTTACGGCACACTGCCACATGATAAGTCATACGGCGCCGATGAGTCAAGTTTAAAAAGATCGAAGAAGAGCACATAAATGATACGATTCCAGTCACTGATTCAACCGACCTCAACCCATTTTGCGCTGAGTCACTTGATGGCAATAGTGAATGTTAAGTTGCAATATATTGAGAAAGATATTCTGCAAAAATATGTTGATAATAACAGCCGACACCATCACTACAAAATCAATTCTGATATAAACTTTTTATCAAAACAAACCTATCTAGTTGTTAATTCATGTGGCATACTATGTCAAATCTGAACAGAGTGTTTTAAGAAACAAAAGATAGTTTACAGCGGCCTTCATCCAATCACTACATCCCGACAATATTCACTGGGATGCTTAAATTTCCTTGCAAAAGAACAGAGTCTTACATACATCTGCCGGCCGGCGTTCGGTAACATAATTAGAATTTTTCTTCGAACGATCTGATATAAAACAAATAAGAAGGAGCTTCCATTTTTCTTTGGACATAGAAAAAATGGACATCTTGTCTTTAAATAATATAGTCATGGTCCAGTGATCATTATGAAAATTGATACGCCCAAGTCTATTCTAAAGAATTGATTGAAATGCCCTTAATAGAAAGGAAATTAAACTACGGGTGTGATAGAATGTATTTTCAGGAAATAATTTAACAATGCATGACTCACCGACAGAAATAATTGTTGGAATCTAGGTTAAAGCATGGGGCTTCATTTTGACAAGGCTGCGGAGAGCAGGTATTGATAGCTGTCTGACAGTTTATGCCAGTATACAACAGCGGACAAGTACACCTGTAGCCATTGAGTTGATCTTCACATGTACCACCATTTTTGCATGGAAGGATGGCACAGTCATCAATGTTGGTCTGAAATATAACTGGAACTATTTACCATTAGCCTGTTATAAATGTCAATAAACCATACTTAGTTAAGATCTTTGTTATAATAACTACAGTCAACTCTCGTTATCTCAAAATCGGTTATCTCAAATTTCCGGTTATGTCAAACTGTTTTCTACGGTCCCGTTTTTTCCCCTATAGTTTCTATATAGGTCGACTCCGCTTAACTCAAATTCGGATGTGTCAAATTATCGGATATATCAAACTAAATTCTTTGTCCCCACACGTATAAAACTGTTGAAATCAGTTGGTCTATCTCAAACTTCAAATTGCTATAAGATGCAAAACGGCAACAATAGTGATTTTCACACCTACCGTGAAACTCGCGAAGATTTGGGCGCGAGTTTTATCGCCAATTATCGGCAATCAGGATGTCACGTAATTTAGAGAAGTGGTTAATCGATTATTATTTAATTAGCTGATTTAATGAACAACAATTTCGTTTATCAATTAACGCTGATTAAAGTGTTTCAGTTTGTACTTGTTGTTGTAACTGTTTTTGAGAACTTGTTGACACGGCCTTCTCAACTTGTAAATAAAATGAGAGGTCGCGTTAGTGATTTTATCTAATCTAATAACAATTTAAACATGCAAAACCACACAAACTTGCAAAAACTTAGTTTACAGTGGCAGATATAACAAGGAATTTTAGCCATTAGCAGTCATCGTGTAGCAGGTAAGATATTTAAGATTTACACAAACTATCCTTAAATTCGGATAACTCAAACTTCGGATATCTCAAACTATTTTCTACGGTCCCTTGAAATTTGAGATAACGAGAGTTGACTGTACATACAAATGATACAAAACATGTTGATACAGACTAAGCAGCAAACAGTGTAACCCTACAGTCAGCTCCCATTAAACCGTGGCTGATCTGGAAATAAAATATTTGAATAATCCTGATAAATTTGTATAAAACAGGCTAGGTTTAAGCAGTGAATAAGAACAGATGGCGTTAAAAGTACTAACAATGACAAATTTGACTGGTATTGTGTGTGTTGTTCTCCCAAAAGCTGAGATACAAAGGTAGGTGACGTATTTGTTCCTTGTGATACTAAAATAAGCCATGTTTTTGTTTTAAACAAAATAAAGAATATTTATATATATTTTCCTAGACTAAACCATGATTAGAATCCAAGCACAATCAACATAGCAATTTAGCTGTTATTGAGTTAAAATCCTTTCAAAAGTATGTCTCTTCAGCTAAGAAAGGGCAAGAAGGTTCGAGTTACGGTCTGGCTTAAACTTTGGATATAAGGTTGTCATCAGCCTGCGAGTGTTGTTCTATCAAAATGTCAGTCAAGAATATCTTTCTTTTCTAAAAATATCCAATCTCACCATACGGAACATTGATTTGTAAGTACAATGCATAAACAGAAATAACATAAAAATAAGTACATGGATGAGATATATATATTCATAAAAAAATAAAAAGCTGGTAGCTGGAAAAAAGTGTCGCTTCCAGATGTTTATTCAACAATTCAAATCCAAACCATCATATACCCTTGTAATAAAACGCATTAGTTTAACAAGTTCCCTGTAAACCTCGGATCTTGGACCAACAACTGAGATACAGTATACCTACCTACCTACCTACCTACCTACCTACCTACCTACCTACCTACCTACCTACCTACCTACCTACCTACCTACCTACCTACCTACCTACCTACCTACCTACCTACCTACCTACCTACCTACCTACCTACCTACCTACCTACCTACCTACCTACCTACCTACCTACCTACCTACCTACCTACCTACCTACCTACCTACCTACCTACCTACCTACCTACCTACCTACCTACCTACCTACCTACCTACCTACCTACCTACCTACCTACCTACCTACCTACCTACCTACCTACCTACCTACCTACCTACCTACCTACCTACCTACCTACCTACCTACCTACCTACCTACCTACCTACCTACCTACCTACCTACCTACCTACCTACCTACCTACCTACCTACCTACCTACCTACCTACCTACCTACCTACCTACCTACCTACCTACCTACCTACCTACCTACCTACCTACCTACCTACCTACCTACCTACCTACCTACCTACCTACCTACCTACCTACCTACCTACCTACCTAACGACCTCCTACCTACCGACCTACCTACCTACCGACCTACCTACATACCTACCTACCTAACCTACCTACCTACCTACCTACCTACGCTACCTAACCTACCTACCTACCTACCTACCTACCTACCTACCTACCTACCTACCTACCACCTACCGACCTACCTACCGACCTACCTACCTACCTACCTACCTACCTACCTACTACATAACCTACCTACCTAACTACCTACCTACCGTACTACCTACCTACCTACCTACCTACCTCCTACCTACCTACCTACGCCTACCTACATACCTACCTAGCCTACCTACCTACCTACCTACCGACCTACCACCTACCTAACCTAGCGATCGAGATATCTATATATATATATCTTACTTGACACAGGTCACCAGTGAATCCCACAGCACATTGGCAGGTGTAAGTGTTAATGCCATCTCTGCATGTAGCTCCATTCTGGCAATTATTGCCTGGCTGACACTCATTTATATTGACATCACAAGTATCACCTGTTAAAGAAAGAAATGGCCCTATCCTATTATTTTTAATATTCTACCACAAAATGCACAAGTAAAGATACTTTTTATGGCGCCATCTACCTGAAGTCGAGGTATAAAAATACATTTTATCAAATACATTTTTAAGGTAAATCACAAGATGCATTTGAGAGTTTGAGAGAAACTCAGTACCCTAATGACAGTTAATCAAGGGTGACTTGGCCAAACTACAAGATATCTAAAACTAGCATGTTGCACGTCTAGCCCTTCAGGGACATATTAAGTCTCACATTAAACTTTCTTGCCGTACCTTTTACGTTATGATATAATTCAAATAAACACAAACTGCTAAGCACCTGCTAATCACCGATAGATCAGGCTGAGGCAAATTGTGAAAATTTTGATCAGCCAGATCTTGCTAGGTGCTGTCGGATCAGAGCCCACATAGCTACCGGGTTTTCAGCAAAGTGAACTGTTACCTTTACATTAAGACGTTGGCCTTTAATCCTAGGTATATGACTGAGATGTTGCATATATATTAATCGATCTATGACGTTATTATCGTTTCGAAATAATTCCATGTAAAGAACATGTACAGTAACATACTTTAGTACAAGAGAACTATTTTACCTTGGTAACCCTGATCACAGCGACAAGTGAAACTGTTTTCTTCACCATCCACACATGTCCCATGTCCATTACATGAATTAGCCTGGCAATAGTTAACGTTGTGCTCGCACCACAGTCCCGCGTAGCCAACATTACAAGTACAAAATGCACTGTCACCACTGCTTCTACACTGACCATGTGCTCCACAGTTGATAATACCGGCATCACAAGGATCAGTCCTATTACAAGTGTTGCCTGAAGTTATAGCAATAAAGCTTTTGTGCATTTTTATCAGTAGTCAAAAAACTCATACTACCCTACAGTTTTTTGATACACTATTCCTGTATTCCTTGCTTGAGTGTACCTTGTGTTATACAACTACAATTTGTATACTTTTAAATTTCACTTTATTTTTTCCTTTTGTATTCTTTTTGTTAGTGGTACATCCATTTTTATTTTGAACTACATTTAGTATTTTAAAGATAAATAAGAAAGTAAAACCCATCTTTTTGTGTAAGGTAGTGATATTACTCGCTTATAATCATATTTGCAATCTTTTACCTTTAAATAAACTAAAGGCACCGATAAGATTTACATTTTCATTTCATCTTAAAATATAAAATGCTTAATTTCTTAAAAGTAAGGCTTATGTAATTAAGTAATCAGCCTTATCATGTGTGTAACTTTTCAATGTCTATGCATTAAAGTAGACACTTACTATGATTAGTTTGGCTCAGGCTACACTAATATTTATCAAAACTACACAATATTTAGCAATAGGTTTTTCCAACCATCGCATTTAGTAGTTGGCTAAGACATATATAACCTAAAGCTATTAACAAAAGTTACTGACTCGTTATAGAGGAAAACGACAATACCTGATATTTTACATTATTAACGCAACTTGTATCTCTTTATTTAATAAGTTTATATTTATACTTAGACTATGGACGAGCAATATAACAAATAAAACGTACTGGAAGTATATTCTTTAAAGAATTGTTTAGTATTTGTCATTTCTCTATTGAGATTTAACTATATTTCTTCATGAATACCATCATGGCTTCTTTGTGTAAACTTATGATGCATCTGCGAACAAATAAATTTGCCAGGTTATTCTGTTTTTCTTTAACATATGTTAACTTAATTAACGGCTAACAATCTATTGATGAAAATGTGGTCAAAATCTTACCACTCGTTGTATAAATAGGTCCATCACAATGACATTTGCCAGCGTTGTCGATCAGACTATTGTAGCAGAGGTTACCGGGACAGCTGGTTTGAGCACAAAAGTTTGGCGTTATTTGGCATCTCGAGCCTGAATACTGCGCTAAGCAGTTGCAGGAGAATCCATTTAAGTTGTTGACGCATGTCCCTCCATATAAACATTCTGCTCCCAGGTAGTTGCATTTATCTGGAATATTTTATTCAAATGGAAGCAATAGCCACACCTTGTTAATGTGAATAGGTAAATAAGAAAAGGTCCTATCAATTTTTTAAAGATATTTAAATCTAGTCTACCTCTAGACAAAGGCAAACAGGGTTGATGTGACAAAAACAGAGACGAGACATAACCCACAAAAAGAAAAAAAACATCAGTTACTGCCTTCAGTCGGCAAAAGGACCGATTGGGGTGCTTAAACCTGGTTTGTGAAGCGCTCCAACCTCGCACTTGTCGAAGGTTTTTCTATCAAACAAACAATTTAAATAAAAATATCTTGTCAAAGTGAAACAACTAACAGTAAGCACCTGCATCGGGAGTTTAAACAGATACAATGAACTTGTATACATACAAAATAGCTAGTAATAAAATAAACTTTCAACATATGTACAGTATGTACAGTAAATAAAAGCCACTGCAATTTAATGACGTCATACAATGCCATGACATCATATGCCAAAAGTGTCAAAAGTGAAATGTAAAAAATACGGAAAAATCATCGAAAAAAAACACAACAACAGCAAAATAAAATGTAGTTTTGTTAGGAGTTAACAGGTAATAAGTTTTAAAATAACATATTATAAAAAGTCTAGGATTTATCCACAGTTGGCATGTTTGTGTAATAAAGGTACAAAAAATCCCGATGTTATGCCTACTGTGCAATCTCATGTAAAGACTGCTCAAGTTGTCTCACCTATATAGGACACGACTGGAGAGATGAAGAGACAAGAAATCCATCAGTGACTGTCCAATTATGGCTTTAAGTCACTGCAAGTGTTTGACTTTAAAAGGGTCAATTGCAAGCTTTGCAGTACAACAAAGGTTTCCCAGGTTGTATCCATCAGCAAAAAATTTTCTGATAAGTTTTGTAAAGTGGTCAGAAAAATGTTTGAGACCCTGGATTTTCTTTAACTTGTATAAATCATTTCCATAAAATGCATGATTGCTTATGTATTTCTGCATAAGTTTTTTCACACTGCTATTACACTTAGAAGCAATAAAATCATTGCAGTGAATGAATTTTGAAAACGTCTTTCTTAACTTGTGAAAACGAAAGCCTAGCGGTAACAGTATAGAAGAAATAATCTTCTACCTTATTACAAAGTCGTGCAAACCTTGTAAGTTGTGAATATATATGTAAATGCCATAGGAGGTTACATGAGGAGAATCACTGTCAAGGTATGGATAATTCACAAAACAAAAGTTGAAATCATCTATCTTGTCATAGATTTTAGTTGAAATAGTTGACATTAGATTGAAAGACTCTATAATGTGGCTTTGGTTAGAATGGGATAAAGTTAACATGAAATCATGTTCAAAGCAGTATAAAAACAAAACTGCAATTAGTGGTGCACAGTGGGTACCCATAGGAATATCAATTACTTGTCTAAATAAAGTGTCACTGCATTTTATGTATATATTGTCTAATAGGATACATAGAGGTTCACAAACAACAAAATCTATTTTATCTGGCAGGCGATATTTCGGACCCTTAAAGAGTAATTTTCTTAATTTATAGTCGTTGATGATGTTTAAATCCCCAGTAATGATATGGTCAGAAGGTAAATAACAGAAAGGTGAAATTGAACAGTAACAAGAATCTTGAGAAGGATCATTTAGGTCAAGGTCTGCTACAGTTTGGCTGTAATTAAAAATAAGACCTATAATGGTTTTTTGTACTTATTACACCAGTTGGGATATTCAATTAGCCAGTTTGGATATTTAGTTAGCACCAAAGTGAGTTAACCAGTGTTGTCTACAATATAATTATAGTTGTGTATTTTAAATGAAACATAAAAATGGCACACCTATCGAAAAGAAAAAACACACTCTAAGCCTATTCAGTTTCAGATATTGAACTGCATTTTTATCACTCACATTACGAGCATTTGTGTACTCGTTCACTTTTTTTAAATACTGATTTGCTAATTACAGACACAAAAATACACTATATATGATGGTGTACCTTTTTTTGTTTTACTCAGTTGGTCACCCAGTCCTAAAGTTAACAGATTATGTGTATGTGCATAAAATGATTCCTAATTTATTTGTGTTTTACACAATGATATAGTTGTTTTTTTTCTATTACGTGCTATGTAATTATTCACGTAATCTTAAGCAAAACTATATTTGGGCATATAACAGATGAATTAACCATCCATCAGATGCTTGACTGATTGATTGTTCAATCTTTCAAATTATGAAAAGGATGTATACGACATTGTTCAACAAATGAGCAAAATGAACAGAAACACACTACGAAAATCATAATTATAGACTGATATCCATAGAAGTTTTTAAAAGGTGTACCATATAATGTTTTAATATTGTTCTAGGTATAATTTCAATCAATAACATCTAAATCGTTATTAACTGAAGGAAAGAATTACCATACACGTAGCGCTGTTAACTTAGTGTCAATATCTATATGCTGCAAATGCCCTTTAAACTACTTCTATTGGTTCATCAATAAGAATATATGACAAAGTCCTATGAGTATTGCAACATATACCAAACTCCGGAAAGGCTTATTTGGGACCTTCTTGACGAACAACAATATAAAACATATTTTCAAATGTAACAGGCTTATAATTATATTAATAATAATTAATAACTTAAAACTCATTGTATTTCATCTGTCGTGTTGTGCACTAGATTACTTACCAATATCTTCAGTACAGTTGATTCCTTTCCATCCAACACTGCAAGTGCACTCATACCTGATATTCCCAAATGGTTGGCAAGTACCATGAAGACACGGATTAGGACTGCATGGGTTTCTGGTAACTGTGCAGCTGTTTAAGTAATAAAAAAGAGACATGGATGAGTTGTATGTTGGGTTTATCACCCCATCAACAGTATTTCATTAATCTGGAGACATTGGCTCTTTGAAGATGATATACTGTTGACTTCACTGTGTATAGCATGCCTTGAACACCTGGCATGATACTACATCCAGTCAAATTCAAAAACATTGTTTATTAATGTTTAGGTTGGTTTTGTTTTCCGAGAAGGGAATTCGCGTTCGAGCGTGGGTGTAATGTTTTCTTACGAGCCTAAAGAAGTAAAATGTCTAATCCCTCATGAAGTAGGATTCGTTAGTAATGTGAATAAGTTTTAACAGCCAAAGGCACTAAAGCATACCAGAAGTGCATCGAGGTAACATCCAAAAACGAATGCAATTGCACATCTTATCATCGCATTATCTCAAATCTAAATTGTGCATGTACATATTTACCTTTTCATGTGAAAAACTCCAAGTCTCTAAGTTCTATTGCTTCTAATCCCGTGTTTATAAACTGACACAGATAATGGTGTGAAGTTTCGGAAGAAATTGACATTACCTCATGTGACGTCATAAGACGTGAACAAAAATAAAAATATATGATAAGGTCCTATGAGTATTGTAACATATACCAAACTCCGAAAAGGCACAGAACAAAGGTATTTCACATGCAAGCCAAGCGAAAAGTAAGAACAAATCTGTGATGAGTCATTTAAGGAAAAGAGCAAACCCGACAGTTACCGCCTTGGAACGGTCAGTCGGCAATATGGACCGACTGGAGTGCTTAAACCGGTTTTACAGAGCTCTAACCTCGCACTTCCTGACGAGTTTCTCAAATGCAAGCAACGAAAAGAAAAACGATCTATTTAAAAACAAAATGTCCATGCGCTGATATTTTCTATATGTTAAGACGAAAGTAGTGACGTCATTGAAAAACAATGTCCACATAGTGTTCAGAAAAGGAATATGGTATTATTTCGATTTGAAAAACAACACAAAAATGGTTGACCACAAATAAAATTAACTTTCTGAATCATGAACAAACATGACCAGAGACGAATAAATGGTTGTAGCATCCTGTTCATGTGAAGATGGAATTAAAGAACCAAAGTTCAACGTCCATCAGAGGAAATACACGCAACAATCCTAATAGGGTGAATTAAATGACAACATAGATTACATGCACGGGGAGATTTTTTACGACCGCCACACTGCACAAGTAACATTGTTGTGATCATGAATAAGAATATATGACAAAGTCCTATGAGTATTGCAACATATACCAAACTCCGAAAAGGCACAGAACAAAGGTATTTCACATGCAAGCCAACCAAAAAGTAAGAACAAATTTGTGATGTGTCATTTAAGGAAAAGAGCAAACCCGATAGTTACCTCCTTGGAACGGTCAGTCGGCAATATGGGCAAATATGTATGTCTAAGGAGACAATGTACATGCATCAATTGTCCCCGGACATGTTTTAAATGAACTGGATAATCATTATGTTGCATAGTTAAAAAAACACAAGAAATCCAGATTTGGGAATGCACAATGTCGTGCACACATATCATTCATTGGCCAGAAGAAAGGGTCGAAATAGGGAGTGCACTGCTATTAGAATGAATGAATGAAACAAAGGGACTTAAATACTTCTTCACTATTTTATTTTATCAAAAGCTGTTGTGCAACTTAAAACATAAATGTTTAAAACTCTAGCTGCCGCACGGAATTCATGCATTTAAAAAGTAGTCTATCCAGATGCGTGTAACAGGTGTGTCACTTGTGTTTGATAAAGTGTTATCACTGGCCTTAATATAATTCATGTCCATGATGATGGTAGGATAAAATTATTTGCTCTATGATAAGAAAACAATTATTTATAAATATTTAATGTGTTTTAAGTGATTTGATTCATAAGAGTCTATACAAAACAACTTCCTAGAGACTATAAAATACTTTCTTTAATCTCCTTTCTTATATGGTATACGTGTTTGTTTATTGTTGATTTTCATGATGTTTTTGCCAGATACATTGCACTTACACAAGTATGGTTATTATGCATATAATATTTGTTTAAGACCTCAAGGTCTGGGTATTACCAGTGGCACATCGCAGGTCAGCTGAAAACACAAAGGAAAAGACTCGCCTCGATGTGTAACCCATGCGGTGGGAGCCATGTAGTTAGTGGAGAATATTGTAAAAGAAACAGTGTTCGTGCACAGAGAGCTCAATTACTATTTGCTTCCGGGGCTATGTTTATTCCTATATAATATATTCTTGTTAAAAACATCTATTCTCTCTTTTGATGTGTCGGTTATACTCTTTTTTCAAATGAAAAAAAAGCTCCAAAATAAATCCTGGAATGTCGATACATGCTGGACATCTTGGCGAAGGTAAGACAACTTCACATAATATAAAACCTTATGTTGACAAAAGGGAAAGATCAGTTCACTGTCAAAGTGTAAAGTGGTGGAATTAATCACCTTTAAATTTTGTTTCGTGATGACCTACCTTAAACTGTAAGCCGAGGATGAACAAATAACACATTTACCCACCCCCACAAAACACACACACACACTTTGCCACAGTACAGAGAAGGTTTAAATACATACACAATGAAATATTGAAGAAGACTGACCATCCTAAATATTCATCTTAACAAAATAAGCAGGGAAACAGGTCACCATTACACTGATGGTAATTACAGAGTTTCATCCAAATGGTTACAAAATATTGGCAAAGAAGCCGGGGCATAACTGTGTTAACAGATGGACGGATGTCGCAATATGTATCCCAAACTTTCATTGTATGTATAACAATCTGAGACGTCAACAAGTACTGCTCAATCGATCACCAATACCCGAGGTTTAACATCTTTAAGCTGGTAACCAAAATAAGGCAGGTGCAAAATAAAATGCATGGTTAATACAGACTGAGTAGAATGCTAACGCGAATATTACAAGTGTGCTTTTGGCTAAAATATTTAATGAAATTCCACCAACCTTACCAGAATAAACAATCAAAGCACTCAGAAGGGCTATTTGGTTGGTGTAACTTAATTTGTAAGCGATTACAGGTGTTTGAACAATGATTCAAAATTATTCTTTAGTAAGTAAAATGTACAACGCATTGGAAATTGGAAAGCATGCAAATATTCAGCTGCAAATAAACATCTCTTCTAAATTAATATAGAATATGCATTAGGACAAGAGTTAAGTCAGAGTCACTAACATCCAATAATATAAACCATTTAATAAAATAGTAAGTACTTTCTATATGATTTTGCATTTTGACTTAAGTTAGGTCTTAGAAATCAGACAGAAATGTTAATACATGCTACCAGATTAGACCAAAATTAACTGAGAACTAATTTGTAATTAACTAATTCCTAAATTAACCCTGTGATCTGAATCTAAAAATCCAGAGTGCGCCATTCCTTCCCAAAATAGCAAATAGCTTTAGACTCAAATGCTGATATGATACAAATGACTTCTGACATTACAAAACCTAGTGTAGAGTCTCAGACGACAGCAAGGCACAGCGCGGGTTTTCGCATTCGTCTCGTTATAGATAATGCATGGTCAGTTGAACATTAATTCTAATAGCAGTGCAGTCCCCATTTCGACCCTTTCTTCTAGTCAATGAATGATATGTGTGCACGACATTGTGCATTCCCAAATCTGGATTTCTTGTGTGTTTTTTTAATTATGCAATATAATGATTATCCAGTTCATTCAAAACATGCCCGGGGACAATTGATGCATGCACATTGTCTCCTTAGACATACATATTTGTTCTGTACACACACTACTTCCCCACCAGGCATTAATAACTGACCACAAGGAGTCAAAGTCATGCAGCGTCAATCATGAGTGCTTCAGAAATCCAGCTTTCAACATCGCAAGCAACACCGCCCAAAACCGGGTCCCCAATCAAACCCTGTCATCTTGCACCTGATAAGACTATCCCAGCTTTTTCCATAAAATGTTATTTTAATTTGTTAATAAGCATGCCTTTCTCTCGCCTGCTTAATGTTTTAATTGGCTTGTATTTGGCCAATCAACCTATCAATGGCTTAATAGTCCCAAATAGGTAAATGAAATCGGATTAAATGAAAAGCGGATCATCTGATTGTATCAAGTGACATGTAGCTATTCTATTTTTTTCATTTTATTGCTGATCAACTTCTCTTACGATGCATCTTTTGCTCACTTTCAAAACTTTTTACAGAAATAATCATTTATAGTAAAGAGAATCGCAAACTAGTTAGACATCGTGTTCGTGTGAACTTTTTATGGATACATAATGTAATGTCGCATTTTAAAAGAAAAGCTTGCCTTATATTGAAAACGGAAGGACGAAGCAGCAAATATTGTAATATAGACTCGACAATTGTTGCATAAGGCTGTTGAATAGGCATTAAGACGCATCAAAATCTTATAGTCGTATAAAAAGCCTTTTGTCACAAAAAATCAAACTTTCTGTTGTCTCTGCTATCATTTTAAGGTTAAGTTTTGTTTATGTAAAAGCACACTTTGAATGGGTTGTGGTTGGTTTAACGTTCTGTGTTGTTTGCAAAAGCTGAAGGAATGTCTACGGCCCATAACTTAAGAGTTAAGCAAAGCTCAAACAAATAAAATCAGGCAGTGAAATTTAATAATTACTAAATCTATCTAAAATGCCCGATTTAAACGATTTTAAGTTTATATATTGTTCTTTTTCTTTAGTACGATTAATGTCTATGTATTTTCCCCTTGATCAGTCGATTGTAATAGCTAAATAAGAAAAGGTCCTATCAACATTTCCACAGATATTTAAATCTAATCTTCCACAGAGACGAGACATAACACACAAGTCACCGCCTTGGCACATGATTTTTGCCCCAGTATATGCACGGGCCTTTACATCGATCCAACATCCGACTCTGATATTGTTTGTAGTTTTGTACAGATAATCTTAGAGTAGAACTTGATGTACTTTATTGACAGGGTAACACTATTCACGCTGGAGAATGTTTTCAACTTAAACAAAATATAAAACACTGATAGAAGAAACATAATCATATAAATCGAAAGGATATATCAAAATAAATTATAAACTACATATAAGCTGTAAAATGAACGTAGATGGTAAACAACTGAGGACTCAGGTATGCGATCGGACAGTGGACCGAGCACTCGAGTACTTATTTAGTGCTTGTTGATATCCCTAAAAAGTATAGGAAGACATGTCATTTCAAATGTTGTTGCTTTTTAACAAATACTGTTTGTGTCAATTTTTACATCCAATGTTACATCATCGTTGGCAAATCAATGGACAACAATGGTACAGATAAACCTAGGCCAATTAGCATCACCAAAGATAGATCAATGTCACTATGATGGTCATAAATATGTGATTGCGAAATATCGGCTCCTTGACTGTGATTTTACTAATCTAACCCCTTTTTAGTTTCCACATAATAAACCTTTACAACACAACATCTGTTGCTGTGTCATTATACACTTATTGCTAGGGCTCTTGCGTTTATGTTCTGATTGTGTATGTTAAAAGTCTGCTATGTTCTGAGCATAGTGAATGCGCCCATATACCAAGCCTTGGCCAATACAGAGTTGGTCTAATTTATTAAAGCTTTGCTAGAATTAAAACTCTGTTATGTTCATAAATCACCACCAACATAGTTTACTGTCAATGTGGCTAGATATAAATACATAAACAAATAAATTAAATGTGCAGTTTCCTTATACTTTTATTATTTAAAACTATTGTTAAGACAATTATAAAAACGTTTGTCAAAAAGCACCAAAAAAATAACCATCACAGGATTAACATATGAAAACAAGTATTCCCCATACAGCTGAATATTTATCTAATGAACATACAACATTTACAGTTGGCTTTGTTGCTGGTGAGCTGTTGCATTATATATTGAAACGTCTTGCCTGTCGTTCTAAGCAAATAACTAAAAGATTTATATTGCTGTTCAATAACTGTTGCAATGAAAGTACTATGTTTAGTTTTTTAATTTTTATTTTGTAAATGAATTTTAATTGTATAATTTGTGTTAAATGTGATTACAAATTCGTTACATATTATATTCAATGTCTAAAAAAATAGAGACAGTGTGGTGCAATAATTTTATATTTTGCAGCAGCAACTTAAATGTTTTATCGTATATTTTTGGGCTATTGTGAAATTAATAATTTGACTATCAATGGCTTGGTAAGTTTTTAATAATGCACAGTAATCAGAAACAATAAGAAAATCGTGTTGGATTTGTAAACGATTTATTACATATTTTGGATAGCTTGAGTCACGTCAATCAAGTAACATGCATGGTGTGTTTTTCTAATGCTATAATTTGTTTCTAAACAATACTCAATAGCAAAACACTTCTCCTAAAGACGATATACCATAATATTTGGAGTTTTCTTATTTCTTAAAAATGGATACCTTAAATACCAATTTTAGAAGACAAAATATCCATAAATTCAAAACTGGATGGAGAAGTTTTTTTTAAAACTAAGACAAACATGTCTACATTTTCAAATTCTGTATTTTTTCTATTTTTACACTTGCTTTACCTTAAAGCGAAACCCGTCAAAAATGACGACCCACTTAACCTGGATTTTGTACTGCTTATTGGTAACTTCAGTATGAGCAAAGATTAGTACTTACTACTGCCCAGTTAGTCCTCCGCTCAGGGGACAGAGACACTGATAGCCTCCTATCTTGTTCATGCACATTGCCGACGCATCACATTGATTAGATGTACACTCATTTATCAAGTCCTGCTCACAGTCAGTACCCGCGAATCCTGAAATCATTAGCAGAACAGAAATAGCACTAGCAAATCTATACCCTTCAAAATAAACTGGAAAAAATATCTTCACTGGAAATTTAAGGAAATTTTTGTTCATTTAAAGAAAAGTATTGTCATTTAAAGAAAAGCATTGTCATTTAAAATATTATCAAATATATTGATTTATAGAAGATGCAGCTTTTGGAAATGGGACGATCTATATTTGTGGTATGACAAGCAGCTTAACTGAGCTGGTCTTTACCAGTTCCAATTATCTCTCTGTTTATTTTTAAACATACACATATTTGTTCCGCTTTGATGTTTTGTTTGTGAAATACGTGACGGCGACCAATTATGGTCATTACAATGACGTCAAGTATTTTTTGTGGATGAAGACAAATGTCTGGGTAGAACCACCGGTGCACCACATTTTAGTTAAAATACCTCCCATTAAGTCCTTCTCCCTGTATCAAAGTTTATATCTAACACAGAGGGGGACTTAAAGGTTATGCTCTCAAGTCAGTGTAAACACAACAAACATTATAAAACTGATAAACAGACAAATATATATGGTTTACTTGAATGACTTACTGAAATCATTTCAAAAGATGAAAAAGCTTCTACTATATATATGGTATCTATAACTATCAAAACATGATAGTTCATAATAAGGAATATTTTCAGCTCCCAGAGTTCATTCGAAACACAATATCTATTTGCCTACTCAGTTTGTGATTAGCTGGCTAAACTATTATGCTTCAGCTGTTAACCAATTAAATGTCAATTAAGCATCTATACTTCTTTAAATAAGACAATGAACCCAAAATTAATTACAAATATTATTTGACTTTGTTTTCAACAGCAATTAGAAAGTATTGAGTCGAAAGTGCTTTTGTTTGGATCAGTTAATTTCATGAATTATATTCTAACGAATACATTTACAACAAAATATTGTTAAGCCACATAGCCTAGTGTTTTGAAAGTTGATCTTGTAGTTAGTATATCATTAAAACAAACCATCATGAAATGAGTATCCGCACCTCCTAAAGGCGTTATACAAAAGGTTGCTTACCGGTAATACATGTAAAGATAGCATTTCTCTGACAATGTTTCAGAATAATTCTGGATTTACACATACATTCCTTTCATAAGCTAAGACAACTTTTATCACTTCAATTAGATATTGAAAATATTGACTAGTGTATAATCAATTTAAGATATATTCTTTATTGTTTACCCGCTTTAAGGGTTTCCACTATGTATATATCAAGTCTTGAAATGCTTTGTTTTTCTCTGACATAATTTGAAACTCACTTATTGTCTTAGATAAAACCCGGGTAGAATGTGTTTTCACTTGTTCTGATCCCTCGGTGACAAGACATGTGTTGGCTGATTCTAAAAATTAACTAATTAACAAATATTTGTATACCTAGATTGGAAACACCTCAAGCAATGAGCGTTCAATTATAACTTATGCACAAACCTGGTATATCAACAAGTAGTTGTAGCAGAACCTTTCCAAAAAGAAATGAGGCACACTTGAAAGAAGCTGGCATTCCCGGACATTGTTCCTCATATGCAATGGGTATGAAAGCCATCACAGACAAGCAGTTAAAAGCTTCTGTCCCATCATATTTGTGAAACGTGACGGAATAAGGGATGAAACATTCAGAGAAAGATGTGTACTCATCTGATCATGTCTCTAGTTGGCTTACCAAGTACTGTTTCTCTTGGCAATGTGTCACCAATTGATCAATATGCCAACTAGCCTATTATTTCACAGGGATTTACCTCATTTAGGATGGACGGTTAAAGTGACTTCTGTATAGACGCCTGCTTCTTAGTAGAGGAACAATGAAATGTATTTTACTGCATTGCATATGTGAGAAATTTAACTTGTAATATTTGCAGGTGTAATGAGAGCAGGATTAAACTTTCAATGAGTCATCATATTTTCAAAGAGATGGTCTTAATGTATAACATCCCAAAATATAGCATATATAAAACAAAAGCTAATAAATCTAAAAATAAATTATTTACCAGATCTACATTTGCATGTGTAAGCTTCAGCACTGGGTCCGGGGACACAAGTGCCTCCATTTTTACAAGGATCGCCTTCACACTTGTGGTGAAATTGGGCACATGTATTTCCAGAATAACCGCTATCTGTCAACAAACAACAAATTACATGATTTTATCCTCAAAAAGCAATTATCCATTAAACTGATTATTATAAAAAATATTTTTGTTATTTTTCATCATTTAGTTTTGTTGGACAAATTCTGTGAAATATCAAAACAGTTTAAACATGATTGTATAGGTATTATAAGATAATAAATATATATAAATATAATATAATAAAAGCAAAATGATTAAGCCCTCATGTGTTGTGTAATTGGAAAATGGGCTCAATAACAAATAATTGGACATAATTAAGCTTAGTTTATATGATAATAAGTCAAAGAAATACTTTATATATAATGAGTATATCTGTTTATATCTTTTATCATATTGTCTCTTTAATTTAATTGATGTACAATTAACGATATAAACATTACCACAAGTGCAGTGTCTGCGATTAAGTCGAAAAGCACACTCTCCATGGCCTGAGCAGTAAGCCCGATTACATTGTACTGGAATGAGAAATGTTATAAACAGTATAGTTCATATCTTATTTTATACCTCAGTTTTTGCTTCTAAGTATAATAGCAGTATGAAAACACTGATGCAGAAAGGCATAAGCCATCCTGCATTTTATGGAAATGTTTTATACAAGTTAAAGAAAATTAAGGGTCTCAATAACTTTTCTGACCACTTTACAAAACTTATCAGAAAATGTATTGCAGACGGTTACAACCCGGGAATCCTTCGTTGTACTGCATTGCTTGCAATTGACCCTTTTACAGTCAAGAACTTGCATTGCTTTTAAATTACACTATGACCGGACAGGTCGTTGAGACTATATGAAAACAGTGACTTAAAGCCATAATTGGACAGTTACTGTTGGAATTCTTGTCTCTTCATCTCTCCAGTCGTGCCCTATATAGGTGAGACAACTTGAGCAGTCTCCATACCCTTTACGTGAGATTGCACAGTAGGTATAACATCGGGATTTTTAGTACCTTTCTTACATATAAAATGCCAACAGCGGATAAATCCTCGGCTTTTCATGAACTGTTTATTTTACTTATTAGCTCTAACAATACTACGTTTTATTTTGTTGGTAGGTTGTTTTCTAAATTTCGTTGTTTTCTTTCGTATTTTTTACATTTCACTTTTGACACTTTTGGAAAATGATGTCATGGCATCATTTAAAATGATCTTGTTATATATCAGCGCCTGGGCTGTTTTATTTGTTCTTATAATATATCAGCGCTTGGGCTGTTTTATTTGTTGCTATAATATCTTATAATATATCAGCGCATGGGCTGTTTTATTTCAAAGTGATTTCCCGTTTGGGATTACGTTGCCGAGGCTTTTATCTACTGTACATACTGTACATATGTTTATAGTTTATTTTGTTGCTAGTTGTTATGTATGTATATTAGTTAATTGTATCTGTTTTAACTCCCGATGCAGGTGCTTACTGTTAGTTGTTTCCCTTTGACGGGATGTTGTTATTTACACTGTCTGTTTGCTAGAAACACCTTCAGGAAGTGCGAGGTTGGAGCGCTCCACAAACGAGATTTAAGCACCCCAGTTGGCCCTTTTGCCGATTGACCGTTCCAAGGCGGTAATTGATGGTTTTTCTTTATGTGTGTTATGTCTCGTCTATGTGTTTTTTTTCACATTTACATTTACCTTGTTTGCCTTTGTCTACTGGTAGATAAAATTAAAATATCTGTGAGAGTTTTGATAGGACCTTTTCTTATTTACCTATCCAGCAGTACACCATGAGTTTAAATGAAATTTAAATGAGGTAAAATAAAAAAAAATGTCCTTATATTGCTCACGGAGTGCTTTAACATTTAGCCCTTTTGGCTATGTTTTTGACAGATCAAAATTCTTTTAACAATTTTGATACAAGGCCGTCAAAGAAATACAAAAACCTTAAATATCAAAGCTCCAGCTCTTGTGGTTTCTGACAAGATTTCCTAATTAGCCATTTAGGGGAAGTGTCTACACCCTTGACAGCCATGTTATTTGACTGATCAATATGTTTTGAACATTTTGACACAAGAACACATAAGATACGTATATACCATAGATTAAGGCTCTAGCTCCTTTAGTTTCGGACAATAAAATCTCCAAAGTTTACCAGCCTTATATGGAATATGGTCACACCCCTGGCGGCCACGATTTTGATGGATCAGAATTATTTGAACAATCTTGATACAGAGCCAGCGAAAGAACATATATACCAAATATTATGGCTCTAGCTCTAGCTCTTGCATTTTCCAACAAGAAGATTGTCTTAGTTTTGCTATGTAGCCACATATGGAAAATGGCCATACCCCTTGGCAATTTTCCATTCCCCCTGTCGACTCAAGCTGAATTTGGCCCAGCGGTTTCAGAGGAGATGTCATTTGAAAATATCACAATAGCTCACCCTGAGCAAAAGAATAAAAATGACATCAAAAAAGGTGTCTACGACAAAAGACATCAATCATAGCATTACAGTGCAAAAAACATTTTTATAATTTATTATCATTAAAATTTGTCAAATATTGCATGAATATAAGTACATTAAAATAAAACAAGTATTTATCTAGTCTGGACACAAGCAATAATTTTAGAATATTTAAGCCGAGTTCTGATGTGATGTGTTTCTAGATCAATTTTTCTATGATATTTCTCCTCTCATGAACTTAAAGAGTAGCATAAAGTCCCAAATTGTAATGGTATAAATAACGCACAAAGTGAGAATAATTCATACTCCTTACATGTTATAGCAACACAGCCAGCATCAGAGGTAGTTCCAGTTGAAGTGGTTGTCATACTGTAAGAACACCTTGTACATGACCGTCGTCCTGTAGCAGTTTGATAAGACCCCAGGGGGCAAGGTCTGCAGGAAGTGTCGGCAAATCCAGTGAGGGAATATTGACCAGCAGGACATGGTGCTAAAACAATTAATATATTTTATTAAATAATAACTAATAAGTATTTAATTTTACTTAAAGTAATTTTATTTTCACAGAATGATGAATAAATATTTAGATGGTTTAATTTGTACTTATTTTGCATGAACTCTTTTCGAGAGTGAACAATATGCTGACAATAAATGACAAAATGTTCTTTGAGAGAAACAAATGTACTGAGCCATGCCTGAAACAGCAATATTGGCGAAGTACTGAACATTTTGGTGCATGCATTAACAGTTTAGTGTACAAAGAACCCTGTTTTAAAAAAGTCATACTTCATCACTGAATTAAACCTTCTTCTGAAAAGGTTGTTTATATTCAAAGCCCGTAGAATCGTGAAATATGTTTTAAAACTCAGTTTATAGAGGAAAACTCACTGCATAGTGTTAATATTAATTCTATGTCACGAGAGTGAAGTTGTTATTAGGTTGAGTCTGTTAAACGTTTTTTAAACAAAATCTAGTAAGATAAAATTGCTATCAACACATATGCAGTTAATTATTGTATAAATTATATGCTATTCACCACTTTATCAGTTGAATTATGAAATATCGATCAGTAGGAGATACAGAGACATGTAGACTGAGAAGAAAATAAGCCACGTCCACATGTGTACTACCATGCACAAGAATATGTGTCAAGTTTAAAACTATCGGCCATAGTTTTCAAGTATACATGGATTTGACTCTCTTGAAATGATCCAATAAAGTGATAAAATAATGGATGGATAATCATAAATCATGTTAGGTGGCTGGATTAATTGAAGAAAGTGTACATGGAGGTAGAGATAATGATTGCTTTACTCAACAGAATAATACTCTCGAATAAGTAATGAGTTTGTCTGAGATAGTGCCATTCTTAAACAGTAACATGAAGTACTGCAGTTGTTAAAAGGTAGCTCATGACATGTGTTGTAGACTACTGACACGTGTTTTCTTCTGGCAATCAAAATGGATGGAAGGGGGCTCTCTGTATGAGAAAGTAATAGAATGCCATTTTATAATGACATTTTGCTTGAAATGCCTTAAATATATTAACAAACACAGAGGGAGTGGAAATAACTGTAAAATAAGGTTAACTATTTACTTTTCATTTCTTCTCTGGTTTAAATTTAGTTGAGTCCACATTAGATAAACACAGATGGAAACATTCCATGTGCGGTTTTACACATTTTAAAAATGTAGTCCAGCAAAAACTGACATAATCACTAGTGACGAAATCAAAATTGACGATATCAGGAATAAATCCCGGTTTTTCATAAGTAGACTTATATAAAAAAGCCATAAGCCTTTAATGTGTTATAAAATCCTAGCATATTGTTCAAGATCCTACTTTGTAGACGACCTGATGGAGCGTGCAATAGGGATTGTTTATATATATTTTTCAACCAAATATGTATGTGTATGTGTATGTTAATCCTACTTCAAATTTTATGTACTTTAGATAACAAATATTTGTTAAGGTATAAGTCTAGGGTTCACACATTGACTGTTTTTTTTACACAGTTACATCAGTGAATAACACGTCAGAAGCATGGTCAGAGACTAATATTGATATGTTCAAAAGTGTACACAAATGTTGAAATATATTTCAATTAAAATATATTTCAAAAAAATATTTGAATAACCAGAGAGCTAACACATGTGCATATAGTAATAATAAAATGTACAGTTAAGACATTAGAGACATAAGTGGAGAAACATAAAGAATATAAAGAGTGCTTTGAATAAGTAAATAAATAATTACTTTTCTAAAATCGCAACAAGATAATTTTGAAATAGTAAGTAATTGCTTGACATTCATACAATAAAATATCACTGAAATGTGACACATAATGTGTCATCTTTAGGAAAGGCTTGACTTACCAGTATTATTTCTTATACATATTTTTAAAACTTACCAAAACACTCTGTTAGAGATTTTGCACCTTTCCTGCCTACGGTTGAGTATCCTGCTGGGCAGTCAGTACACAAGGTGGGTGAAGTGAAGTATTTATTTTCAGGGCAATGAAAGCATTCACCAGAACCCGTGGTTGAAAAGAATCCCACAGGACAGGAGTCTGAAATAGTCACACAACAATTAAAGCTCTTTATTGTAGAAATTGAAACATTAATGGAACAAATGTTATCATGATATAAAACACAACTGTTAACAAGTAAATCTACTATATGGTTGATTTAATTTGAATCTAAACAATCAGATGTCACTTTATAATATTAGTATTTATAATATCAGATGAAATAGTATTAATGTTTATAATGAAAATGATTAACCTAAGCATTAATTCTTTGGCACAATACTTGTACATAGCATGAAACACCATTTATAAGGGATTATCATAAATATTACAGTCACAATATCATTGAGATTGTTGGTTGCACATGTACAACTACAAATAAAGATTATGGCTTCAAAATTATGTAGTGTGTTGAAGTACTTTAAAATATGGAAATTATGCCTGATAACACGAAAACACAGACAGACCACAGACGGTCAGTACGACTGCAATAAACTACCTTTCAGTAGCTAAACACTATTTATGGTAACAGAAATAAAAAATTTCAAGCAATTAAATATGTTAAAAGGCATACTTATGCAGGCTGTTTTTGCAGAATTAGGTTGCTGTCCGATAGGACAATCTTTGCACTGTGTCTGGCCAGGCAGATCTTGCATCCGACCGTCAGGACAGCTAGTGCATTGACTGGTTGTACTGCTGTATAATTGGCCAGGGCTGCACGGAACTGGAAATATACAATCATTTCCAAAAGAAAACATACAAGCAGATGTTGTGAGAATTCAAGATAAAATTTTAATTTAAAATTTATAGAGGTAGAGCAAAACTTAACGCAGACCTTTCGCCATACAGCTGGTCAGATGGAAAATCTGTTTAGTTTCACAAGAATGTTGCGCCCCTTCTAAACCCTACACCTAAGCAGTAAATGACAGGCATGCTAAGAGAACATACTTTGCCAGCAACGACTAAATAATGTCTTTATCAAAAACGCAATAAGCAGCTTTGTTTCCATGTTAAGATTTTGCTATAAAGTACAATGACAATTTATACTAAGAACAAAGGCCTGTAAAGAGACTTATCATTTACAATCTTTATAAGTTTATCTTTTGAAAATACTGATAATATTATTCTCTTAATTATCAGACCTCTTCCAAATAGCAAGCATTAACTACTTAATTGTTTCTATTCGTGTGCAAGTTGATTATGTTCTGTTAACTCACCACATACACTCTGTCCATCTGTACTGATCATTGTGTACTGTGGCTGGACGCAAGACAACTCAAGCTCTGTTTTTTGACTGATTGTTGGTAATACACGTATGGCTTGTATCACTTCTGGTGTGATGCAAGTAAACGATTGATCTGCTAGGTCGAATGTGGTTGCCGTAATGACGTTCCTACATGTTGTACCATCAGTCCTCGAAGAGTTCCCTTCCACAACAAAGGAGACTTTATACTGAAGAGGTAAAATGTGAGTGAAGTATATATAATATAGCCACAATAAAATAAAATTAGATTGTACCTCATAAGTGACGTGAAAGAAACATGTAAATAAGTTATACTGTTAACTTAGAGGACTTGTAAGGCTTAAAAGAGAATATTTTTATAATTAATTTAAAAAAAAACTGAAATGGTTTGTATGCTACACCTTTTTGAGCAGCAATAAAAACTTTTATGCTAATAAAACACGTTCGTTAACAGATAGTTTTGTAGAATAACTAAGAAAGATTGCTTGCCAAAACAAGCGATTAGCAAAGCGTTATCAAAGTTGACCTACAAAACAGATAAGTTAATTTGTAGAACAATATCTAAAATACAATTAGTCATAAAAATGTGTCTCATATAAGAAGAAATATTTTAATGTTTTAGACAAAACTTGTACACTTAAAAATAATACGAATTATCATTATTGTTTTAAAGCTTATGTGTAAAATAAATAACATGTTTTAGGTGTAACTCAGCAAGATTAAATTCATAAATTTAAAATTAAAGTGTAAACAAGGCTACAATTCAGTGTAAATATCTCTTCAGCAAATGGCTAGTCTAGACGTGTTTACACATTTAAGGACTGTTTTTTGCCATTCCAATAGTCAAGGACCAATGCCCACATGTGTGATTAAGACTTTAATAATGTGAATCGTTGTTGTTTTCATTACAAATGAGAATAGGTTTGGAATTTTTACACTGTGGTCTTGGGTCAGTATTTCCTAGTTGTTCAAAGGTTTGACAGCCAGACTGACAATGCCGTAATATTTATACTCGATTTTTAGAGAAAAATTGTGAAGAAAATGTTTTTAGATGTTACAGTTAACTAAAGTAGAAAATGTACTATTACAGTGTATCTTTTAAGAGTCATTGATCATTTTAATAATGCATATACATGGCTGCAGGTTACCGTTCAGGCCATTAATAATGGATAGCATTTACATATATACATTCATAATTATTGACACACAATTTTACAATACAAGATGTTATTTTAAAATTCACAAATCGAAAATCAGGAAAGAGACAATTCTGAAAAAAATATATATACAGGATCTGACACGAGTTGTGTCATTAAATACAAACATATATTAAACGAGTTCAGGAGATAGGCTTAGAGCTTCTGGCTTATTTTCATTTTCCTGGAGGAAATTTATAAAATTTTGTATTCAATGACAACAAGTGTCAAATTCTTTTTATCACATGATTTTAGTCGCCAATATATGATTTTATGAAAATTTTTACAACAATACTTGGTGAAATCCTGTATTAAACAATCCCGTTATGACGACGTCAATGACATCATCAATCAAAAAGCTGTATTAGACTAACGCAATATAACAAAATATGTAATGAGTGTATTGAATAGAAAGCAGGGAGCATTACACAAACAGTGCAAATCAAAGGATCAACTGTACAGAATACTTTATACCTACTTTTGTGACTGTAGATGTAGCTATTGTCAGTGCGTATACACTAGAAACTAACCAACTACTAGAACACTGCTGTCTAAGTTTTGTGGTAAAGGAGGATACACTAGACATTAAACTTTCGTTGAAACTCGCTAAACACAGTATGTTGTCGTCCTCTATTTCGTATGTCACTTCAACCTGAAATCTTTGTTTTGGTGGCACATATGCTGTAATAGAAAATGAACACGCTAAGCACACCCAAATTTTCTGTATTTGATCATATAACGCACAGGGTCTTTTTATTCTCCACTGACACCTAACACATGCATCTGTAAAAATAGGTCATTTGAATACAAACATATAGGTCAGTACATTATTTAGGCAATTACCTATTCTAATGTAGTAGATGGAGTTTATAATATTTACATGTTTGCATACATTAACATTAGCAACATAATGCATAACATACATACTGACTTTGAACTGAACTGATTTTGAAGAGTGTCTACGAGCTAATCACTATTGCTTTGACTAGACCTTACAGTCATATGCATCTTGTTTAAAACTGTTTTGTACTGATAAAATCGTTTGATGGGAATATATATGTTTTACATATTCAATAGTATTTAGCATTAATACAAACTTTTAAACAAGACAGATTCCTTTACGAAATATAGTGTTAAGATATTTATGGTTTATATTTTATTTACTTACGTAAGCAGTAATCTGGTGAGGCAAATGCAAAGCTTGAAGAACTTGAGCACAAGAATGTCTTCATAGTAGAACCATCTCGATATACAGCCCCAGACCTACAGGTTGACTGGCAGGAAACAGCTGATCCAGGGCCAGGATCACAGATGCGAATAGCGTTATTGTCAACATGTATCCTGTTACTGAAGCAGGCTCCAGCTAAGATCAACAACAAATATATGTTTTGTCTTGTCCTGTTCACTGCTTTAAAAAGAAGACATTGGGAGACCTCAACAAACAACACGGAATTGAGGAAATGACAACTACCGAGTGAATATAATAATATCCTGTACATATTTTTGTGTTAGATGTATCATCCCTTTTCAAACTATATAAGTCCACTTTAAATGTTGTGGACATAGGCAAAAGGTAATGGGTAGCAAATCAAGACCACTTGACCTGTTTTACAGCCTAACAGTAGGTCACTATCTCCCTCTGTTGGTTACATAATGCGAAAACTTTTGTTTTCCTCCTCACCCTGAAGCGGATTTATTAAAAATTTCATTTAGCATTGCATCTTCTAACCATGTTTATATCAAGATACAAAAAGTTGGAAGCTTTTTCTGTGACATTGTGAATCTGCCTGTCATTTTACTTCAAATAATGTACATATTTAGAACTATTTTAGTTACACTGGAGACAGGAATAGTTAAATTGTTAAGTCGGCTGGTTCCTGTGTAAAGCAGCAACTCTGCATTACCTGTCAGAGAATCTTGGTAAATGACCACTGGTTTTATAAGTCAAACTAAAGGTCTCTTCCAATTGCATCCTACAATCATGAAAGAATTATGTTGAATTGTCAATTTTGTGTTTATTTCGTTGCCTGTCCTGAAGAGATATTAATTGCAAATGGCAAAAATCTAAGTAGTTTATATACAAATTGCTTTACAAGAGGATTCTTGGCAATGTAATAATTATTCTTTACCTACTTTTTGTGTAAGCTAATAACCACTGTAGTTGTGGGAATTATGGTCACACAACGATGGCGGCAAGTGATTGGTCTGGGAATACCTTATTTGCAGGTGTTGATTATTTTGGCAAACAATAATGGGGTACATGAATTAAGAATTAATAAAGCGGCAAATTCTGTCTGAAGCACAAAAGATATTCGTAAGATACATGAATAGTATTAAATATTTTAAATGTGTGTGTGTGTGTTGGTTTATCAAGTACCGCATTCAGTTTATTTATAGGGTATCAAGCCATTAAGTGCATTATAAATAAGGTTGGGTTGATATTTTATACTCAGAAAGCTAATTTTCCAGATATATAGTCTATTTCTAGATAACATTGCATTCATAACAGACATTGTGACATAAAATTACTTTGAAACTTTTCAACATTACAGCTTGTCTTAAATGGTAGTGCAGATCGCTTTACTATAAAATGTTGATCAAATTGTTTTTAATAGTTAAAATTTTCCAAAATTTATGAAACATTACGCAGACAACATTTACTAACCATAATTTTAAAACAAAACTTGCGTTTAAACTTTTTACACCCCACGTGCTATTTCGCAGTTAAAAGTCACATTATGAGACTGACTAACATATAGACAAAGTAACATTTCAGTGGGGAAATAATAAAAATGATAAATTATTATATGCAAACATTATGATACACTATGTATTATATAGTATGCCTGTTCTTTAAAATGGGAACATGCATATATCAGCCATACCCTGAAATCGAGCAACAAATGGACATTTTGTCTCCCTTCCAAGCTCATCCCTGCGAGTTGCGACCACTGGCTCGTGGGATCCAATCTTAGTGTAGCTGGCTGACACTGTACTGGGTAATACAGATGAATTTTGTTCGGTCCAAAATGTTCCAACAACGGACGGTACTGCTGACACAGTCGTTGTTGTTGTAGTTGTTACAGGCACATTCAATACTATTGTTGAAGGGCAGTCCAGGGAAGGTCTGTTTGTCCTGTCTATTAAATATTAGCATGTATTATAATATAAGTGTCAGAAATGCAAAACTAAGTAATATGCAGTTGTTAACTACATGTCAGCTTCATGTCACAAATGATAGAATATAATGAGTCCATATATAGGGAATGGTAAAATGTAAATAATCCACCCTAGAGTGTTTAAGGTAAGGAGATGTTGTTTTTTCTTTAGGCTAAATCATCCACTCTGTGGCATGTCACAAGATGTTGACTTAATGGAGAGACTTAATGAAGAGGTACCATGGCATATAGCGAAAACTGTTTGTCAGAATCGTAACGATACTGGTACTGTCCTGATCACATCCGGTAACCTTGCGGCAAATCCTGGTTATATGCCAGTGAACATGTGATGTACACTGGCTGTGAATGGATATGATCACTTTTAGTTGTGTTTTTTTTATTTCTTGTGTGCATCATAATTTATTTCTTTAAATCTACTACAATAGCTTAAAAGACAAATGAGAAAAATACTGTACATGGCAAAACTGCAAAGTTGTCATAAAAACATTGCACACTGTTTGTTCATATGCTAACCCTGTCCAAAACGAGTCATTCCGTCATCAACATGGGGTCTATCTGATTTAATCAAAGGTGTAAAAGAATGTTTCAACTCAGCAATGTTGTGCATAAACCCTAGCATGTCCAGAAGCAGCAACAGTTATAATTGATGCGTTATATTTTCATGGAATAAAAGAATTACGATTGTCAAAGTAGAAAGGTGTATATAAGTTCCCCATTTTTTAACATTTTAAATTATAAAGTTTTTGAAGAATGAAAATATCTAATTTGAATTTATATAAAACCCATTAAATTCTTACACTATTTTATATTAAAACACTGCCCACATGAAACAGGTGTTTAAATGTATAAGGCTCACTCTATTATGATACAGTGCCAAACATTCAGCATACTTTTCTACTTTTTAATATTTTTTCTTCCAGATATAAGTTTAAGATTAAATTAAGGATATTTTTATTTACTTTTATTTTTAGTTTCACACAAAAGTTGTTTAATTTTTAATAAATACTTTATTGAATATTGTGAAAAATAATAATGCCTTTTTAGACCTAGTGGTAAAACTGTACTTTTGGCTCCTTAATTAAATAATATTGATTTTAAAAAATAAGAAGAAAATTCATTAAAATAAGGAAGTAGTACAAGTCCTGTCAACATTGCAAAATATACTAAATTTTGAAACAGCACAGAGAGAGAGACAGAGGGACAGAGAGACAGACAGAGACAGAGAGAGGCAGAGAGAGGCAGAGAGGAAGGGAGAGAGAGAGAAAAAGAGAGAGACAGAGAGGGAGGGAGATAGAGAGAAAGAGAGAGACAGAGAGAGACAGAGAGGGAGGGAGAGAGAGAAAGGGAGAGACAGAGAGAGACAGACAGAGAGAGAGAGACAGAGACACAGAGAGAGACAGACAGACAGACAGAGATAGATAAAGGGAGGGATAGAGAAAGAGTGAGAAAGAGAGGATGAGAAAGAGAGAGAGAGAAGGAGAGCGGGAAAGAGGGAGGGATAGAGTAAGAGTCAGAGAGAGAGAGAGAGAGAGGAAGATAGAGAGGGGGAGGGAGGAATAGAGAAATAGTGAGAAAGAGACAGAGAGGAAGAGAGAGAGAGAGAGAGAGAGAGAGAGAGAGAGAGAAAGAGAGAGAGAATTGAAATGCATGCCGTAAATTACTTCTATTTAAGATACTCTTGTTAAATGGAATCAAGTTTTAAGCGCGGGTTTATGAACAAAACAGACAGATATAAATAGTTTTAAATCTTAATAGTAATTAATCATTGTTACTGTCCACATAGAAACTAGTATGAAAAGAAATATCTGTTTAATAACTGCTTTCAGGAATGAATTAAACAACAGAATGTGTAACATGTTATAAACTCAAGTACGCTGTGTTTGACCTAATATCAAACTAATAGAAATTATAACATTTTCAAACATTTTTAAAAATAAAAAATAAAAAATTAATTCAAATAAATGCCCTTATATTGTTCGCATGTTTTACGAGAATTTAATTGTTTTCCTAAAACACTGATAGACGGACGTACCAATGACATTGAAGATTAAAGTACATGGATTAATCCTGTCCTCAAAGTTTACTTTTGAGAAACTGTACTCCCATATATTGACAAAGGATAAATTTGAAATTAAATAGTATTCGTATCTTTTTGTCGGAATAAATCTCCTACAATTATTAATCAGTCTTTAAAATTTAAAAATAATTATTAAATTAGGCTACAAAACGCATTATATTTTAAAGAATCGAGAAAGATATAACTATATGACTTACAAGAATACTTGGAAACACTGCAGTAGTAAAGAACAGTACAAGACTAATTTAAAAACAGTTTAGAATTAAAACAACCTATTTTAATTAACATCATTGCATTATTAAGTTTAAATATTTGTGTAAAGTGGTTTAGATTTTATATATATAAATGTATGTTTAAACATAGATGCATTATAAGCAACATACCAATGACTCGGAACTCCATACTGCAAGTGTTCTGACTGTTCTCAAAATCTGTTGCTGTGTATATGAGTTGAATTGGCAAATCTATGAAGTCTCCACTTTGGTGGATATCATTTTTGGTTATTGACTGAACAGCAAAATTATCGGTGAAGCTGGGTTCAGTAAAGCTCAACATTGCCATAGTTTCAACATATATCGGTGATCCAAGACAGTTGTTCACAGTTGGTGGTTCCGCATCTGTAAGAAAATTGTATTACATGTTAGTTCATAGACAGACACCTATATCTACTTATTTAGCTTCAATTTTACCTGAGTGACATTCTATCAACCTTTCAAAATCGTCCAATAAGAAAGCCCATGAGCTGATGCTAAAGGACCTTGCAGTAAATGCTGAAACATCTTCCCCATTAAATAACATGTATACCATCTAAGTTGTCATTTTTAGAGCTGATTTTACATGTAACAAGCTTCACTTCTTGTAATGTAAATTCTTTGCTTGTTAGATGTCTGATTCTAGACAATGAAATAATTGTATTTCACTGTGTTAAATGTGTTAATATTTCTTCTCCATAATGCACGTTTAGCTGTTGTTTTAGTGACATTGTGTAGAAAGAACATGGTAATAACTCTTAAAACAACTTTTTAAAATTTAATGTATTTATTGCTAATGTTATTATTATCATAATAATTTACGTATCATTATTATATTTTTTTATTCCATTATTAGATTTTTTTTTTTTAAATCTACTGTTACCAGATTATGGTAATTATAGCTAAATACCATGTGTTTAATTCAAATTCAATGTTGGATAGATTGACAAATCAAACAGTTATTATTTCCCACTTGATGTTTCCATAACTTGATGCTCAGGTCAATAAAGTCTCCAGTTGCAGAAGTTAGCTGACGTATGGTACCGGTGCATGTGCTTTTCTTAGCAATATCTATTCCACCCTGGTCATTTTTACTTCACACGAAGTATCCACTTCATTTTTATTTGAAATGTGCATGTGGTGAGTTAGATCTAGGCCGCATTTACATTGTTTGATATATGATATAATTATTAATAATAGTCAACACATTTTGCGTAGGCACATTATACGCATAATCACATGACCAATATGTACCATGTATGATCGACGCATAAAGATGACTTTTAGAGGCGCCAACACAGTTCTAAATGGTTAACAGTTTAATTATCACAACCTTAAGACAAGCTGTCTTTTGAAGGGCAACATGTTTGAACAAACACAAGCTGTTAGAGGTGCATTTTTTTCCATCATGTATTGTGAGTTAACACAGCTAATTTAGCAACAATATAACTTCGACAATCTGGATATAAGTCATTTTAATCCAAAGCAATTTCATGAGACTGGATCAGCAGTCTCAAAGAAGCTAATATTAGTAATATAAAAAGAATTTTATTCAAATTTTCACATTGTTTTTCAGTTATTGCAAGTGATGAGAAGGTAAATGTAAAAGACTCGATTTATAGTCAATTAGTCTAACTGTTATAAGGTTATAAGGATGATATACTGTGTGTCTAACATACTATTTGTTTTATCTAAAAATGTATTCATTTTGTTCTTATAATATGTAAAGAATTTCTATTTGTTGTAGCTATGCATGTTATCAATAAAATGTAAAATTGGCAGTTGGTTGTTGTAATCTAGCTTCATCCACAACAACAAAAACAGGGGAAACTCTAAAACCCGATCATCATGGTCTAACACCTGCACAAACACTTATCTCAGTCTTACATTTTACTATATTTAACAGTTAGACATGTTATCTTTCCTTGGTCCCAAAGAGGGAGACTTAGGCTCTCAGAGAGGGAGATTGGGGTGCCAGGGAGGGTGATTTTCGTGATCAATAATTTTTAATGAATTTTGAAATATATCAACATCTTTTAGTTCACTATCTAGACATAAATTGTATGCTTTGGTTTTAAACTTGTGGCCTACAAAAACAACAACAGCCAAACATGGTGTAAACAAGTCAAGTGTCAACAACACTTACAAATGAACTGAAACATGGTGTCCAATTTAGTGATCTAAATATATTCTACAGTCAAATTTAAATAGAATATTTATGTACTTATTAAGATGTTAACTTTGAAATAATGAGTATGCAAGCATAAAAATAAAAAAATGTTGTTGTTGTTTTTACATATAGAAGTCACATGCTAATCCAAAAAAAGCTCAAAATATTTTATTAATTAATGAATTTGTCTTTTGACAATGTATCCTCGTATAAACATAAATGATGTAAACTGGTTTGAACTACCAGAAATGGAAAATATGTTTTAAAAGTGTTTATGGTTGGCATTTTATTTACTATTCATGCACAACATGGGATGGTATCAACTGTCAGGAAAACTATTTACTTTTGTGATAAATGTATATTTGCAGGAAGAAGACAAATTTTCTTTCAAATAGAAACCACACTATCGTAAAGAAAAGAAACGATTTACTCCTCTTAAAAAAGCTAAAGTCAAAGTAATCTTAACATAATGTTGGGAAGGAAACTGCCATGTTCACAATTTCTTAAATTTGTTCTGTTCCAAGGTTACTGTGACCATTGCAGAATTGTCTCCTAATTTCCCGCCCCGGACATATTTCAGGGCTAGAAGCTTGCCTATATGTCTAAAATAATGTGTTATTTTGTGAATGCCGATAATGTCCGTAATTATATGCAGTTAGCAACAGGCATTACAAAGTATCAAATTAAAATCAACGATTGTTTCAGTATTTGTAGCATAATGCACAAATATACATACTGCAAGCTCTGCGTATTCAGCAGTGTTATTGTTTCTTACATTCACCACTTTCATGCAAACTTGTTTTTGTGTTAATTTAATATGCATATTATTACATTTACATAATGTTTATTTTCAACCATGTTAATTATACACAACATGTTTTTAGTGTAGGTTTTGAGTCTAAATTGGTGATTCTTCCAGCTGGCCCCTTTTGCCGACTGACCATTCCAAGGCAGTAACTGTTGAGCTTGCTCATTTTGTTAAATAATTCATCACAAAATCACTTTTATATTTGGCTTGCACGTGAATACCCTTTGTCTTGTGCCATTTCAAATTTTGGTATATGTTGCAATGCTCATAGGACTTTGTCATATATTCTTATTCATAGAATAAAAACCACGTCGCTCACTTCGTTCACTCCCTTAGATTTCTAATTCCAGGATGAGCCGATCAGTTTAGACACTTATCTTAAAATGGTAAAACTGTACACAGCAGTCACAGTTTAAGAAAAAGAAGTACACACGAGCACATCAATTTCAACAAATGCTGAAGGCTGCTGACAAAATGGCGCTATGACACAATGACGTCACACACATAATAAGCACTAGTTTGTTGGTTTTTTCGTTTGTCAGGCGCGCACGCAGAACAGTTGGTAAACGTTTTTAAATTATTCTGCCATGTTTGTTGCATGCATTCAAGTGCATGCATGTTCATTTTTCTACATATTAACTGGATTTAGGTAGTATATTTAGAGTACCGAAGTAAACGGAAATCATTGTACTTTTTTGCAGTCACAGTCAGGAGGTTTGTAAAACGCAATAATAATGCTGGAAATTAGTACCTTGACTCGATTAGGAAAAAGACATTCAGTTTAATTATCCTGAGCTTGCATTTGGCTAAATACAGAATAATTCTCATAGCACCCTATTAACGAGATATTGAACATTTAAAATTTCGAAGCTCAATCCAATGCCTGCGTCCGCACGTGCGTTTAGCATTGCTTCCATTTTCAAAAGAGTGTTGTGTTAGAAAAAAGAACATGTGACACTGATTGGGCATGATCTCTGCCATTCACTAAGTGGGTGTGGTTATATTGTCAATCAAGGGATTACAGTTTGTGACGGTTGCCTTTCTACACAAGTAGCCGGGGCACGAAATTATCGTCTCGACCAATGAACGATGATGGGCAGTGATCTGTTCTGATTAGCTGCACACATACACACGCAGGTGCTGGACGCTTGCAGTAGGTTATATTGAGTAATCAAATGATCTGGAATGGGGCAGTCTTTAGGAGGAGTGAGATTAGGTCTGTTGGGAACATCAAAGTGGGAGAATTCATGTCAAGATCACATGTCTGAACAGTAACTGAAAGTTCATCAAAAGGAGACATTTCCTTCGTGTTAAAGAAATACCTACAACAAAAGCATTTCCATTTTGTCTGTGTTTGAGTGACAAATAAATTTGGCATGGTTCTGGACATTCTTATAAAACATATTATGGAGACCTGCTCAAACCAAGTAAAAAACACAATGTGTTTTACCAATAAACATGCTATGTTTACTTTCATCATTAGGGTTACATGGTGTTTGTTTGTGGCATTTCTTATATTAAGTAGTATTCGCTGCGGTGACTCATCTGCTATGTCGTCGTTTCCAATTTCTTTACATTTTATCAAACTTCTCCTTATTGTAGCACTTCGTATATGATTTTACTTCTGGGCTCATTTCACATTCATATTTAAATCTTCTAGCTCGTATGTTTGACTTTTGTGTGGTGAAAAAGGTCTAAATGAAATTAAGAGAGGTCTGATTAATAAAGTGTGTGCTTTCTTAGTTTATACCATGAAAAATATTTAATATCATCTCTGCCTAAGTCTTACTTAATTTGATGAACTTTATATCCTCTTTCACATAACACTTTGTTATCACTTCTAAGATACTTGATCAACATAATGTTGCTAACTTGCTGTCCTTCAATTTACATCTTCCACCCATCTTCCACCGAATACCGGAATATTTAACTATTAAAAAGGGATAAAACAATATCAGTATTTGGATTAAGGTCAATTAATGATCAGCATAATGCTAATGTGTTTGCATTTTACCGGTAAGATTATATTGTTTTCTCTAATTTCATAGTTCGTTGTAGTTTATTACTGACAATGTAATTGTGGTATAGTATATTATACATGCGTGGAAAAAAGTACAAATGGTGAAAGTATTCTATTACTGTCCGTACAAGCCTGGTATTTACTCATAAATGTAAGACAAAAAAAATATTAACATTTACACATTAAAAATTACATTTAAAATAATAACCAAACCACGTTTCCAGGTAATAAAGATATAAAAACTAGATTTATTGAAGGCATATTTCTACAAGGTTAAAATGCTATTAAGGAAGCTACATGAAGCTCACAATTCATTAATGTCATGAAGGTCAATCGCTTATAATCTCATCATATACACATATTGTGCGATTCATTTCCCATATACATGTTTACGGGTATAGTAAATTGAATTAGCTCAAATCGCGTTAGACAACTTTTCCGGTCACAAGTACACACAACTAAGACGACGATCTGATTCAGCTGGCAAACACCGCAATATGAGTTTGTTAATAGCTGAGGAGAGCATACCTCGACAGACAGGAAGTGTTCCTAAACCTGACCATGATGCGGATGTGCCATCCCCATTTAGCTGACAGGTGTATTCCTGTGGCTCATTCATATCTGGCAGAAAGCCCGGGCTATTGCAGCTGAATGACAGTTTCTGGCCAACTTCATAGCTAGCGACTTCTTGCCTAGCATCTGCTGGGGTCCCAGGGTCTTCACATTTGACACCTGAATATTATGTGAAGAACAATGGAAAATATTTTAAATAAACATAGGCATTCCTAACTTTGCATGTGTAGAGTGGCAGTCCACATCATTTTGATCCTCATCATCAACAGTATTATCTCTATTGGCAAAAAATTCAGATTTATTATATTTAACAGCTCTCTGTCTATTTCCATCTTTGAAAATATGACATATGTATCTCCACTACAATTTGTTGCCTTTTTATAGTAATAAGGTTGCAAGCAGGTATAATGTTTTATCATAGTCATAACCATTTTAAAATTGTCTGTGGTAACAGATAAATCAAATCAACTAAAATGTCGCTAGAATTTAAGAGTCGTGCATATGAAAAAGAAAGAAAAAGACAAACATGTATTATATAACAACAAATAAAAAATATGGTAAGATTTATAAGATTCGAACCTGGTGTCTCTTGGATGGAAATCCGGTGCTCTAAGAAACGCGTAACAGAGTCTGGGTACATGCTATTTTTATAATGCATTACGACCGACAAACTATTTACATTCACATTTCAACATATCCTATTGTGAAGAGTACCAATTAACAATTATCAATTCAATTGAATAAATGTTTGACCAAATGTGCATCAATCGCTTTTGTTTGGACTAGTGATGTTTATCATATCATCCTTATTTTATTTTTTTACCAATTACATTGTGTGTTGTGTTTTTCCGGAAATATATTGCTTTATATATTTAATTAAATTAAATAAATCTTTTTTTGTCCTTACCCCTGCAAGTCAATGTTCCCAACTGCCATTTTCCATTTTCTTTACAAATAACTTCAGTGTTGGCGTCCCTGCCGCTTGAGCCTTCAACAGTAAATCCACTTACACAAGCAAATGTGAATGTTCCGGTTGGATATGTTGTCACAGTAGGACCAGCACCAGAAATTTTTGCCCCTGGTGGAAGGATATCTGATGGATTTCCGCAATCAATTTCTGGAAGAAAACTTTAATATGTTAAGCAAATTCTTAAAATGAGATAACAAAACTTGAGCCTGATATCATTGACTTTCTAGGCTGTTTTAATCTGCTTTTTGGTCATTAATGGTAATTAAATATGCTAACTTAATACAATGGTTTGGTAAGTGCAACAAACTCAAACTAGCAGCATATGCCAATTTGGCACAAGGCATACATTAAGATGTAAACAAATTTAGATATAAGTAATACGATATAAGTAATTATGCATTTTACACAAGGAAAAGTGTCTATATTATGGAAAAAATAATTTAATCAGGTTTCTAAAATTGAAGAAAATAACAAAGAGATAAATATTACAAACTGCCAGAAAATTGCTGTTTAAGTTCAATATATGTCAATGCAAGAAAGGAATGAAAAATATTTTTAAATTAGAAAACAGTGCAAAAAAATAAACAGTGTTTATGTTATATGCATTTGACAAATTTTATATTTTTACCAATATTTTAAGACTTAAAAGTAAACATTAGTGGTTGTACTGTTAGAACGTTGCATATAGTATACAGCATATAGTTCAGATTATTATATATTATCAGCTTTCAGATGTATGTGGTTGGATAGAAACTGTATTTAAATATCTACTATTGGTATGGTTCTGAGTTTTATTGTTCCTTAATTGTGTGTCTACTTTTTATATAAGGTTAAGATTGTTTCTGGCTATTATACTTTGATTTTGTGTCTATCACTCAGTTAAGATTTAAAATTGAACTAGCCATTGTACGTTGAGTTTTGTTTCTTCTTTTCAATAAGTTAATGTAATGACTGTACCTGGACATGAAGTGACATCCTGTCCACCTAAACGAGCATTGCTATTGTCGTAGATACAGTAGGCTGTTTTGGTTATTGTGTTCGTCTCGGATAATGTACATGTCAAGATTACATTCTCTCCGAAACTGATTGATCCAGTCCTGCTAAATGTGCCTCGTGCTACAATCGTGGGAATTAAGCATCTTCTTGCTGAAATAATAACATCACTATGTTTTTATATGTGTTATAATCATTATATTACACCATTAACGGGTATAAATTGTAAATAAACAGAATAACTGAATCTGGATACAATTTTTCAACAGCAATCAAAATAACAAAATAATATCAGTCTGTCATTCATTACATACCCAAATGCATTTTAAGTAAAACCAATCAAAACCGGAAGCTTGCATATATAACGGTATGTATTATGTTCTTCTGTTCCAGTTAAAAATTAAAATCGTCAAAATACTAAAAATACTAAACATTTCATTAATACATACACACCTGCCCCTTTAAAGAATAAATTAAAACAGACATTCTCTGATGCCACATTATCTTTCTACACATGCCTTGTATTTTTTGTCTTACATGTGTGACTTTCTTCCAATCCAAGAGCACTGTTACATAAGTTAAGTAATTATTACTGATGCCTTTACATTCTTGCAATACAAACAATATTTAATATTTTATATACTACTAAAATATGCCCGAAAATGACAGCATCCTTTCTCAAATTAAGGTCTGCTGCTAGGCCCGTTCTGATTAATTAAAAATAAGTAACACATATGTGAAACACTAATCAACATATGTCATCAAAGTTGATAAAGAATATTGCGTTCAAAGAAAATGCTGACTGGACCTATGCGATTTACCACTTATGTTTAAATTTGAACTACCGCTAGACAAATGCACAGAAGTATTTAAAGTGACCAAAACAATGAGCGGTGACATCACACACATAATGAAAAGACAACAATCAAATTAAAACGGCCGGTCGGCAATCGGATCGACTTTGGTGCTTCAATCTGGTTTATGGAGCGCTGAAATATGCCAACAAACTGAGAACAATGACAGCAAGCACCTTCATCCAAAGTAAATATTTAAACAAAGGGTACATTTTACCAGAACATCATAATAAAAGAAAATCTGTTTAACGTCTGTCTACCATGTTACTCATATATGCCATGTTCTATTTAATTAATTCTTACCTGAGCAGCTGACTTCTGGGAAGCCTGATACATCCGCTGTAATTGTAGTTCTGTCTGAGATAGGTGAAGAACCCGTGATCATATATCCATCGTTGCATTTAACAGTGACCGTATCTCTGTAGTAGTGCTTATTTGCTATTGTAAGATATTTTCCGTTGGTCAAAGAACGCAGCGTGAAAGGTGTCCCTGAAACATTCCACTAATGAACAAGTAATTGATAGTATTGCGGGCAATACATTAGCCCATACCGGTCCCTCAAAAAGTTCTTTAATTATCATACGCTCCTGTTTATTGCCATTTATAATTAATTTCCATCAATGTAGCTCAAACATTTATTTAAGTAATCACAGGATCCAGATTTTTTGTTGGACAAATGGACAGACAGACAGGGCAAATCTATAGTCTCCTCCCACCCAAACAGTAGTTGGCGTTCACATATTTTTTTTTAATTCACCTGGCCTAAATAATTGTTAACTTATTATGACATTTATTTTTGGCCTTTATTTAAGGTATAAGCACCTTAATGCACTATCATTTAAGGTAAGTGCACTTGAATGCGCTATCCAAAACTTCACGATTTTGCTGCAAGGTCATGCTGTGACCTTGATCTTCAAGGTAGCGACCCAAATGTTGTGCGCGACACATCATCTCAATATGGTGACCATTTCTGTGAAATAGTTGTAAAATCCGACCTCAAATAACAAAGTTATGGGCCGGACACGATTTTGCTGCAAGGTCATGCTGTGACCTTGACCTTCAAGGTATCGACCCAAATGCTGTTCGCGACACGTCATCTTAATATGGTGATCATTTCTGTGAAATAGTTGTAAAATCTGACTCATGCGCCTAGCTTTAATAGTTTTTAAGTTATCAAAGGATCCAGATTTTTAGCAGACAGACAGACTGACGGACTGACGGAATGACGGACTGACGGACGGAGGGTAAACCTATAGTCCCCTCCGGTGTGAACACCAGTAGGGGACTTATAAGCCCAATGTGCTAAAACATGTTTTGTTGTGATTGCACGTTCCCTTCTTTGTTCATGAAGAGACATCACTGCAACTATTAAACCTGCATTTTGTGCTGTCACCCTTACGTGTATTTAATGGTTTATGCTTAGTGTAGTACACTCATGCAACTTTTAATTTGAGGTAATGAAAAACATATAAAAATTGATATGCACACAACATCATTTGCTCAAAATGGTTCAATATACATAAGTAAACATTCCATATTTTTGAAAAAAAAAGAAATTTATTGGTTACCTGCATTGTGGGAAGTTATTTTCAAATTACTATATATATGAAATACTCTTTATTTATCTATTTGTTGCTTATTTTTAAAAAAAGTAAACATATAACTTGCTCGTATCTAAATTGATAGGATACAATATAATGGTTCATGGTTTGCATCTCGACTTTCTTTTAAGTATAAATGATCACTAAACAGATTTGTCAGTGTCCATTTATTCTATTAAATTAGCTACATTTAATAACCCTTCTTGCCACTTTTTGCTGACAACTATGAACCCATATATAGGTTTCTACAATAATATGGTATACTCTTGGTTGTGTGTCTTGTGGGTAATCATTAGACAGCTTCAAACCGAGCATAAGTGTTCAATTTACTGCCGCTTAGTAAATAACCAATTAGTTGACGAGCAAATATAAAATAAATAGAACCCAAATTACAGCTGATGCAGTTTATGAATATTTACGATATTTTAGGCAATTGTTGTAAATGAGGTTAGGGTAAAAGTTGAAGGTTAATATCTTTTGCAGATGAATTGTAGAAAGTAGGAATAAAATTTCCATAATCATAAAGGAGTTACTTATTTGCCATGATCAAAGTATTATACATTTTAAAGATGATTTGCTCATGTGTTGTTGCCTAACTGGTAAAAAATGCAGTTGCTAAGACTTAAAACAAATATGCATTTCTAACCATAAACCAATATCTCTATCAAAGTTATGGGTTGCGGGTATATGTGTAGCAGTTTCACTGGTAGTTCATTCACAGAGCCTCCATAGCTCAGTTAGTAGAGCGACTCGCTAGTTCTGGGGAGGTCTGTGGTTCGAATCCCAGTTTAGGCTCACTTTTTATGCACTCACTTGCAGAGCCAGTAAAATAAAACAAGAAAAAAATTAACCACTGATGTCTATTGTGCAAAACTCCTCTGCATTCATCTGCATTCATGAAGAATAAATTAATTATTTTTATTACTACTTACTGACGCATGTGCGGCCAAACCGGAAGGTGTCACTTGATTGGTAACCAGTCTGGCCACTTGGAAGAAAATATCCAGACTGTCCATTGGTCGTAAATAACTCCCAGCCATCTGGGCAAGTGCATCTGTAAGATCCTGGATTGTCTGTACAATAATGCACACTCTTCATTGTCAAGCAACCATCGATCTCACGAGTACATTCATTAATATCTGAAAGAAAATTATGAAAATGTTGTGCGTTGGTTTACTAAATAAATACGTATTCTTTAAAGTAGAAGTTAACCTTAAGGTGAAAATTTACATTTATACAAGATTTCTGGTTCATTTCATAAGTGATATTTCAATAACCATAAGTGGACAGATTCTATTCTACTTCCAATTACCCATGCCTCATATTATTTTAAAAAACTAACATCAGATGACCATTGCCTATAAATGCGTATTGATAAAGTTTGTTATCAATTAGTATTTTATAAAAGGCGTAAGAATACATCCACTAACTGTAATATAATTTCTTCTCCAGAAGGTCAGAATTTACCCAAATACATCAAAACTTCCCGGGACTAGGAATGTCCAGCAAATCTAGCAATAAGCCAATAGTATGACAATGAAGAGTTTTGGAGTAAATTTTTTATATGAAGCCAACTTAAAAATGCTAAATCAACTGCTATTTAAATTATGTGTTACTATACATGTATTCTATATGCATCAAATTCAGTTAAAAGGGTATTACATCAACTTATTTAATATTAGATATGGATAGGAAGAAAAAGTACTTCAAAATGAAACATTTCGTTCAATGTTAGATATTTCATAGGTTTTATCAGCATCACAATGATGCAAAATTTGTCCAACCAAGTAATGTAACAAAGACAATTGTTTTGAATTTATCAACCAAACAAGGATCTTACCTGTCTCAATTTTAATTCCTGAATATTAATATTACACGAAAATGGGGTGTTAGCATAACTTGTACAAATGGTGCGATTGTATTTATATTGAAAATATTGTTTCGTGCGATTGTATTTATATTGAAAATATTGTTTTTTATAATAAGTTTCTGTTGTAATGGCTCATAATATTCTCAAAGTATGTTGTATTTAAAAACAGATTTTTTTTTCAAATATAAAAAAGCAATATACAAAGATGCATACTGTTACACGTGTTACCATCCATTTCATAGCCTTCGTCACATATACATTTGAAAGACCCATCATTGTTTTCGCATACAGAGTTTTCGGGACATCTTTCCGGTGGTGAGGAACATTCATCAATATCTATAAAAACAATTTTTTACAAATTTAATTGAACAGAAATAAAAAAAATCTAATTACACAATGCTTTTTGCGGTGTAGTACAAATGAAGCCCCAGAAGGTACCACGTGCAATTAATTAGTTTATCTTCAATCACAATTTTACCTCAGTCCTTAAAAGACAAGTAATATGTGTCTGTATTTTATATGGTATTTAAATGTTACATGAAATAAAATGAAGATGGGAGGAGCAAATAAAATAAATAAATATGACCAAGAAGCCCTGTGAAAATTAAGGTAAAAGAATGTGACATGCACTGCATACAACACAACAGCATTTTTATTTCCTTCTACGCCCCACGAAATGCACATGTCTCCTTATTTACAACAACGTTTAGGAGCATACAAATTAAATGATTTTGGGAAGGGGAAATAAGGATTTATGTTAAAAGAGCACAAATATTTTGGGGGTTTTATTCTTTTATTCATGAACTCGACGTTACATTCTATATAAATTGGTTTCAAACAAAGTTGTTTTGGATACAATAAGATTAGAAATAAAAAAATGTTAATTTGCCTTGTAAATTGGTGATTTTTCCTCGAGAGGAAATTAAGCCCTTTATCTTTTGCAATAACATACTACAACAGATACATTACCATTATGATATACCGGTATACGTTTTACAGTCCTGCTTTAATGCTTTATGAAGATACATTATACAGTCATTTCAACAAATAAAGAAAACAGAGTATTAATACAAACGCGCAAACACGCACGCTCGCAGTCACGAACACACGCTCGAACACACACACCTGCACACAAACAATCTGACACATATGCTTCAGAAATAATCAAGGGAAAATTAACACTTGTAAAATTAAAATCAGACTAAACTTCCATCAAGTTAGTCATAGCAAATTCCTATCTATTCTTAGCCACACATACATGGACTAAATGAATGAAAAGAATGAGACTACGATTTAACCTCTGGCAAAAACACGGAATATATGAAAAAAAATCATGTTACTTCAAAACCTGTTGTTATCGTCTATATCGAAACAACAGAAGAGGTAAAGATAACAATAGAGTTAGGTATTTCAACACAAAACAACCGAAAGACGACAGAGGGATAATACCGAGATAAAAGCATGCAGTGCTAGGATACAACTTTAAATAAAGATTTGTCTAACATAAGCTATAATGATGCTGGGTTGAAAAGACCTTATGACAAATGACATAAATTGGACATGTATATTAAATCATGTTTACAGCGACGACATAATTTTAGAATTTTATGTTATTGCACTTATACGCGACATCCAATATATGTGAAGACCATTGACAAAAAGAAAAGACATATCGCACTTACAAAAGAACATTCATCATTTTCAAGAAGTGAACAGTATACTAACCAATGCAATTTAAATTTGACGAAAGTATCCCATTTGGCTGACATGTAACAGAAAGTATTGTCCTTCCTTTAGTGTTGGGGAACATATAGCCAGTCCTACAGGTTAAGACGTTGCCCGTGGAAGCATACGAAATTGGACCATGGGGCTCCACATTGCTGTTCCCTGGTACTTGGCACCTAACGACTGAAAAAAATACATGTGCATGTTAAACTTAATTCTATTAATATTAAGAATAATTACTATTTACTCGAAAAAAAAAGTTCATAAAACAGTACAAAAAGCTTTCTTGACTCTTGCTTGTTACCTTATCATATAGGAACCCTCGAACTAAGTATATGCACTTATTGCAATAACGGTTGTGGTTAGTGAAGTATTGTCGTTTAACGCTCGATGTACTTAGGGTTACTACAATGAAACTAGTCATAGAAGTGAAGAAGTTAATCTGCATGAGCCATGCAATAGATCTAGCTTTGTCTAGCTTGGTAGGCAAATGGAGTAACCAGTTGTCAACGGGGCAAGATGCCTTGCGTAACAATATTTAATGGCTTTGAATCCTTATTTTAAATTATGTGACAATTTAAGGATCAGTTTTACAAATCAGATGTATTAGCAGTGTGATTTTTAGGTTTCATTGGTAACAAAATAGTATTTTTGAAAATACTAATTATAATTTAAACATGAATGTTATGCATAGTTTTAAAAAACATGTAACAACCAATAATATGACCATCATCTGTAACAGCCAGTCCCCAAGCTAACTGTTGATGACTTACATGTCCCCTGCTGATGTAAGTACTGTACCCAGTACATATCCACATAGATGGGTTTAGCACACTTCCCACAATGATCTCCCAACAATGGTCAAATCTTTGTGAAAATCTAATGCAGGCCAAAATATATTAAGTCTAGTACAGTGTATTTTTGTAAACTTCAGAGGATCTTCCTGAATTTGAAGGAAACTTAGTAAGAATAAGAGTATATGACAAAGTCCTATGAGCATTGCAACATATAAAACTCCAAAAAGGCACAGAACAAAGGTATTTAACAGGCAAGCCAAGCGAAAAGTAAGAACAAATTTGTGATGAGTCATTTAACGAAAAGAGCAAACCCGACAGTTACCGCCTTGGAATGGACAGTCGGCAATATGGACCGACTGGGGTGCTTAAACCGGTTTTACAGAGCTCTAACCTGGCACTTCCTGACGAGTTTCTCAAATGCAAGCAATGAAAAAGAAATTATTTCATTTTGGACAACAAAATAATTCAGATTAATAACGACACTTCTATCTACATTCAATGTCTTTTAGTAATCATTTTGTTAAATGCCAAAATGCCTTTAATTATGTGTAAAACAACCGCTCTATCGCTAATCTATAAAGTCCTCTGATGATCAAGAATAAAATATTTACATATGTTGTGATCGTGCAGGTTACGGCAATTAAAACGTTAAATGTGGTTATAACGAAGAAATACAACAAATAAGGCCTGCATTCCATGATTTCATGACCCGTATCCTGTGTGTTTCTTTTTTACCTTTTTATAGATATTGAATCTACTAGTATCTGCACTATCGTCCATTTCTGGTAGTCTATGTATTATCTGCCCCTCAAACAAATTTAAAAAAAACAGTCCCTTTACAGGGACAACAGGTCATGACATGATGTTTTTCGGTTGAACAATTCTGGTAACTGGTTGAACTTCCTAGCCAGAAAGTGCCCTAAAACAGGCACATTTTGTAAATAAATAAATCACAACAAACCTTCACATCTCGAAGTAAGACCTTCAGTTTCGTGGAACCAGCTATCGGTACAGCGGGTATATTTTGGACCAACTAGGTGAAAACCCACATTGCACCTAAACTCAACAACAGTTCCGTATTGTGCAAAGGATTGAGTATTAAGAGTAGCTGTTCCTGCTATTACTTCCGCTTGTCCATTAGTCATCGTAAACGAAGAAGGTGTGACAGTGCACTGTGTTGCTGAAACAATGTTACAAACATTATAAAGCTTCTAAAACAATGTGACAAAGACTTTACAGTGCATTTTCTTAAAGGTTGAAACACTTAGGTTCTCAAGCAGGTTCTCACATTAAAGTTGAAAATACTCGCCAGCAAGCTCTCACACAAATTAACTAACATTGGAGCAAGTTTTTAAGCAATGTTACAAAGATTTGAAAAGAAAAATATATCAGTTCTAGACGGCAGTTAAAGCTTCTGCATTAGTCAATTCAAACAAAGCAGGCGTGACAGTACACTGCGTTGCTGAAGCATAATCACAAACAACACAATATATCACTTCTTTAAAGTCAGTTAAAACACTCTGCAGCGCGGTTTTAAACAAAGTTACAAACATTTATGAGCAAAAGCATTACATTGCACTATCACACAAAATTACACACTCTACAGCTCGTAAGAATGTTTTCAATGAAAGTTACAAAAATGTTCTACAGCGCTGTCCCACACAAAGACAATCATAAACACAGGTAAATGGATTTTTTTTCAAATCTGCAAACAATTTACAAACAATCAACAGCCTGTTCTCAAACGTTACACTTAACAGTGGGTTCTTCAACAATTTACAAACACTCTTCGTGAGTAACATCTGTCAACATTCAACATTTTAATAGATGTTTACTCCATATATACAAACTTTGTTATTTGAGAGTCGTATGCAACTCGCTGCCTTAGTAGAGAATGCAGCATAAAAGTGATCGACCGTGGTTATATAATTTACAATATATAATAGAATATCATCAAGCATTTCATTGACCAAATCTTTCCCAATTTTAGATCTTACGACAGCACGAAAATGGCTAGCTGATTTCGATAGTTACTTTTGTTGGAAGGCATGTAAATATACCTTTTTAAGCAAAATATATTTGCTAAGTACTCTAAGAGTTATGGCTAATATATAATAACCAAAGACAAAATAGATTTGTTATTGTTATTAATAATATCGGGAGAAACAGTTGCTGAGCGGAGTAGGTCGCCGTTGTGCAATGCACCACTTAATATACAACGGTTTGAAGCTGCAGCGTGCCGATGGTTCTTTTACGTCTGGTGTATTTCTCCATCACTTATAGCTGGACGTCACTGTGTAAGCATAAAATGATGTTTTCATAACGTAAAACAGTTTCGTCTTATATATAAGCTCGACATACAAGTACAGCTGGGTAGATTATTCCATGTTCGATCTCTTGTGCACGTCGGCGTGCCGATTGAGTGTAGAGTGAAGCCACTATTGCATTCATATACAGCAGTGGAGCCCAAGGTTGTACCGGTGATAGAGACAATGTAGCCAAAGATGATGGCTGGGGGTGCTCCACACTGAATCTCTGTGGAAAAATAAATCAGATAGTAAGCTAATAGCTTTTGGGGGGTTATTAGCGACGCGATGAATCTTGATAACTATATTATTATGGAAAGCTCACTGAAAACTAAGTTTATATTGTAAGTGGCTAGTATGCTTTAAAGCATTAAAAGGAAAGATAACATAGTCATCAATATAGTCACTCTTTTTCCAACAAGTTCTCGAATACTCGATTGAATGACGTTATTCTATTTTTATAATTAACGTTCGAGCCAAACATTTGTGGAATAGATACAAAAATCTCAAAGATTAATCAAGCCTTAATATAATTTCGATGCATTTATATGATAAGTTTGAATTTGGCTTACTAAAACTGCAATATGCACACTCACCAAATCACAACCTTATCTACATTAAACCGTGCTACCCAGAAAAAATGAAGAGTGCATTACTACACTGTTACACACACCTAAACAGGTCAGACCCCGCTTCATACAATATTATTAAATTATTTGTTAATTAGCATGTTTTTAATTTGCATAAGAAGTATTTTGTTTGCCTGGTATGAAATTTGCTTATCAACCTCCCAATGACTTGTCCATGAGAGGTTGATAAAGATTCAGATGACATTAAATACGGTCCACCCAGTTTTAATCCCATTAAAGTCCCTCGTATAACTAGTTTAATTTCTCTTTCAATATGTGTTAACGATATGTATTAAAACTGAATTTTCTTAACGGCTTTACTAAGATCTCCACTTACAGTTATAAAAACTGCAAAATAATTATAAAATGGTATTGGTAAACCTCTTTCGCTTCTTTCAAACAAAAGACAATAAGAAAAATATACGCAATAAAACTAATACAAATCCCTAATAAAAATATATTTCTAAAAACAATTAAAATGTGATTTATTAGTTATGCGTGTTGTTACTTGTATTGCACAAGTTCTTACTCCAATCTAGAGGTTATATACGTATCTCTGCGTAGAAAACTGTGTTTTTCAACAAAAATGTATTAGCAATAAACAATAACACTTGTTTAATAAAACTGTAAAATAACAGTTGAATGAGGAAATGGCCAAGTTACTATCAATAAAAAGATCATATCGAACACTTTAATATGTTTCATCTAGCTGTAGTGTACAGTTATTCAATGATTCCAAGTACTCAGATCTTGTCTGAGTATTGCATAGGAGATTAAGGTAAGAAAACAAACCAAGCACTTGTTTTTAGTTCAGACATCAATCTGCATAATTAAATATGCGTTTTAATTGTTGTATTTTAAGAAATTATTGTTTGACATATAAATTTGATTTTACACAAGCAACAAAACAAAAATGTTCACCTGTGCAAACGGGTACGTGGCACACACTATCATTTGGTTTGACACATGTGAAGGAGAAAGTGTTAGAGCTGATGTGTGCTATGTCATCAAATCCGTATCCGTCTTCACAAGAGACGTCCACAGTCTCCTGGTAATAGGCTTTCTGGTGTGAGAATGTGGTCCACTGGGATGTTGGAAGGCTATTACAATCTAAAAGGGGAGTAATTTGACAGTTATAGAGTTTCTATAGAACATGTATGGGCATTTAATGACTATGAGATTATGTTTTCTTAAAAGGACATAAACACAGTTTTTATTTCCAGCTGTTGGGTGGAAGAATAAGAACTACAAATAAAAGAAAACCTTATCATTTTCCTCTGGTAATTATGAACTACTAATTAAAATAAAGTTTAAAGACAAAAAAGCATGAAACTTAAAAAAAGAAAATGCTGATTTTAGTGTTTGATCGTATTAACGTGTGATAATATATTGTTTATTGAACACTCGTGAAATTAAACACGATCATATACCGAATTATCAATAATTATCATCTATATCGTCCCACTAACACTATTTTATTTTCCTGGAAATGGTTTTAAAGTAAGAACAGGATGCCCAGGCTCATAATCCTCTTTTCATCCCTATTTAAATATTGCTTCGCCGTTGAGCTAATCATTAAATTGTGTTGTTTCTGAAATATACTAGGAAGACAGACATACTAATCGTTAAGTAAGTTAAAAATTTAAAAGCGGTCAAACTATCTTTGCTACCCCCTAAGAAACATCTTCAAAATTATTTAAAATAATAACATTGTCCAATTAACATGTCCTTTCCCATGTTCTTGGTTGCACGTATGTCTAAGGATATATAGAGTTAGGCTTAAAGAAATGAGGCCTCTTTTATTGTGTTTCCCAGCATTTCCTGGATTGACATATGATGGGCCTTCCCGAAACCTGCACTTGTTTCAGAGTTTACGACACCTGCCTGCGCTTGGTATTTTTTTTCAAAGTGCCCCATCCAAGACATTGCTTTCTGAAGGTAATAGTTATGTTATTCAAGTCTTGCCTCTGTCTCAGTTGCTGAAGTGCATTTACAAACTTTATTACACACATTATACTGGCTGGCTGTACCTTATCTGAGAGGGCTCTCATTGTAGCCCATGTGTCACATGCCAAGATCAAGCAGTTTCTGGTACAGGTGTTGTACCCTATGTCATCTTGAGTAATGAAGCTCTCAAGCAGGGTAACAAGTCACCAAGGTAGCAAATCTTGTTGAAAGGCTGGAAGTTGTCTCCATTGACAATAAAGTAGTTGTCTTACAAAGCTTGAGCTTCAACGTTTAAATATCTTATGTGAGGTCTTCCAGCTTTTGTGCGATACGGAGTTGGGATGTTCACTGTTATTTTTCAGTGGTTCGTTTGCAGCCAAAAGCGTAATATTATGACAATACCGTGCATATAATTGCAACATCTAAATAATAACGAATACAGCTAGTTGCGTAGAGCAATACACACATCGAGTTGTCCAGAAAACTGTCTTTTATAATGTTTAAATTATTTTAACTTACATTTGCTATTACATTTACTTACAGGATTTGTTGTTTCGAAGTCGTAATTTTATATTAAATCAGCTTTTCGCCTCGTGAGGTACAAAAAAAAATACAAAGATGAATTGACCGACAACAGACAGACGGACGGATGAAACAGCTACTAGAGGCTCCCCCGAAATATTTCGGGGAGCGTAATAAAGAAGATGAGAATCAGCTAAACTAACCTGCTCCAAAGGTGACTTTAAAACCTGTAGATTTGATTGCAGCATTAGTCTGTAAATGAACTTGGATTTTACCACCCTTTGCGTGTATGATATTGCCAAAGCTACCGCTGTACAGAACAGGTGAAATGGAAGCTGGGTTGGCATCGGTGAAGACCTGGGCGAAATAGATATGGTGCAATGGTTAACTCGAATAACATATTTAAAACAATTACATGTTATCCTTGCAGTTTGCTTAAAAAGTTGAAGAAATGTCAAAGTTACACATGATAATTTATCACTCTGTTGCTATGTATAACATCCGATTCAAATGGTCAAAAATAGAATAATAAACTTGAACCTAAATCGGATAATCATATAAAAATGGTTTCATATAAAAAATGTGTTTTTAAGTTTAGTGTTTTTAGGGTCTGGTTTTCAATATTCACAAGATATATTTTGTAACTAATTGTGTTTATCGACCACAAAAAACTCAAAGCAGAAAACAACATGCAATAACTTACAATGGCTCAATACTGGTTACACCAGCCCAAACCAAAATATTAGAACAAGCAGAAAGAGACAACCAGTATGTATTAAACACAAACAATAGCTCGGTATTGTATTAACCTCGGGCTACTTGTACATGTACCTCGAACTCCTTTTTGTCTGCTGCGCGACACGAGTCCATAATTGTGTAAGTTCATATTCAAAGGGTACAGGGAGACCATTGACATAGTGGGTCAAGTATTTGACCTTTGTCTCATCACCTAACTTTCAGCCACCTCCATCCTTCCCCATGGGTTAGCCTCTCTGTCAGGGCAAAATCGTTCATGCGAGGTCGTCCTGCTTACTTGTGGTAGTGACCGGACCTGGTAGCGCAATCAGCAGAGCGTCGGCTCCAGGTACGAAAGGCCCGGGTTTAATCCAGGGTCGCGACATACCAAAGTCGTTAAAAATGGTAGTGGCATAGTTCCCTTGCTAACGCCGGGTGTTCAAGGCATGCTATACACAGTGAAGGCAGCACGCATTATATCTGCTTCAAATGGACACCGCAGCTGGAAAACTGAAATACTGTTGGTGGGACGAAATACCCAATAAACAATAAACTTGTGGTAGTGGTTCAACCCAGCCAAGTTTCTGAGGGGTTTTGACACAACTGTAGTGAGACAACACTATAAATAATTATGATTTATCGCTGCTGTGTATTTGAATAAGGTTGCCAGTAACCTGTAGCATGTCCTCGGAGTGCATGGTCAGTTCATTGAACTTTACAGTCATTCCTCTTAGTACGTTCAATCCTGAGACCAATGTCCAGTTGCAAGTAAGGGAGTTCGGTATTTTGTTCAGGGTATGGCCAGGTGAATACAACGTGCCATACACGGCAGAAATGGGGATTGTGCATCCTAAAACAAAATAACACATGTGGCATGATCAGCAGTTTCCATAAGTAGTTTCAAAACTTTTGATTTTTATTCTTTTGGGTATTTAGAAACCAAATGCAAGATATACTCTGTTTTAGTGTGTGTCCTAATTTTTCGCAAATCAGATGTCTGTATTTTATTTGCTCGAACAATTACATTTTTGTCGTTAAAAAAGTTAAAGTTGTATACTCTTCGGGAAAAGTTGGACTTCGAAATATTGGCGTCTAAGTGGACAAAAAACAAAAAATTGGTCATCGCTGACACTTGAGAAAAGGGAAATTCAAAGTAATAAGTGACACGACAAAACAAACTGGAAATTACCAATTGCCAATATTTCCGTTTTGGAAAGTATGTTATGTTTTTCTTGGCTCCAGAATATGGAAAAAACGTTTAATAGTCTAAGATTACAATAGGTGTTTTATGTATCTTTTGTTTTTGTTGTTATTTTTATTTAAGCAAGGTCAGACAGACAAAATTGCATCATTCTCTATTTTCAATATGGCAGAGATTTTGTGCTTTGCTCATGTATGGGAAGAATAGATCATTTAAACTCGGAATTTCCACTCAAAATGTAACGTGGGCGTTGGAACAAATTCAAATTTGTTTTACCAGTTTTATATCTTAGTGATACGTCTGTATTTCTTTGAGCTGTCATCACGTTAACAAACAGTTTATTAGTGCCGGTTGTTCTGTATTCGCCAACCATAAGCCTTTGATATGCCATGCCTTCATCCCCATCTCTGAATGAAATAATGTAGGAGTCACCGTCGGAAACGTTTCCTTCCAGCTGAAAATAAGAAAGAACGCTGTTCAGAACCTAACATTGCTTCAACACTTTATTCGCAATCAAGTAAAGCTAAAGCTGTTTTCATTTGCTTGTATGTCAATTCTTTCATTTCTACAGACATTTTAGTAGATGCCAATTTTTTTATTTATCCACTCCTGCTCTGATTGACCAAAACCAAACAACAAAAACGATTGGATTATAAATACCAAAAAGGTTTTCATTCAAACATGTTTGTGGCTTACGTGAACACATGCAGTCGGTTGTCTTGAGCAGTTGTGTGATCCTTGAAAGTTTCAGTTTTCTGAGTCTTAAATTGCATAAATTTGTATAGTTCCATCGTTAACGCTTAAGCAACTGTTATGCTAATTCCATGACTGCTTGGCCACTATCTAGATAATGTGACTGGGTGTGGTATATATATATATATATATAATTTTCCCAGTGAATGTACTACTATATCTGCTTCAAGAGGACATCGTCTCTGGAGGACTAAAGTACTGTTGGTGGGACGATCACTCAACAAACATGCCTTTGTTATTTATTATATTTGAAATGAAAACATTTCAGATTTCAACAAACGGATATAATTTTAGCGTATATATGTTGTGTTTAATAAGGTATAGCTTTTATCGCTCAACTAAACCTGTGTTAACTAAGCCAAGTGTGTCCTAATTGCTGTTAGTTTGTACTTACGTAGAAAGTGATCACATCCTTCTCTCCTGCCAGGATCAACCATACTAATGAGAGATCGGGAACTTGCATGTTGTATGGAAAAGTCAGTGTCGTAATAGTGCTGAGAGCAGCTAGTTCTTTGACACCGACATGAAAAAGAGGAATTGCTGAAAGAATGAAGACTTTAATTTAATGAACAGTTTTATAATATGTGTGCAACTCCTCATCATCATCCTAAAAATAAATTGACAGATTCTATGTACAAATTGTCAAGTGCTATTAAACTGTATATAAACAAGAGGGCGCATATTTATTTGTACAAAGCATGTCAACCGTTCACCACATGCATTCAATTTACACCGTTTAAATACACCGGTTTATGTTAACTGACATGAGTGAGTGTTCAGAAACTCCTATGTCTTAAAGTTTTAGGCCAGTATTCACCAACAATGGTGGTATTGTTGAAATCCACCGTATTATTGGTGAAGGAAGACCACAGACATGTGTGAGTTGAACTGCAGGTCAGTTGAAAGACCCCCTACATGGAAGCTCTCTTCCAGTCTATGACAGAGATTGATAAGTAACAATGCAGAGACGCTTTTAAGTCATGACTTTAACTTTAAGTCACTATATTCATTATAACAATATTTTTTTCTAACAAATAGCCAATTAAATAGGATTGTAACATCAAAGTATTTCTGTAAAAGCGCCGAGCACATATTGAAACATATATCTTTCAACAAAGTGAGGATTTTGCGTTCCAAAAACAATGACTTTAAAGCAATTAAGTTAATTTTAGCTAATAGACTGCAAAGCGCATATTTATAAGACTTAGGCAAATGCAAAAGGATAAATCAATATTTTTCAGAGTTATTGACCTTTATTTAATGGAAAAAAATCTGTGCTAGACCTTCAGACCACTGCTTTACACAGACCACCGCTTTATTGCATTGAAACTGCATGAAACAATTCTGTAATGTACCTGACTGAATGACTACCACTTGAGGTAGTATTAAAGGTAGTAGATATAGAATTGTTCATCCATCTATAGCTCCTCTTCAGCAAGAATAACGAGTTACGCTTGTGTCACCATTTGTTACAGTAGTAAAACTCGTAATTACATTTTCCTTTTGAGATTAAATTAAGCCAAAACTGTCTATTATTTCACCCACGTGGTTTAATAAAGGATGTAAGAAAAACCGTATTGTTATCTTACCTTTTCCCAAAGAATTTGTTACGAATTGACTGAGTCATACGTTAGACTTTTCTTCCAAGATAATACAAAATAATATATAAACAAATCTTGAACCTGTTGTCCAGGAGAAGGCGTATTTTGAGATGGTCTGCGACACATCGGCTGTGGTAAAGGTGAGAATAATAAAGTTGTTTTTTGAATAGACCGTCTGGGTGGTAACACTTCCGGTAAGTGACGTCAGTAATATACACTCTTGAAGGACAAGACTGGGGCTTCCAGAATAGACTTTAACTTGTGCAACATTCGTTTCTAGTGTCATGGTTGGAATCTGGGAAAAGAGATGTGTTACAAGAATCTTTTATTAAAATAAGTTATTACATTAAATATAGGAGCGTACATTACATGTATAAAGATAAATACATAAAAGAACAACCATATTGACAAATATAAAATTGGCTGCTGGTGGGAATTACTTTAACACAGCAAAGTTTAAATATAAAATTAAAACTTAAGTTAAAGAAAAATAAAACGCACCAGAAGTATAGAACAAAACTTTGATATTCAGACCATTTGGCATTAAGATTTATAGTTAGTGTATCCAATCAGTTACCATTAAAAGGTGACACATACCATTAGTTACATAACTATTTGATTGAAATAAAAGTCTTTAGTAAAGGATTTCATTTTTCATTTAACTAGATTGCTAAACAAGCAAATGCGGCATCAGTAAAGCTTGGAATATAAAATCTGTGGCTGTTCATTTTACTTACTAAAAACAAAGAATAAATATGACATTTAAATTTAACTTAATGACAATTAAAGACAGATTAAATATCCCATAAGTATATTACAAAACTATGATATTCACACCATTTGGCATTACGGTTTATAGTTAGTGTATCCAATCAGTTACCATTAAAAAGTGACCAATACTATTGGTTACATAACTATTTGATTAAAATTGAAATATTTAGTAAAGGATTGTTTCATTTAACTACATTGCTAAATAAGCAAATGAACCATATAAATGCGGCTATCCGTTTTTCTTACTAATTGACTGGTTTGACCAGCATACAAAATATGTACGAGAATGTCGTGTTAGTTAATACTAAAACTAATTGTCTGCCATGTTGCAGCTTGAAAAGTAATTACATTCTACTATATACAGTACTGAAAATCATGAAATTGACAAACGGAACGGAGTGGAAATGGAAATGAAACGTTTTTCGTTTCCTGTTGAAACGGAAACGGAACGGAGTGGAAATGGAAATGCAACGGAGCGCTACAAACGCTTGAAACGGTGTAAACGGTATAAACGCTATAACCGGAGCGCTTGGAACGCTAGAAACGGTAGAAACGGAAAAATTGGAATGCTCGTAACGGTAGAGTTATTTTCACTACCGCTTCAAACGTTTCTAGGTCACCCGATTATTTATAGTAACATTTCAACCGTTTCTTGGTACGAAATAAATTTAAACGAACACAATAACTGGCTTCAATTTATCAACACAAACGCGCTTTTATATGTACTCTGCAGAAAGAAATAACATAAATTATTATAAAAAAATCGTATTTATCAAACTTGTACATTACAGTTCCGAAACCGCACGAGTTGTCCAAGTCATCGTGTACCGTTAAAACAGAAACTGCACTAAAAATCACTCCGCACGATAAAACACGCAATTTAACTATAATATTGCGTTTCTGTCGAAACTGATGTTTTAATTAATTCCAATGAATAGCTTAACATCCGCCTTGGATCGACATTCTTAGTCTTCATTGTTTGGCATATGAAGATAGTGTGTACACAGCTGTCATTACACGTATGCGCGCGCAATGTCGCAGCATTTCCCGAGTTTGAATTTTCGCTAATTACTTTGTAGCTGCATGGTCCGTTCCCGGATCAACTACGCCAATCATTTTTGTGTGAACATACTTGCTTAAAGTATTTTTCATTTACAAAGAATGCATTGCGTGGTACAAAATAAAGTTACTTAATGAAATTATACCTCAACCAAAAGAAGGAAACACATCTCATATAACACAAAAAAACATAAAACAACTACACATAAAACAAACAAACAATGCTATGTATTATTGCAAGGTGTGACCCAATCAAGAACCAATAACATCCTCCCCGGCACTCAGAGCCAATGACAAGTATGATCCTAAAGTTCAACGTCTGAACAACCATAGATTGCCAAATAGTGCACGTATACAATCATCGATTGACAGTTAAATGAAACAACCGTGATAAAAACTTACATCACGATAAATATTAAAGACATAATAATCATTACCGCCATTAAATTCACCTGATCACACATGATCATCATCAGGATCCCATATTACTTATATAATCACCACTAATCATCATCAAAAGCAGCATCACCGGCATCACGATCTACATCATAATCGTCATGAGCATCAGCATCACCGTAACCGTTATTACCATTTACATTATAATCATAAACAGCATCGGTATCACCGTCATCATTATCAGCAGAAGCAGCAGTAGCAGCAGCAGCACCGTCATTTACATCATCATTACTTTAGTTACAGGGGTATGGATATGTATTTTATTTTATCTTGCCTCTTTGTCAAGCAAAGTTTCTTCTGCTTCTAATCTTAATTGTTATATATCTTATAATGAACAATGTTGTAAATTTGGACAATAGTATCAAAATTCCTATTTCTAAATGCATAGTTCCCATAATGCGCTGTTACATATATAGGATTAATCGGAATTCGTGGACCGCGATTAAGAATCTGCATACAACTTTTGACTTTACTTGACTTGCAACTATTTGAATGAGGCCTGGCTACGGCTCATTTTCCCATTCATGTCTTGAATGTTCTATGCCAAAATGTGGTCTAATGAGGGCCCTACCGGGTACTTATTTTTTGTACCCATTTAAAGATAGAAATATATTAATTTAAAATATAATCGTTTTGTAAATTGATATTATGTTTCTCCATGCGCGTGGGTAGGGTTCATGCCATCATAAAGTTCTACTCTAATTGAATCCCTAATTTTAAGACATGAGCGGACACCCCGACTAATTAAGCTAATTGGCAGTTTTATGACACCTTGTTTGTCTAGTGGACAGGAAGTGTGACCGTGTTTTGGCGTCTTTTCCACTTCGCAAGAACACATGCATCCTCTATGCAGCTGTGTTTGAAAATGTCACCTTATGGCAGTTGCGTGGTTTATGACCTTCACCTTTTAAAGAGCAATATGCATTGACTAACGCGAGGACAACAAAAAGGACAAAACACTAAGGTGCACGATATCTTTTTTGGCTCATAAAAGGACCTAACGCTATATTTAGTAGTACCCACAATGGTGCACCCTTTCCCCACCCACTATTTTTTAGTTTAAGAAGAGGAAACGTGGATGTGGGAATTGGGGATTTCTTATAGTAAATACTACATTAATTGTCGTGTTTTTGTAAATAATGTTATCAAGAGAAGACACATCAAGGAACACAGTCTAATGTATATTTTCATCTCGTGTTTATTGGAAATGTATTATTTCAATGGCTCGCCTATTCTTTTGTAGTTAATCCATACCTTAAATATAAATAATACCTTTATAAAAGTGTTTATGATCATTCAAAGGACTAAAAAGTTTTTGTAAGGACATTTATATAAGTTAAACATGCGCAGTCTGAAATATTACTACATAGTACAGTTTCCTCCCTCCACTATCATTCCTTTAGAACTTATATTTATGCCGCGAAGGTAAATCGTCAATAACGTTGCATATTTTTTCATAGCACACGCCGTTCACGCGTACTTACCATTTTTAACCCCTAAACAGTACCCAGCGTTCACACCCTCTCTCTCTTCTAAATGGCAGCTTGAAGACAATTATCGATCGATATCATGTTGAGAGAAATAATAGGTCGGTCAATTTGAAACAAAAAAAAATCTTTTCGGCGACTTCAAATGATAGTGACCGGCGATTGTTTCCCAGAATATTCTTTGATGTTGCAGTGTTAGCCAGAGAGCCCTCCTCTCCAGAAAGAAATTACATCGCATCTAATGATTTATTTGTTCACCGCATTTATTTGTTACAACCTTGGAGAAATTAAAATCACATTGATATAATTAGCGACTTCATGTTATCAGTGCGTGAACAATATTGTTAACAGCCGTTTATTGGCGCTAATATGTGCAAACCGAAAACACAACAACACACACTTGTTTCTAAGAAAGTTGTTTGTTCTATGAGACTTTATGTATGTGCCTGTTTTCGACAAAACAACATGTTCATGTTTATAAGAGATAATCATTTTAACCATGAAATGTGACTGTAGTGAGTAATACTTATCTAAAATTATTGGATATTACACGTTACTATCAGCGAGAAGTTAAATCTAAAGTCCGCCATATAACAAATATCGGAAAGGGGCAAACATTCGCCTTTTTATTTTGGCAGTGGGGATGGGGGTAAACGCTGGGCCTTTTTATTTGAAGGACCTTTTTATTTGAAGGGGAGAGGGGGTGGCAAACGTCCGGTCTGCACTTATAGGGGCGGGGGGCAAACGTCCGGGTGCAAGTTTTAAAAAAAAATGTGTGTGATATCGTCTTATTTTAAGGTCGGAACACCATTACGCTTTTTTTGCGGACTTACACGTCACAGAGAAGTAACTTTTTAGGATACTGGGTGTGTGTGGACCATATTTGAAAGTTATTTCTTGTTTGTTTATTCCGGGATATGACGTCTGGCGAAGACAAGTAGGTAGGCATCTTCTCAATACTGCACTCCCTGAATTTTGAGGATTAATTGCAGGTGCTGGTTGTTAAGGGTATTTTTTGTCTGCAATTTCCCTCCGGGTGACTGACACTGAATATCATCGTCGCAAACAATCTACTGCCGATTCCTTTATATGTGATGGAAGACTTTTGCCTCTCCCTAGAATGTTTACTTCTTTCGTCATTTTGCAAACACACCGGAAGTACTTTACCTTTAGAAATTTATTAAACGAAATTTTTAGTCAAAATCGGAACGGAGCGAAACGGAACGCTCGAAACGGTAGAAACGGAAGAAACGATAGAAACGCTGGAAGCGTTTGAAATGCAGCGCTGGAAGCGAATAAAACGAAACGGAAACGCAACGGAAGCGGAATGGAAACGGAGCGGCAAACGCTTCCAACTGAAATGGAAACGAAACGGAGTGGAAACGGGAAAATTGTCAATTTCGTGATTTTCAGTACTGTATAAACAATGGGAAAATCTTGGCTTGTAACATTTGTTGGTGTTATATATTGATTTTTGACCTTTGGAGACATTTTATAATACCTGATAAACATGAGCATTTGTGTCATTTATATTTAGCCGATGAAAATATAAAAAAGAATACAATAGAAAAAAAGAAAAATAAACCATTATATTCAATTCATAAAGCTTCTGGATGCAATTAAGTTTTGTACCTTTCAATGGACTGGTTACACTCATTTCAAATACATTTATGCGCTAGTTATATAACCATTTAGCCTTTATTCAGATATTTTGGGTTTAAGCATGATAGTCATGTATGGTCTAATTACACTTGTACCTATAAATGTATGAGCCTGTTGCATTAGCATCAAATTACTTTCGAGCTAGTCACATCTGCCAAAGGTCTGTCAAGAAAGAACTGAAAAGCAGGGGATTGACCCTCGAAACAGCCCTCATGACAGCAGCAGACAGAGCCATGTGGAGATCCCTTGCTAACGCAGTTACTGTGTAGCCACATTTCTATCATTATAGCACAGGGGCATTTATGTCGTGCCCTGTGGCTGAACCCGACCGGTCCATTATACTGACACCGATGAGTAAGGCGTAATGATGTCCCCTTAGCCATGAGCGTTTGAAAGGAAGCCACTGCTGCCAACTTTTAAGTCTTTGGTTTGACCCGGCCGGGGTTTGGACCCGCGACCTTCCGATCCGCAAGCCGATGCTCTACCACTTGTGCTATTGCGACCAGTGAAATGAAGTACTTTACTAGCCAAATTAATACTCAGATAACTGAAATACAGCTGGTGCGACGATCAATCCAATAAACAAACATACATACCCAGTATAATGACATTCATAATCAATCATTTATGGAGTGTTATTTTTATACTTTACCCAGCCGGTGAGCAAGCACATTTATTCTAAATTGTTTAGTTGCTAGTTACATTTAAACACGACTGTATATGGGCCAGTTACATCTACAAACGGGGCCCTCCTCCCATCTATAATTAACTGTTACGATTCATGGGCAAGTTATTTTATATGCAGCTGTTTAAGAGATACATGTAGTTACATTTACACATATACTCAGTTGATAATGGCTTTATTACGTTTAAACCTTCCATAGTAGTGGGCTAGTTTTTACTTTTATAAATTCTCCTTTATGAGCTACATGCATTTGTCTTTCTTCTTCTACTGGCCAGTTACATTTATACATAGTCATATATGGGCTAGTCACATTTATACAGTCATTTATGGGTCTGTTACATGTATACATATCCATTTATGGGTTAGTTACATATATACATAGCCATTTATGTGCCAGTTACATTTATACAGGCTAGTTATATATATGCATAGCCATTTATGGGCCGGTTTCATATATACATCGCCATTTTTGGGCCAGTTACATTTATTCATAGTCATTTATGGGCTAGTTACATTTCTACATAGCCATTGATTATTTACAGTTATACTCAGCCGTTCATGCGGTGGCACTTCAATAATCCAAGTACACGACATGAAGTCTCCCAGAAATGGATTGGAGAAACTGCCTGCGACATCACTAGTCTGGATATAATTTCGACACTGGTTGGCTGTAAATCAAAGTATAAAAGAAATTCCCGGTTTTCATTGTGGAGGAAATGTATTATTTTATATCCATTCTCAGCATGTATTTTTCATATACAGTATAAACTTATACACAACGGGTTTATGTCCATAGTAAATATGTTACTTAAATTATATCAGTTAATTTACACATGTCAGTGCAATATTACCTATTGTGTATTCAAATGTAACAAAATGCTGTTATGTGTGCATGTTGCAGTTTCTATGATAAATAATAAATTAATATTATCTTGAAATTAACATTGTCAATGAATATAATACCTTCATAGGCGGGTAAAATTCAGTGCATTAAACAAGTCTATAATAATATTTTTATTAACTGGTGGATTTCATATTGACCGCGTTATTTTGCTGGGAAATGTCATATTGTTCTTCCGTTGAAAAAATGGTGCGCTCGTTATCAACATCATAGTGCTGCTTCATAGGCCAATCAAATCACTTCCTTTTTGTATATGCCCTCTTTAAAGTGTTGGTCCTGTTGCAACAACCAATCAAATTGGGGTGTGGGGCGGGTGGGGGTCCGTATTGGTCTAGATTTGGTCATATGTTTTTCTTATCTGTCCAGTTTAAAATGTTGGCTCTGCCAACTAGATACAAACCTAACAGAAAATACAATACAACTTATGCTAGAAGTGAATATTGGTTGCAGTTAATTAAATAAGAAGAATTTATTTATTTTCATATATGGTGATTGCGGGACTATGTCATTGAATGCTTGTTACATGTACGTACGGCATTGTCTTTCATCGGACTGATCAGGGCAATCAAACGTTCCGTCACATTGATAACTGTTGTGGATACATTTACCACCAGTGGCGCACAGTCTATAGTCTACGAAAAGTCAAAGAATTAAGTTCAAAGAGTTGAAAGTTCAAAAGTTGATTACCCTAGCCATGTTTCTCAAATCATAAAGCAAAAAGAAAATAACATACATCAAGTACTATGTTATTATTTTACAGTGTAAGTCACAACAGTTTTAGAAATGGATATTCTATATTCAATATTTGTAATACAAGTACATTGATATGCAAGTCGCAACGTCATACTTGTATCCATAAGCAGTAATTTAAGTGAATATTAACAGTTTTATGGACTAAATGATCAGAAAACCAGTAGTTTGAAAGAAGGTTCATAAAGTATTAAACATGTCGGGTCGTACCTTTCAGACATGCCTGGTATTTGCAGACAAATGTTTTCTCATTCTCACAATTGTTATATCTGGCCCGCTGTTGCTTGCTGATTGAGACACAACTTTCAGCAGAAAGAGGGGTTATGGGTTGGTAATTTCCCCAGAGTGGGAACTTTTGTACCTCTTTAGTGGGTATGTCTGAAACATGTACATGTTTATGTATAAGGTAAATATATTTAAAGAATGAGTTGCAAGAAATAAATGAAAACTGTCCCAATGTAAAATCAAAACTACTAAAATATCCATGTATCTGTGCATACATTTTGGCCCAATATAATGTATTTCGGTAACTTTGGGTGGGAAGGCCTAAAAAGGACCCCTATTACTCGCTGACTTGTATTTCCTAAACCTCTCATCCATTGGGTACGGATACCGGTCTGGGTGAACACCTTCACGTTAGGAGGTCTTACATCTGACCTTTGTAAAGGAAGGTTGTTTTACGCAGACATTTGCTTCCTCCAACAATTATAGCCAGACCTTGCCTATATGATTGATCATTATTATGTGCATAAATGGATAAAATGGAATAAATGCAATGGGTTTAATACTAAGCAAAGAGGTATAAGTGAACGTGGACTACCGATGACGACTGGTATTTTAATCACCATATACCAACCAAGTTTCGACCAGCCCTGGTACAGAGGTAGATGAAGCATCCTGTCCAAGCCTTTAAAAATTTGGGTTCAAGTCCACACCAAGTCTTCCAATATCAGTGTTGCAGTTCCCTACATAAAACTGGTGTTTACAGGAGCTTCTTAGTGCTAAGATAATGAGAATGACAGTAGTACTATGCCTAGTTTTCATGGTATGTCATCACAGTAGATGCAGCACTTGACATATTCGGTAAACGCCACTACTAGAAGTTAAACTTTTTTTGGCGAGACGTTGTAACAAAAAAAACCTAACTACATGAAGAACTTTGGTGAAGGCCATTAGCTTTGAATGGAGATTATGGGGAATAAAGTGTCTTAAAGTTAATCACTAGAATATACTGTTTGATAAAACAGCTTAATAAAAGTGTGCTATTATACGTTAAAAAGGAACAAAACTTGAAATGAATCTTAAAAAAGCCAGATATCTTGCTCTGTCAGAGTGCTCACAAACTTGATATATTCTATATCATTTTCGAGCTTTAGTAAATTGCCGCCTTGTCTGAAATAAGAGAAAACACTTTCAATATCCTTCCTTCCCCGCTGCATTCATTAACATGGCGTACAAATATTAACAACAAAAGAATTCTAATTTAATCTTTCAATACTGTAAAATGAAGAAGCTTGCGATGAGGTGACGTTCAGCTGCATGATTCTTTTATGAATCATGTTCATACCGCCATAAATGTGATGGAACCTTTATATCTAATGTCAAAGGTAGGGGTTGAGTACCTCAGACATTTGACACACAGGGAAAGGGATCTCATTAAATCCATTCAATCCACAAACTTGCATGGACAAACATGTGAAATCTCCCACTTTTGAAGGGAGTCTCCGACTTTAAAGGTTAAATACTATTTGAAAATGAGGGGTAGAAAAAGTTTACATGTATGCACTGAGTACTTATTGACTTAGATAGTCTTATTCAGGGTCAAGAAATTAACTTAAATTAACCTACACGTATTAGGTGTTGATTATAAATTGAAAAAGAGAACATTTTATGCAAAATGACATACATGAGTACTTTCTATAAATAAGTGCAGTCTGTAATAGTCTAAATAAAGAGTAAGACAAATGGAAGTATACATTCAAATACAAAAACAAATTATGCATGTTAAAGGTGCATTCTTTTATCAAAACAAGAAAAAGTGGGTAATTTAAACCTACTCATTGGACTGAAGTCCAGACCCTTTAAATGTCCCTTACAATCCTTACCATGATTAGTTGCCATGTCACCAATATATTGCTTATTTTTCAAGGAACCATTTATTTAATGTGGTATGGGATGGAATGGAATTTGCCAACATTTTTGCCAATACTGTGCAACGACATTTCTATCATTATAGCACAGGGGCACTTATGAGGTATCCAGGGACTTAACCCGGCCGGTCCATTATACTGGCACGACGAGTCAGGCGTAATGCTGTCCCCTTAGCCCCGAGCGTTAGGAGGGAGCACACTGCTGCCAACTTTAAAGTCTTTGGTTTGACCCGGTCGGGGTTTGACCCTGTCGGGGTTTTAACCCGCGACCTCCTGATCTGCAAACCGACGCTCTACCGCTTGAGCTTGCGGCCGGTCTTATTTATATTGCATAAAATGTTACCTATTGCAGGTTGATTTGGCTCTGCTGTAGGTCTGGGCGGCCTGGACAGATAGGTAGCAGTTGGTTTGATACATGCGCCAGCCTGTCGAAACGAAAAAAAAAAGAAGAAAGATATAACATTTGTTTAGGAAGAGGCGCTGACCTGTCGTAATAATTGTTCAGATAGCATTAGGTAAGATTACATTGGGTATGGAATGAATCAATTGTCATCTTGGGGCTTGCATATGAGCTCAGGATATTTAAAAGACAAATCGTCATGAAAGTAGCTCACAACAAGCAACATTTTTTTTAAAATCATTAATGCAGGGAAATTTAATAAAATCAAGGTTTTAATATAGGTTTTACCCTTCTTTGAATTGTACAGTCTAATAAAATAAATGTTAGATAGGAATTATATTTGGATTTTTGAGTGATACTTGGCAGAATAATGAAATGAGTTTTATTCGGATGCCTTTTAATTAATAACTCAGACATTAGGTACTCATGTTTTGATTGCTGCCGATCTGAACATAACATCGTGCATTATTCAGCGATAAATCACGAGAAACCAATCTTTCTTAATTAACTGACCGCTTTTACACCAGAAAGTCAGATCCCCGTATGTTTGTTCTTCTTGTGCCCGGTACTGGTGCTGCAGTTGGAAGAAAATGATAAACACAAATATTTTCTTAAAAATTTATAATATGCAATAAAAGTATACGGATACGAGGTAAAACGTTTGTTATAGATATACAGTCAACTCTCGTTATTTCAAATTTCAAGGGACCGTAGAAAATAGTTTGAGATATCCAAAGTTTGAGTTATCCGAATTTAAGGATAGTTTGTGTAAATCTTAAAAATCTTACCTGCTACACGATGACTGGTAATGACTGAATTTCCTTGTTATATCTGCCACTGTAAACTAAGTTTTTGCAAGTCTGTGTGGTTTTGCATGTTTAAAGTGTTATTAGATTTTTTACAATGTAATTTAATATTCTTCTTTTTATTGTAGGTTGTTGCGTCGTCGTAAGTGCATGGCCTAATTTTGTATACCTTCAAATTTAGTCTTAATTTCTTCTTTGTTTTTTATCCAACACGACAACGTGGACGGGGGAACATTGTAGTCTGATGCAATTTGTTTCTTTGATTTTGTGCCTTTTTCAACTTCCATTATTGCCTGGTACTTTGTCTCGTATGATTTTGTGTCTAGATTTCTCTTAACTCCTCCTTTACCAGACACAGCAGCTGATCCAGCTATCATCCCAGATTTGGGTCCTTCACTGGATTGCTCAGCTGCAAGAAAGTTTAATGTCGATCTGACTACCCCCTCCCCCCACAGTACTAAGACCGGGTCCTTCATCAGATTGCTCGACACTTTTTCGTGTCTGGTCTGTTGCCATAACAAATCTTATTTTTTATTCAATAATCAGTACGTGTATTGTGGGTAGGTAGTGGAAAAATGATAAAATCACTAACGCGACCTCTCATTTTAATTACATGTACAAGTTGAAAAGGCCGTGCCGTACACTTTAATCAGCGTTAATTGATTAACGAAATTGTTGTTCATTAAATCAGATAATTAAATAATAATCGATTAACCTCTTCTCTAAATTACGTGACATCCTGATTGCCGATAATTGGCGATAAAACTCGCGCCCAAATCTTCGCGAGTTTCAAGGTAGGTGTGAAAATCACTATTGTTGCCGTTTTGCATCGTATAGCACTTTGAAGTTTAAGATAGACCAACTGATTTCAACAGTTTTATACGTGTGGGGACAAAGAATTTAGTTTGATAGATCCGATAATTTGACACATCCGAATTTGAATTAAGCGGAGTCGAACTATATAGAAACTATAGGGAAAGAACGGGACCGTAGAAAACACTTTGACATAACCGGAAATTTGAGATAACCGATTTTCAGATAACGAGAGTTGACTGTACATGTAATGTAACAGCATTATGCAACATACGCATATATGACAGAATAAGGTTTCAAAAAGGCTATTCAATAATCGAAAACTGGACATGACTTTTTTGGACACTGTCAACTCCATTGGCAGGGTCATTGTTCTTTCAAAAAGACTTATAATGACCTTGACAGTTCACGATTGCTCTGTTGTGGGAATTTTGGATTTCATGGTTTCAATTTTTAGGATAAAATCGAAGTTAAAGTCGTAAACTTCATGTGTATATAGATGCCAGACATTGGTCATTCAAACCGTTATATCTAGCACCTGAGCAAATATATATTAAAATAAATATACATCACACAGTCATATGAAGAGTCATAGTGACAACGTCTATCTTTTTGGTGGAGTGAAACCGTAGACATTTTGTTAGAAGCGAATAAAAGCGGATGTAGTAACAGTTGGACAAATTTATATTTTTTTACTTCTATTTAAAGGCAAAAATTTGACGAATCACAATGAAAGATGGAATAAAAATTATATTGGCTATGCTGCCCTTCAAAAAAAATTGTTGTCAACACGTTTTTAAATGTTTAAGCCTCGTTTAGCTGAAGGTGCTCTACAACTTCTCAAAACCACATGTCAATTACAAATTCTCCTTACATAAAAAATATCAAATATCCATGTACTCAGAGATATCGCTTTTCATTTTCAAAGATTGAAGGTAGTGAGTCAGCAAACGAAAATACATTTACACACGTGTGTCTGTAGGTCTTCAGTATAAGCATGTATACAAAAAAGGTGGCCCCAAATAAATGTTACCATTTAAAAAGTTAATAACTATTATATTATACAACACATAACCTCACTTATTGTGTCGTTACAACTAGGAAAAGGGTAAAGATTTAATGAACAAATACAGGGACGTCATTTTACAGGATATTAGGTCATCTGTCGTCGTTGGTTTCAAAATTATCGGCGTCACACCGCTTTAAAGCTAAAATAGTAAAATTGTATTTCGCATCTATTTATCGTTATCTGTCATCAGAGGAATGAGCAAAATACATCCAGAGCAGCCCAGACTATCGAAATGCAAATCGAAGTTAGCAAAATTATTCGTAGACTGAGGACAGGATCGGTTCAAACGGGTGCTACTCTAACACTGTGAGGCTCAGGTCGGGACGGTCGGTAGAAACTGCCAGGAAATAAAGACCTCTATTTAATTTTGAGGCAGAGTTGTCGTTGTACCTCACTACTTTCTGTGCCAATCACATGGAAGAGACGAATGGAAGAGAGTGCCATTGGCAATTGTTTAAGCTTTATCCCTTGAAAAATTATACAGTCAAATAATAATGATAAATGATATGGTCAATGATGTATGAAAGAATGACACATATTCTTAGATGCTTAACTTAATAAGAAAGACACTCGCCATCGTGGTAATAGAAAGCCTGGTTACAACTTGGAAAAGCAATTTCACAGTAACAAGTTTACAATTTTGGCCGATTTTAGCTCTAATGCAATTGCTGGACCTGTAGTTGTTGAAGAATAAAATGGGGTCGTTGAAACAACAAACATTGTGAGATAATGTTTTAATGGGGAAAATCGTACCAGCTTCACGACGAGGGAGCAATCACACACCACGTATGTCGTTCCAACAAGATGGAGAAACGCCACACATAGCCTATCGATGGTTAAGGAACACGTTGAGGACGACTTACGAGTGTCCTCCTACTCACACGACCTACGTCCCTTTGACTTTTATTTGTGTGGATAACGGAAGAACAATATCTACAAACCCCCACTCCAGAGTCTAGAAAGGTTGAAACATTTGGAAGACAATCAGACACATAAACAGTGGCACCTGTACAGCCGATATTAGAAATTTCAGGAGACGCCGCAACGTCGAAATTGCCCAAAATGAACGTCCTGTTGACTATTTAGTGCAGTACTTTATCCCTTGGAAATTGTGTAAGTTAATTAAAATGAAAATCCTATTTTATACACATCAACTTAAACTTTGGACTGTGTACATAACTGTATTTTTTCAGTTTTTTTTGTTCAGTATTTTAAATACTGTATTCAAAATGAAAATATATATTTTGGGACATCATGTATATATCGTTTAAGGTTTCGATGACGCGTTGTTTTAATACACAAACCCTCACTCAAAGCAATATATGGTGTATCACTAGAGCCGTTTATTTCCTGACATCCTTGCGTGGCTTTTGGTGTTGTGGTTAACCTTGCTAGCTAACCTGCAGATGGGCTAGTATGATCAAGTATCTTAATCATTGGGTATTTTAACACAAAAAAGATATCAGGTTGCATATCGAGCAAGGCAGGTTGATTAGTTGACTTAATTTTCCAACTTACAATAATTAAGAGGATATACTGTTTAATTAAAGAAGATATATATTGCAGACATCACTTATAATTGTCACATTTATACAATAAATGTAAAACTATTATCGGGTGAAATAATCAATATGATATGATCAAGAACACTGTATATATTTATTCGAAACATTTACGTCACTCATCTAATGATAGCTTTGAGAAGTAGGCCTACATATCGAACTTATATAGAAACATTAATTAAATTTAAAGTTATTTGGCTTTATTATTGTACCACTTTAAGAATAACTTTTTTTCACTATACACGAGTTTGTACGCGATGCTTTGTTCTGTGGCGCTTTGCTAATATAATGTAATGAACTGTTGTAGTCTTTAAGTCTTGAAAAAAGAGATAAGCTAACACATCACCCAATCATTTACGGTTACCATCTCATTGTTGGATAGCAAGACTTAACATTGTATCTTTATTGTTACACATAATTTTGTTCAAACGGACATGAGTTTCGCAATTGTGCAAACCCGATTCAGGAAGTGTTAATGTAAATCTCCAAAGCAAGCATGTTATATATAGTGTTTGTAAGTATTACCTAACCGTTTGTAACTGTCTTTAAACTTTGTCTTTACACGAAATCATTAATTAAAGGCCGAGGAATTTAGATGTGCTAATTGGACATTTTGTTCAAGTTTCGTATACCATCTTATCATATAAACAATAGAAAAGTAAAAAAGGCCCTGTGACAATTACCAAAAATATTAAAAATTTAAAACAATTACCAAAAATATTAAAAATTTAAAACAATTACCAAAAATATTAAAAATTTAAAACAATTACCAAAAATATTAAAAATTTAAAACAATAACTAAAATATTAAAAATTTAAAACAATTACCAAAAATATCAAACATTTTACTACTACTAGACAAAGGCATCATGACTGGCTTTGTTCTAGTAAAGTGAACTAAAGTCTAAGGTATGGCACAGGAAAATATACGTAACAAACTTAATAAATTAAATTATAACTTTGATATTATATGCACGGGGAGATCTTTACGACAGCCACACTGCACAAGCAACAATGCTGTTACAATGAATAGGAACATAAAAAATGTCCTATGAGAATACACAAAAATAGATTTAACTACCGATATACAAAGGCGCTATTCAAGTATGAGCTAAAGTGTAGTGTATATCAACAGAAAATATAGCCCTGACAGGGTGAATTAAATGACAACATGAAATGTGGTAAAGGCTCATCGATTCACGTCATATGAATAACTAATTTCATAGAAATTGCAACAAGAATATTATATTTAATTTTCATACAAACACACATGCATACATTGTAGTTTTGTGTTTTCTCTGAGTTAGAAGAAAATCAGAAGAAAGCCTAGTCGTAACCGCTTAAGTCTGCTCGCTATACTTCAGTCAATGTGACTTCATCAAATCACGGGATTTCTGACAGACATATGCCAAATGCTGATAAATTTTCTTCTGAACTATTTCTAGACAAATGCATAAGAGTAAATGTAAAAGTGATAAAACTCTTGCAAATCATATTAAGTTGGCATATGTAAATACCATAGAAAGTAACACGAATGAATCTCCGTCAAGGTATGGATATTTCACAATTATAAAATCCATTTCTCTTGTCAAAGATTTTAGTAATCAATGGGAAAATGTCTCAATGTCTAGAAATGATTTCAGGTAATTGCTTTATTAAGGCTATGTTTTGGAGGGTATACTAGATGGACCATTAGAGCAAAGAAAGGATTATTAACAGGAAGAATATCAAGGCAGTGTGTTGTTGATTTGAAAGCTTTTATAATGAGGTTTTGGTTAGAAGGGGATAAAGTTAATATTTAATCTCGTTCAAAACAGTATAAAACAAACAGAAATGCAATCAAATGTGAACAGTTGGTAACAACTACTTGTCTAAATGACGTGTCACTCCCTTTTTTTAAATATTGCCTAATAGAAAACAAAGACCTTCACAAACATCCATACAAGTCCATATAGTAAACTTATTTAAGAAAGTCTTGGTAAAAAGGGGCATTACTTTTATTACATGCAATGATAAAACTTTGCTCTCGAGCATACGTCATTTTAATGAGAGTAATCAATTTGGTCTTAATTAAATAATGATGTAAAGAACTGAATAGCTTGAAGAAATATAAATATAATAATAACTATTTAACATTTAAAGTACGAAACTTGTCTAAGACTTCTGAATCTTTTTATAATTTTAATAGACCAAAATAATGTTCACTATTTACATGTAACAGTATGATTACGAACTGCAATGAGACAAGATCTAAATGGTTTAGATATGTAATTGATGGTGCCAGATCTGGCACTATATATGAATCAAGACTTGTATGGTGCTTTGTGAAATTTAGGGATCCAGTACAGTCAAGGAAGTTTTTCTTGAAGACGAACTTGACAGCCTTCGCTAAGGTTTATTTTACGAACTTATTTATGCAAATGAAGCAACAGCTCCGGGATTTCTCTGTAATTACCTTGTAGTCTAGGGTTAAAACGGCATGTTAAATGATTTACCCCTATATTTTCTGTTTAAATAATTAAGCTGAATATTATAAACTCTACATACATGTTTAGCCGGACTTGACAAACGTTGACCTTTGATATTATCTTTTCTTTATCCAGTTTATGACTTTAGTGATACATAATAAAGTTGTTACGCTTCTTGTACATAGCAATAATCAGTATTAGAATTTACCTGAAACAAGTGTATTAAAAGTATTACAATCGTTAGATATCGTTTTGACTTCAATTTCAGGTGTGAGGTGTGAAAATAGAGCTCCATAAATATCATAATTAGGAAAACCATTGGTTTAAAGACACTTTTAATGTAAAAACCATATTCTCAAATCGCAAGTTTAACCGCCCGAATTTTAATATTGAATGTATTACTGCGAAACGGCCTTGTATGATTATCACTTGTCCTTGAGTTTACAAAATGCACAAAATAAATGTTGTTTTCCGTTACTTTGATCGACTGCATCACTGATCCACATATGATGTTAGTAAACGATGTTGTCGTTAAAAGGGACCACTGTGCAGAAGATAGTCATACTAAACATGTTCAAATACAGGACAACTTTGCTCCTCTCCTCCGATCCAGTGTCAAACGTCCAAACCACCAGATACTAATCACTTCTGACAAGAGGTGTAGCTTGAAAGCCGTTAGTCGTCTTTAAGATTGGAAATTCCAAACGGAAGTAAATAAGTTACACTCAAATATAATACCAATATGTAGACCTGTGTATTGATATCGTATTTCCCCGTTAAATCTTCATTGCCTACCGTTGTGTCACATTTTAAAACTTACTAAAATATTTGCACCATACAAAATTATCGGCGCTTTGTCAAATTTAACAATATTGTAGTTTAGCATGGCAACAAAAAACTGGAACTTTTTAGTTTTCGACACTGAATTTGCAAATTCCCTGAAAATGCTCGGTCATACATTAACCTACGCACGAACATCGTGTTTCTTTAAACAGCATGTCTTTAACCGTTTCACGCGGGTAAAATGATATATTTGCAAGTTCGTCATAACCTGAAAGGGTGTTTGTAAGGTAAAGTACGCATGCGTTTGAAATAAATATTTGCTGGCCATACACCTTAAGGTATTCATGAGGTAGAAACGGGTTGGTTATATATATATATATAAATCACCATATCTTTGTACGGTATTTTGTAATGTAATGAACACTTTAGAAATTAACCGTTTAGCCGTTTAAAGTATTGTGGAGTCGGAAAGTTTCGCGATATACATTAAACGTTATACGTCCAACAAATGTATCTTTATGTATAGCTCATTTAAAGCGTTAAACATAGAAAATGTAAATACATGTATATAGATATAAAATTTATTTACTAGCCGACCATACACTTTAAGTGTGTTTATAAGGAAAGGTAAAACGGGTAGGATATATATTATTAAATGTTTCATACTCTTGGTAGGATTCTATTCTAGGTACACATGAGTATGAATACGTTTGCTAGTCGACCATACACTTAAATGGTGTTTATCAGGTAAGTTCTAACGAAATGATTTTGCATTTGCAAGTGGTTTATACCCAGGTATGGTGGTTATGAGGTAAGGTCAAGTAGGTAGGTTATACATTTGTTAATCGACCAATCATGTACGCTGATATGTTGCTTTTTGAGGTGAGTTACACGCGCGTATGTAATATATTTGTAATATTGTCATATGCTTAAATGGTGCTACTGAGTTAAGCTTCATATCCTGACATGGTGCTTGTTAAGCAAGGCACAGGTAGATTATTAAGATATATTTGTCAGTCGGCCATACAATGATATTTTGCTTGTTAAGCAAGGTACAGGTGGATTAGTAAGATATATTTGTCAGTCGGTCATACCCTGATATTTTGCTTGTTAAGCACGGCACAAGTAGATTAGTAAAATATATTTATCAGTCGGTCATACTCTGATATTTTACTTGTTAAGCAAGGCACATGTGGATTAGTAAGATATATTTGACAATCGGTCATATCCTGACATGGTGCTTGTTAAGCAAGGCACAGGTAGTTTATAAAGATATATTTGTCAGTCGATCATATCCTGACATGGTGCTTGTTAAGCAAGGCACAGGTAGATTATTAAGATATATTTGTCAGTCGGCCATACAATGAAATTTTGCTTGTTAAGCAAGGCACATGTGGATTAGTAAGATATATTTGTCAGTCGGTCATACCCTGATATTTTGCTTGTTTAGCAAGGCACAGGTAGATTAGTAAGATATATTTGTCTGTCGGTCATACCCCGATATTTTGCTTGTTAAGCAAGACACAGGTTGATTGGTAAGATATATTTGTCAGTCGGTCATACCCTGATATTTTGATTGTTAAGCAAGACACAGGTGGATTAGTAAGATATATTTGTCAGTCGGTCATACCCTGATATTTTGCTTGTTAATCAAAGCACAGGTAGATTAGTAAAATATATTTATCAGTCGGTCATACTCTGATATTTTGCCTGTTAAGCAAGGCACATGTGGATTAGTAAGATATATTTGTCTGTCGGTCATACCCCGATATTTTTCTTGTAAAGCAATGCACAGGTTGATTAGTAAGATGTATTTGTCAGTCGGTCATACCCTGATATTTTGCTTGTTGAGCAAGGCACATGTGGATTAGTAAGATATATTTGTCTGTCGGTCATACCCCGATATTTTTCTTGTTAAGCAATGCACAGGTTGATTAGTAAGATATATTTGTCAGTCGGTCATACCCTGATATTTTGCTTGTTGAGCAAGGCATAGGTGGATTAGTAAGATATATTTGTCAGTCGGTCATAAATTGATATGCTACATTTTCAAGCAAGGTACAGATATCCGTTTAACTGAGGGCTTTAACTTCCTTTTTGTGTATAAACAAAGTAATTTAACTATTATACTGTGTAAATGTTTACCGAAGCATGCACTTCCCAACAGGTATTTAGATTAATAATTTCAATTTAAGAATACTAGAAAAACTTGGCAACCGAGAGGTTTCAGTTACAAAAAAAGGGGTAATGGTAAGGTGTGAATGGAGTTGCACAGCCAATTGTGCTCGAACAATTACGGCTTTTTCATACGGATTTTGATGTCAATGAACATCAGAAACTCTTACAATGTCTTACAAAAATGTTAGAAGTTTAATCAAACATAAGCTAAAAGGTCGTTCGACCTTTGCGGCAAGACATAATACATAAAGTGTTAAATCAAATCCTAAAGCGTTTGCGTCCTCCTTGTCCTCCTTCTTCTCCTCCTCATCATCATCGTCATCATCACCACTGTCATCATCATCATACCGTCATCATCATCATCATCACTATCATCATCATCATCATCATCGTCATTGTCATTATCATCAACAACATCATCATCGTCATTTACGTCTTTTCTCTCTTGCTTATTGCCCACAATAAACAACATCAACATCCACACAATTCGTTACTTGACTTTAATGCTAAAAATCTGCTGTATCACTTCCTTGAGCAATACAGTAGTGACTTATAGCAATACGTACGTCTAATTGTTATTTTATATCTTCCGGGTCTGAAACTATTGTTAAGCACCAAGTCAAAACTCCGTCTCAAACTTGACCCATTTTAGGCTAAGTGTCCCATATTTCATACCTTTTATGAGATTATGTGCGTCGTAAAATTGTAATATGAATACTGACAACCCATATTTACATCTATAGACAGTGTCAACTCTGAACCACGCAGTTTCGAGTCGTCTCCGCATGTCACGCGGCAAGGATAACCGGCAATTAGATCTACATGTAACTCTCCTGCATTTCTCCGTATGGGTTCGTGTTCAGTCAGAGAATTTCTTTCCCTTTTTACATGCGGTGCCCAGGTGTTTCTGCCTAAAAGTATGAGGTTCACTGATAATACGCGGTTCTGCGATGGATCTATTAGACATTAGTCTAAGTTTCAAATATAACACGCGGTGCCACGTTGCTTCTTCCTATACATTAGTCTGAAGTTCACCGATTACTTGCTGTGCCGTTGTGGTTCTGCTTATACAAGTTCATAGAGTGCCAGAGGTGTCGCAATTGTTCTATTTATACAGAAGCCAGAGTAAGGTGTACCGATTACATGTGGTGCAGCAGTTATTCTACTTATACATAAGCCTGAGGTTCACCGATTGCATGAGGTGCTGCGGCAGTTCTACATAGACCTTAGTCTGAGGCCAATTGATTACACGTGGTGCCGCGATGGTTTTACCTTTAAATTCGTGCAAGGTTCCCAACAACATATGACATTTAGATATCGTCATTGTGATCATAACACTATCGTTATTGTGCGAAAAGAAATCCCCCCACCGACCAAAACAATAACCATTAAAATAAACTTTATACAGATACTAGATATCACTGGGAATCGAAATGTTGTCCCAAAATAGAGTTAAACTATATAAAGCGGCCAGAGTTCAGTTTGTTATGTATGCAGTTTTAAATTGCTACAGATAAAAGATGAAACTATAGATTAAAATCAAATTGTGCGGAGAACGTACATGAAGTATAGGCCTTGTAAGTAGCCTCAAAATGGTTTATCTCAAAGAAAAACGCATTGGCATATTTACCCAAATGCACTAGCAGAACTGAGTTCTATGTTGCAATTAATTGTATACGTATACATATTGTATTTCTATTTTTTTACTATTGTTATTATTATCATTTAGTTTATAATTATCATCATTATTATTATTTTTATTATTATTATTATTATTATCATTATTATTATCATCATTTTTATTATTATCATTGTAATTATTATTATCATTATTATTATTATAATTATTATTATTGTTATTATTATTATTATTATTATTATTATTATTATATTATTTTTTATCATTATTATTATTATCATTATTATACACATTGCAGTTTATAACAGATAGTTAAGAAATAAGACATTGCATCAAAAAGAATACTCATGCGCCTTTAAACGATTTGGTTAAACAGACACATAAAGGATATTTGTTCAGCGTAACACATTCAGCATTTAGAATTTTCTTTTGGGAAGTGTGTTTATTTGAGTGCATTTCCAATACTTCATCTTATTATTCCTCAAATGCCATTCTTAAACCTGTACACTATATACTCAATCATGAGTATTTAATTAAATTGTATTCTACACGTTTGTGGAGAGTTGCTTGTAGGCGAATTAACAAAAAATAAACTTTGCAGTTGATAGATTTACAAATACCGGAAGATCATGTCTACTGAAACATCAATTAAAATCTGAAATATGTAAATATTGAGTAAATACTATAAACGTTAAGGTAAGAACTGATATCAGTAGACTCCTGCTCTATGTGTAACACAAATATATGAGATCTGATTAGTAGAGAAATTGAAACAATAATATTCGATCGATCGGTTTTACAACAACATTTCCCATGGCTGATTGCTTTTCTTCATATATATATATATATATAGATATAGATGGGTAAATAGTAGATAATCTGGATATAGGACATTGTAGAAATCTTACCTCTAACAACAGAAGACTTGCCAGCAAGAAAACATTCCGTCCCATGACCATGTTGTCTATCCGCGGTGAATATACCAGAGTAGTGATGAAAAGTCCATGTTATTGTAATATCGGGTAGATTTAGGCAGCACCCTAATGTGACGGGCTAGCAGTGTTGACTGGTTCGAAACAGGAAGTAACTGATGCGCATAAATATTTGACCTTGTAGAGAACTACTTTATTACTCATTATTATTGTCATTTTGCACCATTCAGTTACAGGTAAACTTTGGAACAGCCGTAGCCTATTCAAAAGAAATAGTGTTCTGCACTCTGTATTGGGGTACTCGAGTTACATCTTTAAATTACACATTCCAATCCAAAAGCATTGTGCAAAATGTTTACAAATATGTGGCCCACATGTAAAAAGTACATATTTTATTGGAGTAACAGGTAGTGAAATTTATGGCAAACGCCAATGACGAGCAAAAGTAATGTTTTTGATTAGACATATTTGTCCTGGAAGATCATGAACGATCGTGATTTTACTTATTTAATAGAAAAAAAAAATTGATACAATACCTTCCATTAAACGAATTAAAAGTGCCTAATTCTTTGCACTAGGGGAGATCTGTAAGCTTAATTAATTAAAATATACAGCCGAAGAGAAACATGATGATGACGAGGAGGAAGAGGAGTTGGAGGACGAGGAGGAAATGACGACGAGGACGATGATGATACAAATCTTGACCCAAGAGCATAAGTAGTAATAGGGCAATAATTGCTTTACATTATTATTATTATTATTATTATTATTATTATTATTATTATTATTATTACAATTATTATTATAAAAAGAAAATAAAAAGGAATTCGAAATTACTCTCAGGCGTGTTACTGACAAAATGAAAGAATTATTTATCTGAAACTGCAAATAGAACTTGAAATGTGTTAGAAGATAGTTACTCCAGATGCAACAGGCTACCAGAAAGATAAAGAGGAGAAAAGTAAACAAAGTTATGACACAATTCTTTTGACATAGGAAAATAAAATTCAATTTTATTATAAATACATGTCGATAAAGCATTTGCAACTGTCACATGGTTCTATCAGAATCAAATTCTAGACATCTTTAGATCAGGTAGGAAAAACGGAATACAAATATATTTTTATGGCAATGGATCTTGGCGCCAACTTTTAAGGAATAAAATATCACAATTTGCTTATTTTAGATGATTCTCATTGACATCTCAAAAGAGACTCAAACGTTTAATGCTAATCTCTCGGGCCATAACGCAATAACAGACTGTCCTCCAGTAAGAGAATCCAGTGATTTTTGACGGGGTTACTGAATTTTGGTACATGACTGTTTCATGTAATCTCATCTTACATTGCGATTGAAACAATGTCCACATCCATATTTTAACATAAGCTAAGCTTTGATTTGACATGTCTCAAACATCTCTATCAAATTTATTTTGATTATCTAATGTGCGTTTAATCAATATGTTTTCTTCTACTAAGACATTTTTTTTCTTTTGTTAACTGTTTTGTACCTGTAACACAAAATTACACTGCGCCTTCGGAATTTAAGTTATACATATGTATGTTGACAAGTGATTAAAAACGCAAGACCGGCATTCTCACACTGTGTTATTCTTACTTTTATGTGTTGTATTATTGTATTAGCAATCAGAGCGTGGCGTAACGACAATAGAATTTTGATTTTAAACACTAACACATATAACAGCTAAACACAAACTCAGCCCCCACCTCCCCGCGTGGATGTACAGTATTTCTCTCTCTTCCTTTCTGTTTCTCTGTCTCACCCTCAATATATGCCTTATTCATCTCCCCATATTCCCTCTCTTTCTCTTTTTTCCTATCTCCCAGTCTCTCTGATTTGTTAACGACCGAAGATAATTATTAATAACAGAAGGTTTACATTTTGAAATTATATGTAAAGGTTCGGAAATGAAAATATTCTTGAGTCTTCTTATTTTCATGCCCCGAAGGCGGGCATGTAGTCGAAAGGTTTTTCCGCTTGTCCATCTGCCCGTACGTCCGTCCGTCAGTCAATCCGATATTAAAGTGTCCGCTCAATAGCTCCCTTATACCTGCATGGATTTTAAAATAACTTGGCAGAAATGTCAAACTCATGAAGACGTCGTGTCGCACACAAGACCCAGGTCGGTTATTCGGAGGTCAAGGTCACACTTGAAGGTCAAAGTCATAAACCCTGGTAGTGCACTGGTGTTCGTGTCCGCTCAGTAACTTTGTCATTTTTGGAGAGATTTTGAAATAACCTGGCAGAAATGCCAAACACATGAAAACGACGTGTCGGGAACAAGACCTATGTCAGTACCTTGAAGGTCAAGGTCTCACTTACAGGTCAAAATCATATTCCCTAGAAGTAAATTGGGGTCGTGTTCGCTCAGTAACTCTGTCATTTCTTGGTGGATTTTTAAATAAACTGGCAGAAATGTCAAACACATGAAGAAGACGTGTCGCGCACAAGACCTAGGTCGGTTACTTGAGGATCAAGGTCACACTAACAGGTCAAAGTCATAATCCCTAGAAGTGCACTGGTGGTCGTGTCCGCTCAGTAACTCTGTCATTTCTGAGGGGATTTTGAAATAACCTTTTGGAAATGTCAGACACATGAAGAAGACGTGTCAGGAACAAGACCTATGTCAGCAACTTGAAGGTCAAGGTCTCACTTACAGGTCAAAATCATATTCCCTAAAGCAAACTGGTGGTCGTATCCGCTCAGTAACTCTGTCATTTCTTGATGGATTTTGAAATAAACTGGCAGAAATGTCAAACACATGAAGAAGACGTGTCGAGCACAAGAGCAAGGTCGGTTACTTGAAGGTCAAGGTCACACTTACATGTCAAAATTATAATCCCTGGAAGTGCTATGGTGGTCGTGTCCGCTCAGTAACTCTGTCATTTCTGAAGGGATGAAGACGAAGTGTCGCGCAAGAACCAGCATATTCAGACGATGTGACCCAGTTTCACAGCCAGTAAACCTGTCATGATTGTGCATTTGCCTACTGAAAAATTCAATATGGTTATTTACATAAATATAATGCTTGTCTTTTTAATAACTAAAATACCCCCATGACAATTACAAAATTTGCTTTAATGGACATATGTCGGGGTTGGGGGAGGTTTATAACCTTCTTTTAAATGCAAAAGGAAATCACATGGATTTTTAAAGAAAAAACTGAAAACGTATTTGTTCGGAGTGTTAAATGCTTTTTTGTTTGTTGTTGTTAGTCTTATGGAACAAATATTTGTTATCGGGAACATGACGATTCATCGTTAAACATCATAATGAGTGATGATATCCCAACCTCAGATACTTGTCGGGTGTATGAAAAAATAGGTCTAAAGCAACCAATTACCTCAATTGCAGTAGTGAATTCCAAGAGAGGATGCATTACTTTTGCTTACTTAAAAAATAATGGACTATATGTGCTAGGCAAAGCTTTTTGCCAAGCAGTATCACAAATGTAAAAATGGGAAGAAGACATAGTGAATGACTGCAGAAAAGCAAAACAAAAAGTTCACAAGGCAAGAGTATTCGACTAAGATTTGGACATTCTCATTTTTACAGAAATTCAGAATGAAGTATGTAACCAGACATCAAAAGAATATCACTATGAGGGGATTTCTAAAGGACGTTGTTTTCTTTTCCGTCTTGCAACTCCACGCAAAGGTCGTTTGGCCAAACAGCATTATTGAGACAGAACAATTTCACATCGGCTGTGTCATAAGGCATGTTGTGCTTTTTAGACTGACAAGATGATGATTGCCCCCAATAGAACGATACCGTTGATAGTGAATTGCAGACTGTGCTGAAAATAAACTTGCTATTTGAAGTTTATAAAGTTAACTAGCAATGTTGCCAATTACTCAGGAAAAGTATTTACGCAGATACCCATGTGTCTACCCAAGTTATACTGCGACATAGTTCTCTTTTTGAAAAAAAACTTTGTCGGAAAACAACCTTAACCTCAAAAACCGAGGATAGTTTTTGACTGATAACACCATATCTTTTCCTGTTAAGACTGAATGATATTAATGAGTGTATAGATTCGTTTTTGAAAATTCTGTTCGTTTGTTCTAACAAATGTTCAATTATCGACAGGTAAGATTTTCAATCGCTCAGTACATGACCACAGAAAAACGCATTCTCATGATCTCCTTGCCGCGCAAGAGCGCACCGTCAATATGCAGTCGTTCCTGGGAAATTCATATGGGTGGCGCCGTATTGTTCTATGAACAAATCTGAGTTTCAATTTAATGTAAAATCCTCACATGTGGCTTGAAATGGTTAAGTTAACATATGTACATGTTTGTGTTGTTTAAATTACACTTCACGACAAGGCACTATAAAGATGTCTAAATATTATTGTTGTGTTCTGTTTGTATTCGGGGCTCTTCCTTTTCGTTCAAAGACAATTCATATCTGGTAAATCTTGTTCTTGCCATTTTTGTTATTTTGTCATTTTAAATTTTATTCTAGCCAGTTACTGTTTGACGTGTTTTTGTGGAAATAAAATAAAAAGTGCTATCAGTTTTCTTATATATGCTTGTTTTGTCGTTTAATATATAAAGGTGTAGTATTAGAGACCTCTTTAAAGTCAATAATATCTGCCCCTTGTTACGCTATTCACCATCTCCTTTGTTTAGATTTCTTTTCTTCATACTGTGCTTATAAACTATGTGTAGAAGTGTGTTTTTTTTTAATTTACAAGCATGACACTAAAATGTGTATTTAACGCTTTCTTATTTTATTTACTTTTTCTGCAAATATGTATATCTTTTTATTGCTATTGATGTGTTATACATGTACATTTATCAAACTTTAAAAAATTTTTTAGAGTGGAATTGATTTAAGCTTCTTTACGTTGCGTTCTTTTGTTGTAAGTCTTAATTTCCATGAGAATAGTTTTCCTTTATGGCTAGAAAATGGCTGGAGGAAATAGCAACCGACTGACTCCCTTTATAAAGACAAACTTTATGTAATGAAACAAGAAGAACTAATATATTTTCGGTAACTAATATATTTGCTTGTGAGCTGGAACTGTAACATAGCAAGTCATTCAGACTAATGAAGATGTATTGATGAATGAGGTTATAATGATCAAGTGGTTAGTAATGCAAAACAGTTTTATAGCGATAAAAAAAAAATAAGACTGCCCACATTGTGTTGGGCGGCATTCTAAATCTGTTATAACAACAAACTTTTGCTGTTGTTTGGACGATTTGAAAATGTGCATAAATGTATCGGTCACTGTTGAACAATGATAGCTCGACGGCGACCGTTGATTCTTCGCATCAATGCTTTCTTGTTTATATAGTAACGACATGGAGTATATGTCGATGCAGTAACAAATTTAAACAAAAAGCAACGCGGCAACAATTTTCATTTTTGTGTAAAGTCCTTATAATGCGATGAAAGTCTAACTTAAAACAATTATTGTCCACTTGTCTCAATTTTATTTTGGCGGAATGCATGACCGATGGGTGATCAGGTTGTGACCTAGAGAACGTTCCTTCATCCAGTCCAAAAGATGTACATCTATCGTTCATTTACATCACTCGACAATGATTCTTGGTTCTTTCAGATAAGTCTATCGCCTTGTAAACAAAGTACTAGGAATCCAATTTTCATACCCTGGTCCACTTCGTGTTCTTGAGTAGCACATAATACTTTCTTTATTTCTAAATTTAAAAAATAGGAAAATCAGCAGATTTAGATGTCATTACAGGGTATCACCATATACAGTTGTATTAGCGTAATTTCCGCGTTGCAAGTGTATAATTGCATTTATTACAAATAAATCAATCGACATATTATAGTATCACCGCCTAGACCACCGTCAACAAGTATAGTTTAACACGTGTCATGTGTAGGAATTTTCTTCAATTGACTCGTCGAACTGCAGTACAGGGGCAATTCTATACGTTATCAATAGTTGTTTTATATTGTTTACTGCGCTTACATTATTGATGACATAATACTAGTGTTTTCACATTTCCATAAAAACTGGCGTTTGAGTTAAATGAACTAGAGAGTAACTAGACAAGTTTTTGCATCATCATTTTGTAATATAAGTTTAAAAACCAGATTATCTGAAATAAGTAAATATCTTAAATGATGATATTTTAAGTTAAAAAACGTCGTCTCTAATAATAAAACTTCTTAACATCAAATTATTTTACTTGAATTTACACCGAATTTAAGGACAAAGACAATTTCAATGTAGGTATTCCTTCTTCTGATTGGATCTAACAACATGCACATCTTCTACATGAATGTTATTAGACTATGAAAATAAATTGCTTAAATGGAAAATAGGCTATATAAAATAGTGCAAAGCGACGCTAAGTCTTATATCAGCGCATGACATTCACTAAAATTTAACGTAGCACTATGTATGTCATCGTCGAGCTCCGCTAGTAATTAAATGTCTTTACTTGAATCTTGAATGGAATACGTACGATGTTATGTGCCCTGTGTTTAACAATAAATTGCATTTAGTAAATATTTTGATTTGACCTTTAATCACAGGTGCCTTCGATGCTCCCCTTCGGCAGATGTCAGTGCCCGGACTGAGTCACATCACCCCACTTTCTCAAGGTTATGAGCCGCCCCACCTGGAAGGCAGTATGACTTCAGCGGCAGTTATCGACAGACTGATATTCTGTTTAGTACAATAGCCACTGTGGCTCGGTAGAAAGTGCTCCTTGCGATGAGCAACAAAGCGCACAGTCCGAGTGCGGCAACGGGGGAGTTTCAGAAACCGTGAAGAGATTAGTTAGGGCGTCATCAAAGACAGGTCCCGTAAAACATATTTGTTCCAATATCATTGCTAGTCATTAAACAGTCTTTAGGTAAGGCGGTGCCGTGGTGCCGGTAGCGCCTCAGACTAGCTAAATCTATGGTGGCGGTAGGAAGGGTCTGGCCATCGAGACGAATTTCAGCGGGAACACTAACCAGTACGCGCTGACACGTGGGAACGTGCGCACCTTGAATAAGAGAGAAATAAGGTGTGGAGACATTGAATCGAAGAAAAGTGAATGCCTGTTTGACGGCAGAGCAGAGGTGGGTTTGAAGGTATTGCAGTGCAGTCAGATTGCAAATAAAGAGAAATGAGCCCCCATCTTCAAGTTCTATTAGAGTGGGGAACAAAAGTGGTCTTTGGAGGAGCCGATTTAATGTTGCATGCATTGTATGGAAAAGTCCTATTCATCTCTGATAGGATTTCAATCTCTTCAGGTTTGTCATTGGCACAGATAGTATTCAGCTTATCTTCCTACATGGATCCCAGGCTGCCCTATCAGTTATAGTACATTTATGACCAACTACAACTAGTTCTGTCCAATAAAGTTCTTATCCCTTATGAGACTGCAATGGTCAGGGAGCAACGTCTGTGCGGCCAATCTAATAACTACCAATGGAAGCCTGAAACGCGGTGGTGGGATGATAAGGTTGAAGATGCTGTCAAGACGAAGCGGGCTCGCTAAAGCCTACACGGCTCTGGTAACAGCATGCAAGACGAGAATAAAACATTTGCCAAAGTTCCCAAAATGATGCAAGTATCACTGGTGAAAGAAAAGTGTATCAGGAATGATGCACTTGATCATAGCAAGTACCGTGGCTTTAAACGCACGGGCCAAGTCACAAAACTACTAACGTGTGTTAGACTCATTCATTCCTAAATTGTCATCAACACAATGCATTTTGGTCTTGCGCCCGGTTGGGTATTACTGATACCGTCTCCGGGATTTTTACTACCTTTCTTACATATAATATGCCAACTGCGGATAAATCCTCGGCTTTTCATAAACTGTTTTTTTTAACAATTCTACGTTTTATTTTGTTGGTAGGTTGTTTTCTAAATTTCGTTGTTTTCTTTCGTATCTTTTACATTTCACTTTTGACACTTTTAGAACATGTTGTCATGGCATTATATGCCATATTTAAATTTATCTTGTTATATATCAGCGCTTGGGCTGTTTTATCTGTTCTTATAATATCAGCACTTGGGCTGTTTTATTTGTTCTTTATATCTT